>JALIGW010000029.1:2125000-2547500 GCA_023053685.1 Diadophis punctatus similis
TTGTCGTCATTCAATAATGCAGTTGTAAAGTGCAATGCCACATAACCTTGCATTGCTTAGTGACAGCAAACCCAGGTACTGTCATTACCCAGGACCGCATGGCTTAAGTGAGTAGAGGCAGAAGTCCTAGACAAGGAGAAGGGAGGGGGTGCATGGAGTGTGGAAAGCCTGGTGAAATGTATGGATGTGCTGGTGAGGGCCATGGGCAGGCACCGGGGAGTGCAGGCAGACTAGCAAGGGCTGCAGGCAGGCATCGGGGAGTGTGGGTGAACCAGTGAGGGCAGCAGCTGAGCACTGGTGGCCAAGGAGCTCCGTAGTGGATTCCTCTGGAGAAAAATAAATGGGAACTATTTGTGACCTTTCCTGCCAGCTTCCCCACTGACTTTTTTTCTAGGAAGCAGGCAGGGAAAGTTGCACATGGCAATCACAGCTTGCTGAAATGTTGTAATCACGAGCCAGTCATCACAATCCTGTGACTGTGGAAATATTGCAGAGACTGCAATTTTGCAGACCTGTTGTTAGTCCCCTTCATTTATAATTTTCAATGGTCGCTGAATGAGTGGTCATAAATCGAGGACTACCTGTATGAGTCTAATAGAAAAATGTAAGACAAAAAGTTAAATAAATAACATTTAAAAATGTGTTGTATGCTAACAGTGTGATTATAGCTTTAGGTACTATTATAAATGGAATTGAGAAATATTGTACCTGTTGGTTTGACTGGTACAGGACCAATCGGCATGTTAACCTGAGGAGGGTTTGAGGCTAATTTTGGAACCTCTTCAGTTACTTCAAATTCATCTGGAAAAAGTAAACATAAACCATAAACATTTCAAAAGAATATACTCACTGTAAAAAATAATAAAAACATGCATTGGTGGTGTCATGAAGGGAAACAGGCTTCCTACCTAGATCTCTCAAGAAAAGTAACAAAGGTGTAAAAGCAAAGGAACTTATTATTAACAATATAGTAGTAGTTTTAGCAGTTCAGTCATGTCCGACTCTTGGCAACTTTCTAAGTAAGTGCTGTCCACGCTATCTTGTCAAACATAGCTACTTTCAGTTGTTGGCTGTTCATTTTTGTAACATACACAACACACACACACACACACTTCAAAAAATCTCCAGAATTGTATGACAGGTAGTAAAGGGGGCTGCAGGAAAACAAGGAATTCAAATTGATACAAGGAAAAATCATTAACAAATTATTCAATTGCTTTCCTTCAATCAACTTTCAAATATATCTTAGTTCTCTCCACCAATGGAAATAAATAAAGTCCATTTCAAATCCAAATGATTGTCTTCAATGATTTTGCTACTGCAAAAATCACAGGAAGAGTAATTTATCTAGATTTAATTTTTTTAAATTTCAAAACAGCTATACTTTTACTGCTCAGCTATTTCAGTTGGCTTCTTTCAGTTACAAATGCTAAAATGTGAAAAGTGCACACGCCTAGTAATAATATACTTTTAACTCTGGCAACAGATCATATCTATTGTGCTTGAGTATATATAGACTTTTCACACTGGGCATGAAATCATGGGACTCCCTCAAGGATGATAGTCAATCGCCTTTTCCTTAAAGATAAAAGACTGACTCTTTAACCATATTTCTGATAGTGAAACTCATGGTTTCAATTATTGATTTTACTTTTATCCTTATTTTATTTTAATGCTCAGTCCTGGTTGACTGAAGCTGCCTGTCAATCAATCCACTTAGTGTTTCGTAAGATTTTAGCAGAGTATCTTGGAATCCCCCCCCTCAATCTTTAAATATAAGTGCTTCAGGATTTCCTTCAGAACCAAAAGTGTAAGGCATGGAAAAGCAAGTTATAATCCCCACCCCCGACGTTTTAAATAATGTCCAAAAACATATTTGAGGAAAGATACCACCATCAATTGCCCCCATCATTATTTGTACAGGGGTAATTCCGGTCCAGTATCACTCCAAGGCCATCCACCATCTCCAGGCGCACGTAATTTCCACATCATCCCCCCGGGGAGAGGGTGAATTTAGGGGGTGGTCCTTGTCTTGTTCAGAAGTTTGACAGCCTTACTGGAAAGCCTGGAAGAAGTTACCTTCTCCCCAAAGGCCGTTTCCCATCCGCAAAGCGAGCCCCATCGCCGGCCGCCAAGGTAGGTAGGCTAAGCTAAAGAAGGCAGAAAACGCGCTTGGGCTTCCTGAAGCTCCTCGCCAAAACAGGCGCCCATTGTTGTGATCTGACGAGCAAGCGTTAACACACGCGGCAAAAGGCAGGACGCAGTTCTGAGCTCACAAAAAAAAAGGCCGGGGGAAGCCCTAATCCGCAATCCCTTTCATCAGGGGCGGCCGGGGAAACGCTCTCCCCCCCCTCTCCCCCCCATAACCCCAAAGCCTGTAGGCCGCACCGCGCGGTGACAGCCGAGGACTCCGCCGACGCCCTCACCCGCTTCTGACGCCGAGTCCCCGTCCCCCGGCGCCGCTTCTTCCCGTCCCCCACGAGGCCCCGGCGGCGAGAGTTGCAGGATCGGACGGCGCCCCACCGGGGCCGGCCGCGATTTTTTCCCCATCGGAGGCAGCGGAGTGCGCCGCTCTCGGCAGAGAAGAGGTCCGAGAAGGGGCGAAGCGAGCGCAGCCTGGGCCTACCAGTGGAGGCGGGGCCGCGGTAGGGCGCAAGGAGAGTCGGGATGATGAGGCGGAGCCTGCGCCGCCCGCCGGGCGCCGGAGAGGGCTGGGTGCGGCTGGAGGCCTTGCGCGACGAGAGGCCAGGGGTTCGGGGACGGCGCTGGTCCGCTTGCGTTCTTCGCCTGGCCAAGCAGGGCGCGCATGGTGCGTACAATTGAAGGCTTCCAGTTCCGTCTCCCAAATTGAGTGAAAATCTCCATGTAAACAAAAGGGACACGTAGGGTGATTAATTGCATAAGTTATTGTTCTCCGTGTTGTCCTCATAATAGCCTTGCCAATAGGAGGGAATAGACGTGTGCGATTGGCCCAAAGCCTCCCGCTAAATTTCATAGCTTCCAAGTGGGAGCGTTTAAATCCTGCTCCTTGTAAAACACTTAATTGGCTGATGTTTTTCCATCTAGAGAGCTTTTTTTTTGTGCAAATTCTATTGACAAATGGACGTTACAGCAATGATCTTGTAACTTAACACTGTAGAAAGTAAGCACCCATCCACCCTCCTAGAGTATGAACTATTTTGGGGAATATTAAAAAGGCAGGATAGAATATACTTGAGGGGATGCCACAGAGAGGAGGGGAGCAGGCTGTTCTCTATAGCACCAGAAAGCCAAACAAGGAATAACGGATGGAAGCTGACCAAGGAGAGATTCAACCTGGAAGTGAGGAGAAACTTTCTGACGGTGAGAGCGATCAACCAGTGGAACAGCTTGCCAGCGGAGGTTGTGAGAGCCCCAACACTTGCAATCTTCAAGAGGAGACTGGACTGCCATCTGTCTCAAATGGTGTAGGAACTCCTGCTTGAGCAGGGGGTTGGACTAGATGACCTACAAGGTCCCTTCCAACTCTAATAATAAATCTAAATCTAAATATTTCCCCTAAAGGAGAAATGGGGGGGGGGGGATCTTAAGGGAGGCAGAAACCAGCACCAGTCTCAGTCTCCCTGCCCCAAGCAGAAAGTTGAGGCCAGCTTTTAAAAATGTAGATTTGGTAATCCATTCAGAAAGACTGGGTCAGACAGAAACTCCGGATAAGCAATTAGGCAAGACAAAATTAGCCCAAACACCTAGGTCAGTGATGGTGAACCTTTTAGACACCAAGTGCCCAAACCAGTGGTGGGTTCCTACCGGTGCGGTCCACTCTACCGCACCAGTAGCGGCCGGCCAATGACATAATTTGCGCTCGACACCGATCGGTTGTCTTCACCGATCCTTCGTGCGTCGCCATCTTTTTTTCAGAATTTTTGGACTTTTTTTGCTTCCTGCGCATGCGTGGAAGTAAAATCTTGCATGGGGACGCGCGCCCGCGCAAGATTTCAGCAATTGTTTTAGTTTTTTATTTATTTAATCGTTCTTATAGGCCAGTGGTTCCCAACCTTTTTGTGATCGAGTACCACTTGGAGGTCCCGTACAGTCACCGCGTACCACCTGGTTCCAGAGAAACTAAATTCGATCAGATATCACTTTATTTCCATAATTGTACCGTTCCTTTTTTGGCCCCGCGCATCCAGCAACTGAATTCTCAGGCCGCTGAGACCAGGTGGGTGGCGTGTGGCAACAGTTGTGTTAGGCAGTAAACATTTTTGTGAAGTAAAAAATAACTAACTAAAAATCGTTCATGACCCCGAAAGCGTTCGCGTACCACCTGGAAGGCCCTCGCGTACCACTAGTGGTACACGTACCACAGGTTGGGAACCACTGTTATAGGCCATCCAACTCCCATGGGACTCTGGGCGGCATACAACATAAGAAAGGAACAATTTATAAAAACGATAACAATTAAAATAATTATAAAAATTAAAACATAACCATCATTCGTACATGGGGAATACCAAAGATGTTCTAATTGGTCTCTATTTCACCCCGCCTGCAGGAAGAGCCATGTTTTAACGGCTTTACGGAAGGCCAGCGGGTGGGGATAGTCCGGATCTCTGGGGGTAGTTGGTTCCAGAGAGATGGAGCTCCCAAAGAGAAAGCTCTCCCCTGCGGTCCCGCCAACCAGCATTGCTTGGTTGATGGGACCTGGAGACCAACTCTGTGGGACCTAACCGGTCGTAGGCAGGTATGTGGTAGGATGCAGTCCCGGAGGTATCCTGGCCCTGAGCCATGTAGGGCTTTAAAGGTTATAACCAACACCTTAAATTGCGTTCGGAGACTAATGGGCAGCCAATGCAGCTGGCGGAGAATAGGTGTTACATGGATGTATCTTGGAATACCCACCACAGCTCGCGCAGCTGCATTTTGCAGCAGTTGCAGTCTCCGGATACTCTTTAAGGGTAGCCCCATGTAGAGCATGTTACAGTAGTCCAGCCGTGAGGTGATGAGGGCGTGACCGTAAGGCGTCCCTCTCCAGGTAGGGTCACAATTGGTGCACCAAGCAAACTTGTGCAAAGGTCCCCCTAGCCACAGCTGACAGATGTTGATCCAATTTTAGCTGTGGATCTAGGAGAACACCCAAATTGCGAACCCGTTCCAAGGGAGTTAATTTATCTCCCCCAAGAACCAAGGAGGGGCAATCGACATAGTCCATAGGGGGCAATATCCATAGCCACTTTGTCTTGTCAGGGTTGAGCTTGATCCTGTTCATTCCCATCCAGACCCTAACATTGTCCAGGCATCGGCACATTACATCCACTGCATGCGCGGAAGAAAAATATCGCCAAAATCACGCACACGTGCGCATCCCCTCGCAAGATTTTGCTTCTGCACAGAAGTAAAATCGTGCGAGGCGTGCATGCACAAAACGTGGAGATGCGCATGCAGCGCACCGGTAGCAACTTTGAGAGCAACCCGCCCCTGGCCCAAACCGCACGCATACCCAAACTGAAAGGTGTGCGTGCGCATGTGAACGTGTGCATGCGCTGACATGCACGCATGCGCAGCAGAGACCCAAAGACCAGCTGGCCGGCAGGAGGCAGGGCATCCCAATACCGGCAGCGCGGCAAGAGGTAAGATCTTTTTCTTTCATGAGCTTCTGTTTCATCGTTTGCAGGGAAACAGAAGCTCACGAGAGAAACGCCACTGAGATCTGACCTGGGGTGCCGGTGCGCATGCCAGCAGAGAGGGTTCTGCATACCACCTCTGGCATGCGTGCCATAGGTTCACCATCACGGACCTAGGTCCTAGAATTTGCATTTCCCCTTTTGCCTATAGAGCCAGCCATGACCCCATAGAAATAAAAAAGGTATAAAAACCCACCCTACTCTCAACTCCATTTTGTCAGCTGTCCCAGAACTGCACACCTAGGTTCTGTTCATCAATAAACCAACTTTCTTTCCATTCAGTCTTCATTTTGTTTCCAGCACCTTTCTTCCAGCTTGGAACTGAACCAGATGGATTTTTCTTCCTACGACATTGGATTGGCCAATATTTTACTAAAATCGGATAATCGTTAGCACCAATAACTTATTTGCAGAGAAAAGTGGTTAAGAATATAAGTGAGCTTTGGCTTAAGACCATACTTGATAACAGAATCTGGTTTACTGAGCAAAGTAGTTGTTAACCGACATGGCACAACTGCTTTGGTCAATGACTGCAATCCTGGTTTTCCTAGTTGCGGTTCTTAAGCAGATGGAGTGAAATCCTTCCAAGTGCAAAAGAAAGTTCAGGTGCTGGACTGTGTAGAAGGAAACTTGTGCTCTGGGCTAGAAAGATGAAACAGGGACACCAAAGATTCAAGCTTTGTTATTGCAGCTCCATAACGGATTTCCACCTCCTGTTCTTTTCACCATGCATGGAAGAGAAAGAAAATACTTTGGCAGGCAGTAGTAACAGCAGCTACTTATAACCTTCCCTGCCAGTTTCCCCATTGACTTTCCAAAGGTGCTTTTTGGTTTTTCTTTGAAGACGTTTCGCTTCTTATCCAAGCTCTGAGCTGAAGAAGCTTCTTGGATGAGAAGCAAAACGTCTTCAAAGAAAGACCAGAAAGTCTAGTTGCCTCTTGAGAAAGCACCTTTGGGACAACCATGACCTGGATGACTGAGAATCTCCATAGATATAAATGCAAATAGATTGCCATGCCCTTCATCCATGCAGCGATTTGACATACTCTGCTTACTAAGGCAAATAAGTCAGCGTGGAATGTTGCAAGTACATCAGATAGTTGAGGAAGAAAAAAGATTATTGCAAGAATATCTGAAGGATATTGAAGAAGATGCACTAAGCTAAATAGTTGTTTTCTATTCTTTCTTGAGAATATTGGTTCATACTTCTTATTTGCTTTTTTAAAACAAACTTTTTTCTTCTTTAACAATATAATTTATACAATATATTTTTCAATATTTATTTTGTTGTTAAAATTAATCTGAAAATGTAAAACAAAACATTTTATTAAAGTTAATTCAAAAATTGTTACAATAAATAAAACCATTGTTAGTGCCCATACATGGTACAGAACAAAGGAGATCATACAAAATATTTCAGTAGAAAAATCGTAGGAACATGCAATATACAAACAATTTTTCATTACAGGTAATTACTGGCATTCAGCTTAGTACAGACTGAAGCTTAATTTAATTCAGCATCCCCATATTAAAAAAAGTTCACCATTCCCTGATAGGGAATGTTTTAAGTATTATGAAAAAATAGAATTTATAATAATAGCACCACCAGCAGTTCATAGGACACCCCATGATCCTAGTCAGTTCATGCAAAGCAAATGCTTTACATATACTTCATGCCAGTTACGCAGAATAATTTAAAGCAGCATTTTCCAGCCATGGCAATTTCCCGATGTGTGGACTTCAAATCCCAGAATTAAGTCAATCTGGCCTTTGATGAGAATTCTGGGAATTGAAGTTCACACACTTGAGAGTTGCCCAGGTTGCGAAATCCTGGTTTAAAGCACAGTTTTTGTAATTTTGTCCCAAGGACCTCCAGGCACAGGGTGATTTGGAGAGGTCACACTCAGATCAATATTGTTTGCTAGTTTCGACAATACAGAAGCTGAACTCGAGTTGCCTTATCAACCTGCTTTTGGTAGACTTCTAATTTGTCACACACTTTCTGATAAAGCTGAAAGAGAAAAACGGCATAATCCTTTTAGGAACATTGGAAAGATGAAGGCTGAAAAAAATAGGATTACCCTTTAATAGGATTACATTTCTATTCCTTTTCCTCAGACACTACTGCCTCCTGTAATTACTTATAACAATGAAAACCTGTTATAAAAGTATTAAGTAAAAAGCACAGAATCTTTCTTTGATTCTCAGCAATTTACAATGCAGTTAATGCAAAATTTCCTCACAAGGAGGTCAAAGGAGCTGCATATAGATGCAGGAACTGGCTAATTGTAAAGATATAAGCTTTATAAAACCCTTTGGTCATGAGGCAAGAAGAAAAACTATAAGCTAACTAATTTTTATGAAGCAATACTGATTCTCCCAAAGTAGAACAATTTGGAGTATAATCCTGTCCTTCCTTTCTTACTTTCTTAGTAGAAAGTTTCTACTAACATTTGGCAAGATATTTGGATAAGTGTGTGAGCTTCAATAATAACTGAAACCCAGCAAGGATATAGTTGTAACATGTATCTAAATATCTAACTACAATTGAATTCTACCTATCAGCAATAATTCAACATATAATGTTACTAGATTCTTAGACGTTTATCTTGAAATATACACAAGTCTTTACATGAATTTAGTCCCTTTGGCCTAAGAAACCAGGATTAAAGTAGGAAATTTGAAAGTAATTATTAATCTCCATTTTATCTAAGCAGAAACATGTTTTGTAGATTTAGAACAAGCTAGGATATTAAATCAATTTAAAGTCATCAGTTCTTTGCTCGTTTTAGAGTGCTCCTCTAAAATCTACTCATATAAAGCCTCCGTATATTCAGATTACATAACTCTGAATGTATATCCTTTTATTTATTAATTCAGTTTTAAAAGCAAATTAAGTATGTAATAAAAGCCTTTTTAATTCAATAGGCAATTCTACTTTTTGTAGCTTTACTTACCATTGCGTTATGATGATTGCTTGTGTTTTCTCCTAGTACCTGAAGAAGCTGGTCAATTGCAGAATAGGGAAGCCAGACAATTGGAGTTGTAGCTGATAATGGAAACTATAAGGAAAGTGATATTATTATTAATTCAATGTATATGGTATCCAAATACCAACAATCTAGGATTTTGAATGCTCTTTAACTTCAAGTAAAAAAGAAAAATCCCCACAATATTTACCACTCAGCAAACCTGAGTAAAATTTTAAAGGGATTGAATTCTGTCCTGAAACAGAAAAATAAACTCTCCCCCACCCTGAATTCTATATTAAACAAAAAGAAAATTATAGTACATATTTCTATTATTAATAAAGCAATGATTTACAAGGCCAACACATTAAAGCAGTGGACATAGCCAAGACAAACCTGGTATGACTGTACAGGGAATATGAGTGCACTCCAACAATCAGCTCACCATGGCTCATGGCTAGCCCCAAACCCATCCTTCTTATAGCTCACCATTGGTACATGCCAGGACTTTAAAGAATTTGTTTCATAGTTCTCATGTCATCTATCACTAAGAAGAGAAACAAATCTAAAAGAAGTCATGGACTATTACATTATCTCTCTTTGTAAGGTATGCGGGTTTTTGCCAGATGTCATGAAAAACATGAAACAATCTCTATAAACAAGCTAAATTAGCTGCTGAAATTCACGGACAGAAGAGTGAATGTATAACTTAATATATTCAATTCATAAACCAACTCAACGTGTTAATTTTGATGTATTGTTTCTGGAGGCCTTCTATAGATTTTGATATTGTGAAGAGAATTTGTCTCCTATTCCATCAGCAGGAACTGCTTCCATTGGACAGAGACTGCATACACAGTATATGGATTTCTTTCCAAATCAGACCTGAGAGTACCTAGATATGAACGACTAAGTTTGATACAGACTGCAAACTTGGCTCCCCCCCCCCAAAAAACCCTGCCCATTTCTCTCTTCCCTAATCAAGATCACAAGCTTGTCTGAATTATACTTCAATTCAGCCCTATTCCAACAAATAGGCAGATACAAATTTTTAAAGGCTCTACTGCAATAAGATGCTTTCATTATGGAATATTTAATTATATTTAATCATTTTATTCCATTTAAAGGGAAGGAATGACAAGACATATCCCATGTACCTCAATCCCAAAGTAATCATGTCCTTTCCCAAGTAAGGCATCCACGTACTCCAACACCAAATCCACAGCTTCTTCTAGGAGATCATAATTCAAATAGAGTCGGAGAAGTTCAGCAGCATCTACCTTCTGTAGAGGAACAAGTGGAAATCATCAGACATCAACTACCATTGGCAGCTTTAAGTTAAAGCAATACCCTCCTTACATAAGGATCCGCAAAAGGAACTAGTTAATTCCGCGTAGTTTGAACCAGAACATGTGTGTTCTGGTAAAGATACTGATGGGATAGAGTAGAGAAAAAGCCAATGACACTAGCAGCTCTAATGTGTTTCATATCACCCTGATCTTCCCAATGTCTTTCCTATTTGGCTGCTGCCACAAAAATCCATGACTTTGAGTGACACAGCTAACCTGCTCACCCACCCCAATCACCTATCTTCCTCTCATTCTTTTCTTCTGTGATTTGCATATTTCTTCCTATTTTTACTATCTTAAAAATCTAGAAATTATTTATTTAACAAATGCTGGAATTTAAAAAAAAACGTATTGTGATGGAATTAGCTTTCTTCATTTGGATGAATCACCTATACTACAAGCTATGAGGAATCTGTCTGTGTTATCTCTATCACATCTCCTAATAGCTATTGGTACAAATGATATTTTTCTTGGTCACTGACCAATATGAATTTAAGAAGCTCTATACTGTTATGGTTCTCATTCTGTCTGATGGTTTTGGGATTACTCTTAGCAACTTCATAAAGGATGGTTAGGAAAGGTCATTCAAGAATTGAAAGCTGGAGTGCCTATTTCTCTTTTTTTAATCTAATTGCTGAACAATTAAAATTCTGAAGCATTTGAGTTGCAGAATAAGAAACTAAAAGTAAATCCAGAGAATATAAAAATTACTAACTCTGTAGACAAGCTGATCCTAAATTGGGGAAAGAACACTTGTAGGAAAAGACCATTCCTGGATAACCGTTGGCAATTCTGGTTAAAATGACTTTGCCTAATTCTTCCAATGAGAATTGAATCCCCATTTGTCTACTTCACCAATATGAAATCAAAGGTTATTATTTCTCCTTGTATTTCTGAAAATATAATCATAAATTGGTTTTCTCCTTGCATTTCTACAGTAAGATATCTCACAGATTTAAGTAATAGATTATACTAGCTGGAAAAAAACTGTCCCTGATCAGTTTATTGCCTCAACTTACAACCACAATTGAGCCCAAAATTTCTCTTGCTAAGTAAAATATTTGAATTCTGCCCCATTTTGCAATCTTTCTTGCCATGGTTATTAAGTGAATCACTGCAGTTAACTTAGCAGCATGGTTGCTAAGTGAATCTGGCTTCCCCTGACTTTGCTTGTTGAAAGGTCGCAAAAGATGGATCACATGACACTGCAACCATCATAGTTTCCACGCATCCAAATTCTGATCAAATGACTATGGTATGCTGCAGTGGTCATAAGTGTGAAAAACAGGCATACGTCACTTTTTTCAATGCTGTTGTAACTTTAAACTGTCACTAAATGAACTGTTTTAAGTCTAGGACTACCTGTAATTTACTTTTAAATATGTCATACTTTCTAATCTGTTACTAATTTTTGACAAGTTTTTTATTGCTAACTAGAATCCTCTAGCCCAGGGGTGTCAAACTCAAGGCCCGGGGACCGGATCCGGCCCTCGGGTTGCTTAGATCTGGGCCGCACGGTGCCTCTGCAAGCAAAAATGGATCTTGGGAGAGCCGCAGGCAGCCTTCCCAAGCTCCGTTTTTGCTGGCAGAGTGCTCGGGCCACCACAGGTGCCCCTGACACGAGTGACATTGAGTTGGCCACGCCCTCCCACGCCCCCTCCCAAGGTCAAACACAACCCTGATGTGGCCCTCAATGAAATTGAGTTTGACACCTCTGCTCTAGCCCAAATGAATTTTCTACAAACTGAAATTATTTACTTTGTAGCTGTTGATAAGCCAGTTAGGTAAGGGAACACCATGCGACAGCAACTTATTGATTACACAACGGTGGTATGGGCTATTCTCTGACTTGTACTTGTCCAGGTAGGAGGCTAAGAGACGCCAGGCTTCATCTGTTGCACTGCAATAAATAATTGGAATATATTTATTGTATTATCAATGCCATCTCCCCTTTTTTTCTAAATATGCACATGTTTGTGGCTGTGTACATACATTTTTCCTCAAAGTTTTTGGGTATCATTATGTGTTTCCAAATTAACACAATTTCTGTACTTTTCTAGAATTTTAACACATACAGCTTTGCTTACTTTTAAGGTACTAAATGCAACTTTGAGATGGATTTTTTTGTCTTTGTAAGTGATTAACATTTTTGTGAATGCTCTTTAGCAGTTATGATTCAGTTATAAGGCCCAACTATTTTAAATAGTAGTCACAGAATCACACAGGACTAAAGACTGGATAGTTGCAAGAACAGAGGGAAACAACCCTGATGTCTACCCAACATGCACCAGTTCCAATGAGAACTTTTCCTTCTATCTGCCATTTTTGTCATAATAGACGGAAGGTTAAGTTTACTTTTTGCCAATCCCAATGTATTCCTGTGCTCTTTTTTGTTTTGCATTAGATAGCAGATATTACTATTGGTGCCATTTAAACTGGATTTGTTCTAAATTCATGTAACCTGACTTGGCTATCTTGGTACGTCCTGCACAACTTCTCCAAATCTTAATTTAAAAGATTTGCTTTAATTTAAAAGATTTGCTCTTCTGCTATTTCTTTCCTTCTTTTTAGTTTTCTTTTCTGCTTTACTTATCTATTTCTGTTAGAATGAACTATCTTTTCCCTAAATCATTTGTTCAGCTTTTTACATAAATGTTGGCAACGAAGGATCACAACAACGAATTCTATTAAGGTTTGCGCTTAATGTTACAAGATTTAAAGAATAAAAAAGTGGTATGCATGTGCTCCCTCTGCCTTTTAACTTTGCAATTGTTCCTATTAACTTTGTTTTAACATGGTTTTTAACTTGTATTTAACTACAGCTTTTATATCATTTTACTATTTTATCTGTAAACCGTTCAGACTCCAGACACATGCAAATGGGATAGGTAGTATAGACCAGTGTTTCCCAACCTTGGCAACTTGAAGATGTCTGGACTTCAATTCCCAGAATTCCCCAGCCAGCGAATGCTGGCTGGGGAATTCTGGGAGTTGAAGTCCAGACATCTTCAAGTTGCCAAGGTTGGGAAACACTGGTATAGACATTTGGTAAAAAAAATAAAAACATTTCATTCCTCAAAAGAGTTTCACAAAATTTGTTTGGTTATGGGTGATACGGAACAATCTTAAATGGAACAATATTTTATTAGTAAGAATGTTACTTTCATGCAAATTTATGAGATCATCATTTAAATACACTTTACCTGTTCTTCTTGGTTGTAATAACTGATGACAACTGATTTGCAGCAAGCCAATCCCATGCCTCTGCCAAAACTGCTTCCCCTCCAAACTGAAGTTTAATACACCTAGAGCGTATACAATTAAGTACAGTATATAAAACTAATATTTAAAAAACTGTTGAATTTTTTTTTGCCAAAGGAACAGAGATCTAGATCATTCCATTTTATGAAGATGATTGTCCTGAGAAACAGAACAAAATCCAAGTCCAGTTGTCTTAAGGGATTCTACTTTTTCTAATGCTCAAATCTGAACTGAATACTGGTTTCATCAGTAGGAGGGCTCCCTATTTTAAATCATTTTCACCTATTATTTTGATGTGATATGACTTTCTCAGATGATTGAATCAGCTAATCTGTCCATCAAATCCTTTTTTTTCACTGCTCTTAGGCAGAAAGCAAAATGCATTTTCTTGCTTAAAATTACTGTAAATATCAAATCTACCAACATTGATAAGCTGAATTCATCTTATCTCATCATCATACATTCAAGTTTTAATAGACACAAATGGTCTCCCAAAAAACAAACAAACTAAACCCCACAGACCCATTCCAGGCCATTGTCAGCATGATACAAAAACGATGATCCCAGTAACGAATCCTTCTGGACTTCCATAAACTTTTCATCAAATGACAATGACCACAACTATGGATATAAAGTGTATCCACTGAATTCACACTAGATACACTACATCAACTAACCAAACAAATCATATTGCAATTTAATATGACATCCTATTCTCTTCCTCCATCTCACAATCTCCTTCCTTTCCAGCCCTTGGCAGGGTTCAATTTACAGGCAAAGGAAACTTATGATGTTGGTTAACAACTGAAATAGAAGGAACTGTTTTAAATTTACAAAACATTTAAAAATTAAGAAATATTCAACATATTGCAGCGTTCACACTCCATAAAGAACCCCAATAATTTGTCACGTACTTGAAAGTAAGACCCTCAAACACAGGTCTTAAGGAAAGCTTGTAAGTCTGGCAGAGAGAAATAGCTGTGTCGAATAGTCCAGCCTGCACCAATAGGGTAGCTAACTCCTTGGGGGATGAGTTTCCTGGGAAGATAATAAATCTGCCAATTAACAAATGTGATATGTGTCAACATGTAACTATAAATTCTAATAGCATGGATTCAGAAATGAAATTATTGTAAATTTGAACTCTTACAGATACAAAATTAAATACACCATATACCCACACTGCATATAGGAGCCAGATATTCATTTAATAAAATGCTATGTTGCATACATAGCAACACCATAAGGATAGTATTGTATGAGTCACAAAGATTACAATTTTACATTAGACAATACCTATCCAGAGACTCAATAAAAGGTTTCAATAGGACTTTTGCCAAGCTACTAACATCTAAGCTTGTAAACTAAACTGTTTATTGCTAGAGGGCTATTAATATATGTATTCCAATGTTACCTGTAATAGCAGCTGATGTTGGGTCATGTTGTGCCAAAGTTAACCGTATGTGAGCCAACATACATTCTTTTTCTAAGTCCTGTAGCTCCAAGATTTCAATGTGACTGCCCGCTGTGTCAAATATATATTACTTCATTATAATAAATTTAAAACAATTTAGACCATGAATAATATAATTCAGTATTCAAATCATGATTTCATTAATTTGTTTCTAGAGTTTAGAAAAAGCTTTTGATTTGACAAGTTACGTTGTTCACACCATCTTTTTATTCTTGTTGCCTCCCCCCAAAAGGCTGCCACTGGCATATCTTCCTTTTTTTCTATTATAGCAATAGCACTTAGACTTATATACCGCTTCATAGTGTTTTACAGCCCTCTCTAAGCGGTTTACAGAGTTCAGCATATTGCCCCCAAAAATCTGGGTCCTCATTTTACCGACCTCGGAAGGATGGAAGGCTGAGTCAACCTTGAGCCGATGAGATTTGAACAGCTGAACTGCAGCTAGCAGTCAGCTGAAGTAGCCTGCAGTGCTGCACTCTAACCACTGCGCCACCTCAGCTCATATTATCCATAAACAATAACACTGAAAAACACAGGAAACTCTTAATCTGAAATCCCAAACCTTTTCAGTTGCCTAGACCAGTTCTTAAATTTCCAAAGCTTTTTGCCTGTTCTTTTCCTACAACAGGTCAAAGAAATGTAAGCTTCTGAATCAATATTGTATGTAACCATGTAACCCAGACCCACATACAAAGGTTACATAACCTAGCTAGCTTGGAAAAACAAATTTGTAATTACTCATAATAAAATAGCATATCACTTACTTGGAGCAGCAGCACATTCTCCATCGTGATTTCTTTTTGGGGATGCTCCTGGACGTTCATACTAGAATCAAACAGAATAAGCATTCAATCTCTATAGCATCTTCAGTATGCATAATGAAAATAGTTTATTTCTTCCATTATTTCATATGCTTCATTGCATAACCTTATACTCAGTGAACTAAGTCTTCCTATCCATTGGACTCATGTTCCTTTTAGCTACAAAGTCAATAGTTTTCATGCCATACTAAAACCTTGAAAATACATCAGCAATTGCCCAAGAGCACAGATAATTTGGTAATTTTAATTTAGGGGAAATCAAAGAAGAATGTAGAATTGAGGATAGATTAAACAGCAGGCAATGGCAAATAATATAATTTGAGGGAATGTGGTATGAAAACTTTGGTGTGTGTGTGTGCTCCAGCATAACTCTGGAACGCCTCAAGCAATTTCAACCAAACTTGGTACACGACTTACTATCTTGCATATCTCTTGTGTGTGTGTGCGCGCACACACACACACCCCAAAGTTTTCATACCACATTTCCTCAAATTATATTATTTGCCATTGCATGCTGTTTAATTTATCCTCAATTCTATTCTTCTTTGATTCCCCTAAATTAAAATTACCGAATTATCTGAAACCTGGATCATGAAATAAGAAAAAAGTGTGCACAAGAGATATGCAAGTTTGCTTATTTTGTTTAATTTATTCTGACCCCAGAATTTGCTATTTCCTTGTAACATAATTGTACAGGTAGTCCTTGATTTATGACTAGAATTGGGACTGAAATTTCTGTCGCTAAGCGATGCAGATATAATGCAGATGTAATGCAATGCCTGACTACATTGCTTAGCATCGGCAATCCCTGCAGTCCCAGTTGCTATCATTAAGTGAGACAATGTCACTGTCATTGGTGAGGCAATTTCCTGCCAGTCAAAGAGGAAGCTGGCAGGAAGTTGTAAGTCCAGACCTGTTGGCAAGTTGCTGCTACCAGCTGGGAGAGAGATTGAGGGTGTATGCGGGTGGTGAAAGGTGCCATGCATGTTGTGTAGGGTGCATGGGAGGGCACAAGTGGCCAGTGTAAGCACAGAGGGGCTTGGGAGGTACCCTGGTATCCTTGAGAGGTAGGGAGGGTTACAGAGGGCATGTAGGGGTGTGCCAGAAGTGCTATGCTATACAGGGAGGGTGCAAAGACACTGCATAGATCAGGGATGCAAAGGAAGTGCCATGTGGGTTGGGAAAGATGTATGGGGGTACAGTGCTGCTTTGGGAGGGTGTGCAGGGGTGTACAAGTGGCTGGTGCAATATGAGCATAGATGGGCTGGAGATGATGAACAACGCGGAATACTTACGCTAAAACTTGCAGTCTTCACTGCTGGCTTCCCCATTGATTTTCTGGGGAAGGCAGCAGGGAATATTGCAAATGGTGATCACATAATCGTGGGATGCTGAGCAATTGGTTGTAAGAGCAAACGGTTTTCCCAGCACCCAGATCACAGTCATGTGACAATGATACTGAGGTGGCCGTAACTCCAAGATCACTTGAAACCACAATTCGGTCAGCACTGTCATAATTTTGAATGGTTGCGGGACAAATGGTCGTAAGTCAAGGATTTCCTGTAGTTATTGACACTAAAGTGTTTAAACTTTGGTCACAATGTAATCCCATGAATGAAATGTGTCACATTCACAGGCAAAATTATCTTTCTCTTCTCCCTTAAGCATTAAAATCATCTTGTACTATTACATAATGGCACACATTAAAATGAAATTCTAAAGCACTGCTCTAGAAAGAAAAATGCCATCCACCAAACAGTATCACCACCCCAAGGATAACAGTAGTAATAATTACAGCAGAAGCATCAAAAAATGCTATACAAAAATGGCACCCAGACACACACACACACATTAATCACAGTTCGTCTTAAATACATATCAGAAAAAACAGTTTTGAGAGTTTATACAAGATTGATACTATATGGTGCAAAGCTATTACAGAATCTAGTTGTTCTGCTTCAGATACCATGAAGCCTCCTCCCAGAAGGTAACATTGAAAAGCGATCATGGAGAGGATGTGTAGAATCTCTGACAATCTGGCGAGAAACAGTTGCTTAGTCTGAAGGAATATTATCTTGACTATTCCAATATTGGTCACCTATTGGTCTATTTCCAATGAAACAGTATTTGTGGTCAGTGTATTACACTTCCGTTACTAAGATTTACTATGAAATAATACTGCATGGAGACTCAACAGCAGCAACCAAGGTTGCTGAAACCTTAAATATGCTTGTACACAGCAACAATTCAGAGAGAGAAATTAGTGAAATTAAATCCTGAAAGAGTTTCTTACCACAGCACCAGAAGCTGGTTGCACTATCCATGCGTACTCGGGGCGAATCAGCCGTAAACAGTTAATAGCAGCAAGGTAACAGTTTGCTTGTTTCTGTAATCCAGGAAGAGTGCGAACTTCCCTGCCAAGGCGCATTCCATATTCAAACATTACTGTACCAGCTGAGGAAGGAAACAGACCCATCCATCAGAACAAGAGCTCTCCTATCCCTGATACCTATCATTTTCAGATCAGAAAAAAAAATATGGCAACAACAAAGAATAGAACTAGCTTGAAAACTGTACGACAAAAAAAGTGTGTCTATCCCAAATTAAATCCTTCACATCTTAAAAGAACAGAAATTAAAACGGGAGATATTTGTAACTCCAAGAGCTGACCACCTTAAAACGGGAGTTTCTAATTCTAAGAGGGCAAACGCAAACTGTGCTTTTCCAGTTCAAAGAGAGGAACTAATTGATATAAATGTGAAAGAAGAGAAAAAGAAAGAAAATATCCCACAAACCTGCAAATTTATTTAATTTATATTTCACCTTTATTATTTTTGTAAAACAACTGAAGGCAACAAACATCTAATACTCTTTCCTGCAATTGTGTCAGCAACAACAACCCTGTGAGATGAGTTGGGCTGAGAGAAAGTGACTGAGCCAAGGTCACCCATCCAGCTGGTTTTCATGGCTAAGGTGGGACTAGAACTCACGGTCTCCCGGTTCTAGCCTGGTGTCTTAAAACTTTTAATATCAACCCACTGTTTGTTATTACTGGCAAACAGCACCATTAAAGGAGATGTTCTGTTAGAGGTAAACAATAAAGTGCTTCTCATGTTTTTAGATCATCATATATTCTCCCTTGTCAATGGGGTGGCTGCAGAATTCCATACATCTCCTAATTGAAAATGAAAAAAAAAACAACTCAGGGAAAATGTGTTTTTAATCTGCTTTGAACTAGCTGAGATGCGGGCCTTTTCCCAGTTTCTCTCTCTTCTTAATCAAATGCTGAGTGGCATAGAGCATTTTTGTGAGCATTCATCCAGTGAGTCCAGGTAGTCCTTGACTTACCGCCGTTTGTTTAGTGACTGCTCAAAATTACAATGGCATTGAAAAAAGTGACTTATGACCAATTTTCACACCATCATTGCAGCTTTCGTATTGGTCACATGACCAATATTTGGGCACTTGGCAACTGGCGTGTATTTGAGTTGCACTGTCCTGAGGTAATGTGATCAACCAACTGGTTTTCGACAGGCGAAAGTCAATGGGGGAAGCTGGATTCACTTAACAACTACACGATTCACTTAACGGCACCAATTTAACAACTGTAACAAAAAGCTCAGAAAGTGGGGTGCAACGCACTTCACTGTCTTGCTTAGCAATGGAAATGTTGGGCTCAATTGTGGCCATAAGTCGAGAACTACCTGTATTCCTTTGTGAATGGGAAAAATGTGTCCAAAGCTAGTCAGATGATCAGGTGAAAGACATATTTAATCTTTCACCTGATCATCTGACTAGCTTTGGACACATTTTTTCCATTCACACAGGTAGTCCTTGACTTATGGCCACAATTGAGGCCTGTTTTCTTCTGTATAACAGGAAAAACACTGAACACTTAGCAGTTATTTTCATGGTTTGTGGGGCAAGGATCAGCAATTTCTTAAAGGCTTGGGTATCATACACTAAAGCCTGATATTCTGGAAGATTATAAACCCTCTTGGAACATTACCAGGAGGAGCACAATCAAAATATTATGGCACCTTGTTCATTTTTAGACAGAGAGAGAAAGGGTGAAAGAATAGAATATCAGAAAGGCAAAAAACCCTGAAAAGTTATCTGAAATTGCAAAACTTATACTCAATAGCACATTCCTGAGAGATGTGAGAGATTACAAATGTTCTGGAGACCATATGGATCCACAAAAACATTGGATAAACTGAAACAAAGGAAAGAATGTACTTTGGAAACAACAGAAATAATTGGAAAGTCAGTAAAAATACTGGGTGCTGAGAATAGGTTCTATTGAAATCAGTGTAAGATATCAATATAAGATTACAGGCTACTACTATCAAGCGTTTTTTATCAGGGCAACCTGGTCTACCCAAATATGGGACAGAACATACTGCTTCCGCTTTCAAGCAAGTACTTGAACTTGAGCAGTACAGCAAACACCATCAACAATGTACTTGTCTTCTCTGCTTAATTTGGGTATAAACAGACCAAAGAAGAAAACAGGCTTATCTAGGTTCCACTGCGCTGAGACAAGAATATTCATCAAAGCAGTGGAAACATTCTAAAAGACCTATTGAGACAAATCAAGGTTAGAACAGCTTGAGGAAATATTTGACAGTACTGTATAAGTTTTGTCTGGGTCAAAAAACATTTCTTAATCTCCAAGCCATTAATGATGATGGCTGGGACTGACCAATGTTGGTTAAAGTCCAATTAAATTGTTCAAATCTGGTATCCACTATGTGGGGGCAGGAAAAGGGGGAAATAAATAAGCCATTGGTGAGTTTTAGAAGTTTCACCCAAGCATAAACATTGCAGAACTTTACCGTCTCTGATTCTCCCATGAATTGTTGACCAAATCAGAGATGTATGTGAAGCACTTTTATATTCTATACTTTCCTACAATTAAAGGTTAAGACAAATAAGGAAAATGCAGGGGAAAGACACATAGGAAAATTGTGGAGCAGAAGTTACTAACAACATCCACACCTGCCAACTCTCCCTTACAAACTACAGGATCTACAACTGTCCTTTTGCACAACTGCATTTAGGAAACCTGTGTCTAACAAATGTTACATGAATCAACACTCTAACAATTATTAAATGCAGCATAGATATCAGGGGTGGGTTCTGGATCCTTTTGCTGCCGGTTTGCTCAGGAGCAATAAAAAAATAGCTTCTGCACATGCGCAGAAGCAAAATCCAAGATGGCGGTGCCCACGGAGACATCGACAGAACCGGCTCCATGACATCATCAACTTACTAATGGTTCTTAAGAACCGGTTCGAACCGGTAGGAATCCACCTCTGATAGACATGAAGTATAGGTGACTGATATAAATTTAACATGACAATTTTTAAAGATTATTGTTTGTTCTATTGTGTTTTGGTACCCTGTTTCCCCCAAAATAAGACATCCCTGATAATAAGCCCAATCGGGCTTTTGAGTGCATGGCAATAATTTTCGGGGAAATATGGTAATATATAACTTAATAGGATTATCCTTTGGATAGGTTATTACCTTTTAAACAAAACAAAAATGAATAAATGAGGCAACATTTCTATATATCTTTCATACCTTTCCGATAATTATGACGATAAATATGGAAAGCATATAACAATTCATAGTAATTATGTGTCATCAGATCTACTGCCCGAGCACGATATTCAATTATTCCCACAACCTGTAAAACAAATAATATTTATCAAACATAGCTAAATATTTTGTGTAATTTTATCTTGCTACTAAGGAGAATAGATAATATACCTCATTATGAAGATTCACATATGGAAACTCCACAAGATCCTGCAATTGGGAGCGTTCACAGAGAACTACTACTAGTTGTCGTAAACAATCCAGTTGCCTGGAAAAGAAAAGGTTTCCCCCCCCCCTTAAGCATTGAGATGAAGCAAAGGTTCATAAACAATAAGAACTCTTATAAATAAATTTTATCTTACAATCAACCTCTCTATAAGCAACAGGTCTAAAATAGGCACAGATGAAGAAGACCGCATTACACACACATATACACAAAATGCAATTCTGATTACAAAAGCGCCTTCTATTGAAGTATTTTCATTTACACACAGCTAGTTCTTTCACAAAAAGAGATGTAAAACATCAATCAAGGCATAGAATAAAACAGTCACGTTTCTATCTAAACAACCCTTTAAATAAATAATTCTGTTTCCCTTAAAACGGGGCATGAAGAGGAATTTGTGCAGCTGTTCATGAATCATGATTAATGCTGTTTGTTTCTCCATTAATGACCTAATTTTCACTTTTTCTGCAAAACATAACCAGCTGTTTTGATAAGAACTAAAGAAAATGAAAATTCAATAGCTCTCCTACAGGCTCTATCCTTAAGATCATGGTTTATAAGCAGCTATTATTACAAACTTATAAAATTATGCATAAATAATTCATAGCTGTGACTGGAAGATATATCTCATTACCTGCTTGGATCTGGATTATGGGTCAAAGCTTCATATGCTTGACTATTATGTCCTAAATCTAAATGATGTTTGAAAATGCAAGTCCTCAGGGTAGCCTGCAATATAAATACAGAAGTTATGATGACCCAGAACCACTTAAAACAAAATAGTTGGGTGGTACAAACAAATCCTGTATGAGGCAAATAGGCATTTTAGCCTCCTACCTGACTTCTCCAATCATCTGCTGCTTCAGTGATTGCCAAAGTAGCCAGCTCAATGATCAATTCAGGAAGACCCATCGTGTCTAAGAGGCGCAAAACCTAGGGAGAGAGTATTCGGCCACTAATGTTTTATTTTCACTCTTTGTTTATACTGTAAAGACATGCAGCAATTGCAAGGACAAATGAGACCATGTTACTTTTGCTTGGTAACAAAAATACCTTATCGTAGTATTGTAGCTGTGGAGTAGAAGCCATTTCTACCTCTTCAGATCTAATTAGTCTGTCTAAAAACTCTTCTTTTCCAACTTCTGAGGCAGCTTGACAGAAACAGTCCAGTGCCTGGAGGAAAAACAGAAGCCATAAAAAGTATTTTCAATTATTACAAAATTAGCTGTAAAAATCAGTCAATCTCATATACGTTTGTTACCGAAAGTTATTGTATTTTTCGGAGTATAAGACGCACTTCCCCCAAAAGAGAGTGAAAATTTGGGTGCATCTTATACACCGAATGTGGCCCTCACCCTTTGGCCTCTGCCTCCCAGCAATTTGCCTCCTTGCAGCAAACAGCCTGTTTCAGTTTCAGCTTCAGCACAGCCTGATTAACACAAGCAGCTGATTTGGATGGCCTCCCGACCATCAGCTGTTTCAGGCTGCAGGGATTGCCATTGCCTATTGCTGCCTCCCCGCGTGCAGAGGCAGATTTTTTTTCTTGTGCTAATCAGGCTGTGCTGAAGCTGAAACGGGCTGTTTGCTGCAAGGAGGCAAATTGCTGGGAGGCAGAGGGAGATTTTTTCCCCTTGTTTTCCTCCCCAAAAAAGGTAGGTGCGTCTTATACTCCAAAAAATATGGTTACTTCTTAGAGAACACAGTCCACAAAACCATAGACATACATATTGTTTCAACCCTCTGTATTCCAATACAGTCCCATTTTTTTTAAAAAAAAACTTCTCTTTAGGATAGTTGTGATATAGAATTAGGATATGTAGATGATATGAGGTTGATAGTTATACAGTCGATCATTTTGTTTTTTGGATGATTTGTTTTAAATTAGATCGACCGACATTGATCAAAACCTTCAAAAATATCTTAGAATCTTTTCTTGAATGTGATGATTAATTACAAACCAACCTGAATACATTACCTAGCAACTTAGTATTTTTTAAAGAACATTTTAAAACATAAATTTACCTTGTGTTCTTCTCCTGTAACAAGGTAGCAATGTCCCATCATAAACCGGCATGATCCCACATTGACATGACACCAAGGTTCCAGCAAACGAATATATTCCTGATATACAAATATAGCAATTAGACAGAGAAAGGTTAATCTTACTTTTCATTGGATTTAAATGCCGTATTTTTTGGAGTACAAGACGCACCTTTTTCCTCCCTAAAAGTGGCTGAAAATTTGGGTGCGTCTTATACTCTGAATGTAGCTTTTTCAAAGCTTTTTTTCCAGCCCTAACTAGGTGCTAACGATCTTCCCAGCTCTTGCCTTGCAGGCTTTTTCATTGTTACTCTCTCCGAAGAATGTTTTTCCAGCCCTAAGTCTTTGCAGGGTTTTTTTTCATTGCTCTACTTGCTCCGAATAAGTTGTTTTCTAGCCCTAACCAGGTGCTAACGATCTTCCCAGCTCTTACTGGCTTGCAGGTTCTTTCATTGTTATTCTCTCAGAAGAAAGGTTTTTTAAGTCCTAACCAGGGGATAAAATAATGTGCTGAAGCTGCTCTGAATAAGTTTTTTTCTAGCCCTAACCAGGTGCTAACTATCTTCCCAGCTCTTACCGGCTTGCAGGCTCTTTCATTGTTACTCTCTCAGAAGAAGGTTTTTTTAAGTCCTAACCAGGGGATAAAATAATGTGCTGAAGCTGACCAGACTAAGGACGCTAGCCAGATGAATACCTGGTAGGCAGATTGTTTTCCCCTATTTTCCTCCCAAAAACTAAGGTGCGTCTTATACTCCGAAAAATACGGTAATTATCTCTCACTAAAATACAATTAAACATGCGTGCTACCAGTGCTACCAACTAACTAAATTGGGTCATGCATTCTGAAATTCAAGTTTCAGCAAGCAAAATACAACTGGTGTCAGCTGAAAGGAAGAGAAGAAAGTTTTCAGTGATTATATCTAGCCGCGCATTTTACTAATTACCAATTACATCAGTTACGTTGCTTATATTTTCTTTAAAACTACTCCAAAGGTATTGCACATAAGAAATCTCACCTGCAACTGAGCATACTGACAAGCCCCCATTAAACATTCTGGGAAGAGGAAGTTAGGATTACTTGGCCACCTGAAAACAGCATAAGGAATATAGGTTTCTTCAAATTATGACAAGACATTGACCCTCCATGTAAATTCAGAGCAAGCCTACGTATTTCCAGTATTGTTTCATTCAAAAAATGAATAAAAATATTAATAATAAAATAGTACTATTTAAAATGAAAAAAGGAAGAAGAAAAAATGTGCAACGGAAACTAGGAAATCAACAACTAGCCAATCTTGATCAACTATATCTCATTCTCTTCTGGGGAAAACAACTGATAGTTGATTCTAATTAATCTATTTCTGGCTGGTTCCTAGCTGAATTCATTACTATCTCTACAAAAGATGCTTTGCAATAAAGCAACTTGAAATAGATTGGTTTGTTTATATGTAGGTGTGTGCAAAACAATAAAAAGTTCATGTCTACTACACTAGTTCATTTTTTTTAAAGCATAGCCATGATCCATTATTCAGGTCAGGGATATGCTGAAAGGATACAAAAACTGCAGTAGATAACTGGAAATTGCAGAAAACATTTGAGGCCAACTCAGACATGTTTCATCCAAGGCTGCATTAGACTGGAAGAGCTGAGATATTATGTGTTTCCGGGCTCCTTCCTGAAAGAAGAGCTCCACAATTGTTTGAGGGCTTGACACTAGAAAAAAGATTTTAATATATTGTAAAAATCAATACAGAGCAATAACTTTCAGATTATATTATTAGTCGCCAAACAGTCTTCCAGCTTAAATTATTTTTCCATTCTATATTTTATTTTTGATAAAGCCATATGGGGAGGATTTTTATTTTAAGATAGGGGTCCCCAACATGTGGCCCTGGCCCACTACTGGGCCGCGGGTCTACTGGCCACCAGGCTACGTGGTGGGCACGCGCACAGCCCCACTCGCACGGGTACTCATGGCCCCACTTGCACGAGCGTTACTCAAGCGCCATGGGCGCTTGCGGCCCCATTTGTGCAGGCACTCGAAGCCCCCACTTGAGCGAGCATCACCTCAAGCATCATGGGCGCTTGTGGCCCACTCGAGTAGGCACTTGTGGTCCCACTCGCGGGAGCGTTTTTATGGGCGCTTGCGGCCCTACTCGCACAAGCAACGGGTGTTTGCACCCAGGCACACATCTGCCTCTCCCACACAACCATCCACTTTCTCCCCTCCCCCCACTCCGGACCGCCAACCCAGAAAGGTTGGGGAACTCTGTTTTAAGATACAGATAGTCCTTGGGTTATGAGAGCAACTGGAACCTGTTGCTGCTGTTGCTAAGCGTAACCACATAACTGCGACAATGACAATCCCAGCAATCCCAGTTGTCATCATAACCTTAAGACATGTGGATCATTAAGCAGAAAGCAGTGTAAGTCCCAGGCAAGGATTGTGGGGGATGTCGCAAATGGGGTGGGAGAAGCCAGGGAATGCCTTGGGAAGTCCAGCGCAGGCCATGCACAAGCTGGGGGAGGGCAGGAGACAGGAGGTGCTGTAGCGTGTGCACAGGCACACAAGTGGGTGCATTGCTTAGCATGAGCACAGAAATGTCAGGGAAGTGAAAGCGGGTGAGTGCAAAAACACCAGAAAGAGGAGGGTGCCATGGAAACGCAAGACATACAGGGAGTATGGGATGCGGGACAAGTCCATAGTAAGAATAAACATTGTTTAATAATGTTTAAAGGATCTCATCAGTTTTAACAGCTGAATAATATTTTGTGATTTCTTAATGTATCTGATTAAGCAATCTAATAACATTATTGATCAACTGGAAAAATCTTTAATATTAATGTTAGTATTTGAAATTAAATACAAAATTAACACTTAGATACTAAAACAAAGGCAAACGCCTTTTGAAATTTATGTGGTTTTTTTTACAATTTTAAAACATTTTAATCTTAAATTAATTCTGCTTTTAATGTTAATTTTATTAATTATATTGTAACACTGCCCACAGCCCCTCTCTGAGGGAGATGGGTGACTATGAAATATGATAAATAAATAGCTATAAGCATTTCTTACCCAGCTTCAGTGGTGTTATTGTTGTGGAATCTGTTAGCTTTAATACCGAAAGATGCTGTAGGTTTGATTCCCTACAAAAAGATCAATTATTTTCATTTAATATACTTAGTTATACAATTCTAACTCTATATTGTAACTGTAACTAGGATGAAGAAAGTAATAAATAATAATAACTTTTAAAAAATAGGTTAACAGGAAGACAAAACTCTATCAATATTTAAAAATAGAAGCTTAATACCTTCTACAAGAATATTAAATAGTTTCTTGGATATCATCAAGTTTACCTCCGAGACCGCCT
Organism: Diadophis punctatus similis; assembly: GCA_023053685.1. NCBI lineage: Eukaryota > Metazoa > Chordata > Lepidosauria > Squamata > Dipsadidae > Diadophis > Diadophis punctatus. The sequence continues at coordinate 2,151,782 of JALIGW010000029.1, forward strand.
TCTCCAACATACCTCCCTAAGACCGATTAGAGCCCACAGAGTTGGTCTGCTGGTGGTCCCGTCAGCCAAACAATGTCGGCTGGCGGGCCCACGAACGAGGGCCTTCTCTGTGGCAGCACCGGCTCTCTGGAATACAGTACCCCCTGAGATCCGCATTATTCCCACCCTGCCAGCCTTCAGAAAAGCAGTTAAAACATGGCTTTGTCGACAGGCCTGGGGCCAATGATTTTAATATAACACCGATCACTCTTGGCTCCATGAATGATTTATTGTATAGGTTTTTAAATTGTGGTTTTTAATGTTTTTAAATGTTTTAATATCTATTGTTTTTAATGATTTTGATATTTGTTGTTGCATGTGAATTTTTACTGTTGTGAGCCGCCCAGAGTCTCTGTGGAGTGGGCGGCATACAAATGCAACTAATAAATAAATCAAATTGGTTTTTCCTATTTTTAAAATAACAATCCATCATTGAAAAATAATAAGATGAAGACTTTATGAAGTCTTACTGTTTCAAAAATTCAATTTGAGAATTTTATATACTGAAATACATGAAAATGACATTCAGGATAACATAACTCATCTTTACACTGTTTAAGTAACAGACCATGATCTCCATCTCCTCACAAAACCATCTCCTCACAAAACCCCATGGAAATGTAATTTTAAATTGTTGGTTTGACTAAGATAATCCTTAAGAAAATGAAAAAGGTAGAAAGATGGATGGATGATATAGTAAGGAAATTATGAAGAGAACAGCAGCAGTAAAAGGAAACTCTGATAGGTGATAAGCAGACTTTGGATAAATTGCTTGCAATGCAAAAAATAAAATAAAAAATAAAATGCCTATTTTATATACAAAGGAAAATAATTAAATATGTTTTATAGACACTTTTATATACTTCGTTATATACCTATATATTTATACACTAAACATAAAACACTTACAGTTCATCAACAGGAACATCTGATGCCAATCGCTGACTTGCCCACCTTATCACATAATAAGATAGTAACAAAATAGATGTACGATGTAGTAAGTTCTGCTGAGTGTGGAATAGCTGATCTCCTCCCAAAAGTATCTAAAACAATCAATAAACATTAAACTGTAGTTAATTTGGTAACATTGAGAATGAGACAGTGATCACACATAAATGTGGAAATAACTCAAGTTCAGTGCCAGGGACACCACACAGCAATTTATTAGCAGCTTCCTACATGTTATGGTCCTTATTTACAAAATGACAATATTTAGCCAGCAAAATGGTAACTTTTCCATTACTGATCTATTTCTTGCCCTCTATTATAAAATATGCCCCTAATGTTTTAGGATTCAGAAGGATTTTAGTGTTTGAAGATATACTTACAGCATCTCCAAGCCGTAGTAAGAGCTGCTGTAAAATCAACAGGTCCCGGCAAATTAAAAAGCGTGTCATGGACATCTTGTACACACACCGACATACCATATTTACTGTTGTGCTACTACCATAAAGTTGTGACAGATGCATACGCACGTTTATGGGCTGAACTGTAGAAAGAGTAAAAAAATATGTATTAATTTAAGTTGCTTCTACTTAATCACAATGTTGTGGCGGGAAGGAGAGGATAATGTTGTTCTCCTCTCACCAGGACTGAATCCTCTATCCATCTCAACATCTGTTTCATAGTCCATTTCCCGGATAAGCATCCCAATAGCATTAACTGGATTTTTTATTTCTTGTAGTTTGCTGTGAATATCTTCCATCATATTTTCTCTGCAAAAAATAAACAAAATTTAATTAGGCTGAATTGAGAGATTTTTGAGAGATTATAGATTATGAAAGCGAAGTAATTTTGTGGCATATTACTATTTCTCAATGATTCTTAACTTGGTATCTCATAGGTTGATACTTGCTTAACACATTATTCTGAAACTAATTAGTTCTGTAGTGATTGTCAAGACATATAACTGTCTGTCAAGTGCAGATTATTAATTTCACACAGGACATATAGTTACAGGGACCATGTGTCCTTTATTATAAAGGACATTCCTTTACTTCAGAAATGTGCCCTTTAGATTTATTTATTTATTTTCTTGGTTCTGCTCTTGAATTTTCCTTTGTAAAGCAGTTATAAACCCTAAAACAATTTTTATCCTTATGAACCTATTCCAAATTTGCCCTCGTTTCAGATTTGTCCTTTAGTTTTTCAAGAAAATATAGTCACCACGCCTATAGTTCAATTGTGAATCTATGCTGCAGATTTCTTGCGTGAGGGAGTCTAGAGATTTAATACACGGCTTTAACACAAAACAAACTGCCATGCTATTCTCCTATAAACCTAGTGATTCAATTGTCTGATCAAACAGGTGAGCCTAAGACAAACTTCCAAACTTTTTTTTAAGCAAAACTCAAATCTTTCAGTTCTTTGGCAAGAACTGATTAAGACCTAAAGAAGTGAAACTTTAAAACTGGAAGATTGCTTTTTACAGCAAGAGGCATCAACTTAGCTGCCTCTGCTTTCTGAAGGGAAAAAGCTCAATAAGATGTCATTTCATTAGCTGTACATTCTGAAATATACATTCCTTCTTTCTAGTCTGCCTTCACAACTAGAAAATAACCAGTAATTGAAAGTGAACCAAAGATGCAGTAGTAGGTTTGTGACAGGAGTTTCTGTAATCATTCATCATTCAATAATTCATTCTGTAATCCTTTTTCTTCATGAAAAGGAACAAAACTGCAGGTTAAAACTGCCTGGATAAGATGTTGGGAAGATGTAAATAGGCATAATGACGAATGGCTAGTTGCAATTAAGGCATAAACTGTACTACTCATCCCCCCCCACATGATACCTATTACAACTTCCAAGCCCCTCACTCATGGCACTGAAATTCAGCAGCAAAATGGCTGAAATTTCTCTATGCAATTTCAAGTCACTTGGGGCATTTCAGCAAGATTTAATGGTGGAATGGAATAGTTTGCTTCTCAGGGTTTCTTGCCATTCCTATCCTTAAACATGATAAAAGTTTAAATACATGTCAATTATACTATTCCTTTTCAAGACAAGCAACATAACAAAAGTGCAGAAAGAGTAAGAAATAGTAAGTCACAGAAATTAAAGGCAGGAGGGGAAATGTTATTCATTATCTCTCCTCATATTTTTCTGTCTTTGCAAACATCATTCCACTACATCTATATACCAATTAATATATTTCTTTCCAATTGTAAACTTATTGCTTCTTTCTCTTTGAGAATTTATTAACCCCATCCAATCAGAATTTTCTCTCTTCCCACTTTTCTCAAGCCATTCATTTTTTTTTCATACATTTGTTTTGTGGTTGATCTTTATTAATTCCTAATCAAACTCAACATATTGGTCACTCACTTTTGCATTCAATTACATTTATTCATTACCTATTCATGCTTTTATTATTTTACCACATATTCAACTTTCTTTTGTATTTCTCCTGACACAATCAACTAGAAACTTCAAAGAAAAAAGGTTGTCATTTTTCAACCACACCCTTAGAATGCTATTGTTATATTACTGGGTCCCTCTAAAAAATCAGGAAGTTCAGCTAAAGCCTCTGACTACTCAAAAACTGCCTTCGTCCCCCAGGGTTGATGGAAGCCAGACAACATATAAATTTAATAATTATTATTCCTTGAGAGAATTACTACATCCTGCACTGCCATGCAGAAATAAACTTTCGAACTATAACCAAAAATACAACAGGATTCAAATAAATATAAAAACACTACTTTGTTTGAATAGTGAACTTGTTTTAAAGAAAAAAATAATAAAATACTAAGCCTGACATGCCTTAAACAATTCTAGGAGTAGCCTCCAAGATCGCTTCTTTGGCTTCCCCATAAATGTACCCCTAAGAGTAGCAAACCAAAAGATGGTATCTCCGAAAAATCTTGATTCATTTTGGATGTTTCTGTCGGAGTGAGAATTAATCTCACAGAGGTATGTTTGATCTTTCTCCCAGAATTCAGACATTAGAAATAAAGCCGGAGTTTAAAAGTCTAATTAAAACATTTATTTTGGTACAAAAACAATAAAATCTCATTGTTTACATCTCTGCTATAAAATGTGACTCTCCCAGTCAAGAGTCAAGTAAGAAGGAAGAAATGGAGATTCAGGAATGCACACATGCGTACTAGAAACGTATCAATCACATGCTCAGGAATGTACCATTATATTAGATAGGGATGCAGCTCCCTGCATATACATACAACTGACAAGAAATCACACCGTGACAGTTTCAAATAGCAAAGTTCCAATTTATGCAGAGATATGTAGATCATAATCAATATTTTGAGTTCACCCTGAAAAAAAGACCAGCAGCTAAAGAATTGTTGGAAGAATGGTATTGCATGACTTTTATAATCAGATTGATCAATAGCCTCCATGGCATTCTGATTAATGTCAAGTTTCTGAATACTCAGAATATATTACAACAGTCCAAGCATAACATAATTAAGCCATTGGTGGTCATGGTCAAAATAAATACCCTCAAGAGATGTGTAAATGCATCTAATCAGTTCGATGCTGCAAAGGAAATCAGCAAATCAATCTTTATATGCACATGCAGCTCAAAATCCAGGCTTACGTGTCATTAGCAATCAAGTCTTTAAGGATCTGTTCAGCAGCTCTCTCGGGAGACTGGAGACGGAAGCAAGCCATTTCCATTGTGAGTGCCATTTCCACAGAAACAGATTCCCCAATTAATCGAAGGCACTGAAGAAGACTCAGAAGATCATGAGAAAAATCAGATTCTGCAACAAGGAGATTATGTTCAGAATTTACAAAAAAGACAGCAGCTTTTTTGTAGTGCATTCTAAACAGACATAGAATACTAAGGTTCCTTTCATTTGATAAGTCAAATAAAAACCCAAATAAGATGATATGTTTCTCAATATTCTATGGTGTATGATGTGAGAGACTACATTTTGCATACATCAACTCAGTCTTGCAATTATCCATTTTCAAGCAGATTTGAGGTAATTGCTTCTAAATGCTCAGGCACAGGATCTCTTGAAAACGGAGAGAAAAATCTAGGTCTGATTGTAAAAGTTTTATCTATCTGGTTTAAATTAGACAATAGCCCAAAACAGATGATCATGACAGCAGGATGAGGAAAAAGTAGCTCCAAAAACAAGCAGAAATCCAGAAACATTGGAAAGGGAAACATTAAATAAATATTGGAAGACAATGAAAGATACTCCAACAACATCCCCCCTCTTGGTTCTTTGTCTGAACAAACAAGAGAAGTAGAGCATCAAGTACACTGTCCACATTCTCTTGGAAAATATAAAGAACAAACCTAAAAGGGGGCAAATCTGAAAGAAGTTCGTAAGGATAAAAAAATATATAACTTTGCTTTACAGAGGAAAACACAAGAACAAAACCAAGCAAATAAAAAATAATAAATCTGAAGGATAGCTGTCTGAAAAAAACACCTCATCCTTTATAATAAAGATTACAGATAGCCCTTGACTTACGACCACAATTGAGACAATTGAAATTTCTGCTGGTAAGTGAGAATTTGTTAAGTGAATTTTTCTCCATTTTACAATCTTTCTTGCCACATTTGTTAATGTGATAATTGATTCATGGCAGTTGGTAAGTTAGGAACATGGTGGTTAAATGAATCTGGCTATCCGCTTAACAATCACAATGACTTCCAATCAAAATTCTGGACCCAATCGTGGTTGTAAGACAAGCACTATCTGCAGGAAGGCAAGAGAAATAACAGTTCTATTGCTTGTAAAGTACAGGGATCAGCTTTGCTATTCCTGGAAAAATATTTTTATTTAGAGCAGGAGTGTCAAATTCAAGCGCTTAGATTTGGCCCGCGGGGCCACCCTGGAAACAGCAAAGGATTGGCCTGCAGTGGTTCTGCCAGCAGAAACGGAGGTCCATTTTTGCTGGCATGGGGTTTCAGGAGGCTGTCGCAGCAGAAAACGGAACTCAGGAGCTCATATTCTCTGGCAGAGCGCTCGGGCCGCCAGAGGTGCCCCCGACACAAGTGACATCGAGCTGGCCACACCCACCCTGTCCCCCCCCAAGGTCAAACACAACCCTGATGCAGCCCTCAATGAAATTGACACCCCTGATTTAGAGTATTGAAATAAAGATTTTGAGGAGATATTATCCAGTTATTATTTTAAAGTAATTTTTTCTAAGCTCTAGATTACATCTTATTTAGCCTTCCTTTTGTTAGAACAAAAGTAATAAACAGCATAAAAATTAACATGGAAAATGGAAAATCTTCTCATGGAATAAATGTGGGGAATGAGGAGAGAAGAGACTTGGCTGGGTTTTTTTTTCTTCTGCAAAGCTAAACTCATATTATAATTTTGCAAATCACAATAGTAAATAGATGCTGAAACCATTAGCAGAACTGAAATAACATTGTAAGACAAATAGTAAGCTCCATCTCTATTACCATCTAAGCCAGCACTTTCAACTTCATTAATCAGTTGTTCATCAGGCAAGAGATAAAGATGATCCATTAAGGAGCACGGCACAAGAAAAGAAAAATAACCCTGAGGGAAACAAACAAATCCTCTGCTTAGTTTCAAAGAGCAGAAAACAATGATTTGTTCTAATTTCAAATTATACAGGTAACTAAGATATAACCACAAATATAAAATGTATCTGTGCAAACTACAAAGCAAATACCTGCAGTCAGGATGGCTATCCATATTCTCAGTCTTAAAATGTGTTTTGAAAATATTAGCAGCAAATAAGGGTAAACAACTGAACTATGAGGAAAACAATCAAATAATCTTTTTAATGGTTTCCATGATTTCTTGGAACTTTTTAAAATTATGGCTTGTCCCATTTATTTGGGGAGTGGAGAAGCTTAATACAAAATAAAAAACAATAACAAAGGCAAGGCGACTGTGTTGACTGTAAAGAAAAAAAATATCTAAAACGTATGATCAGGGAATTCTATTCTTAGATCACCTGAATGTTTACTAAATAAATGAAGGTTTGCAAGTATTTTGTAGAAACTTAAAGATATTGTTTCAATATCACAATAAAGTATGGGATCATTATGTTATTTTATAAACCTATAAAGCATCAATGCTTTACCATGAAATAGCCGGGTTCTTACCTTTTTTAGTAGACACACCATATTGGTATACTGATTCAAGAGAAGTGCGAGTGGTCGTGAAAGTTCTTCCTGATACTGAAGGCAGTAGGCGTAGAATTTTGACCAGAATTCTATTTGTAATTGTCTGAATTCTTCATGTGAAAATTCATATTCTGTCACATTGCCCTGGAACTGGGAGAAGGGGGGGGGGGGGGAGAAATAAAATAATTTGCTACCTATCATTTATCAAATGACACTTGGCACTTTAATACCATTAATTAAAAGAGAGCCATGGTAGCGCAGTGGTTAGAATGCAGTACTGCAGCCTACTTCTGCTAACTGCCGTCTGCCAGCAGTTTGGCAGTTCAATTCTCATTGGCGCAAGGTTGACTCAGCTTTCCACCCTTCCGAGGTCAGTAAAATGAGGACCCAGATTGTTGTTGGCAATATGCTGACACTGTAAACCGCTTAGAGAGGCTGTAAAGCACTGTGAAGCGATATAAGTGCTATTGCTATTAACCAATTAATCTTAAATTCATCCTCATTAAAAAGACTTCTTTATGTAAGAACCCAGACTGTTGTCATTTCTACTAATAGCTACAGCTAGCATTTTCAAACCAGATCAAACTTCACTACAGTGTTCTAATTACTCTTAACCAAAAATAAATTTATTTTTATTATTTCTTATACTAAGAACAACAAAAAAGATGAGGCTTCAAAATAATTGGCTGGTTCAAATATAACACTAAACCATAATCTGGTTTAAATCTTGTTTAGCATTATGTATGAAATTATCCATTCAGTTTTAGCGTTATATGTAGACAAGACTATTATAAAATGTCCATATGATTAAAAAGATAGGTTTAGCATCATGTGTGACATAACACAATGTTTGCATATCAGTCATACAATGGCTAGAGGACAAATGTGGCTGAACAGCAACTACCGCCCTACCATCCCACTCTATAATCAGCAAAGAGTTAAAAATAACTGAAATGATTCTTTAAAACAGAAATAAATCTAATCTTACCTCATCTTCTAGAGCAATAGTAATTTCTTTTTTCAGTTCATCCCATGATAGGTCTTTGTATCTCTCAGCTTCTTGAGAAAAAATCTACAAATATATATATATAGAGAAAAAGAGAGTTACACTGCTTAATCTTAAGTGTCACAATTTCATACATGTTCCCTTCACACACAAAAAAGCCCCCCCCCCAAAAAAACCCATTAGTTTAAAAAGGCTTAGAAGAGCACTGAACCAAGTTTTGATTACACCAGACTTTGGAGCTGATTCATTATCAAGTTAACATCCATCTTATTTAATTAAAATGCCATCCTCATGAGCAGATAACATTTTCTTGCTTCTAATTTTCTTCCAAAATCTGATACAATGACAATTTTAATCTTCCAGTGTCACCAAACCATGCTTATACTGTTGCCTTAATAAATATCCTTAACTAGAGGCATTTCCCTCAAGCTTCCAATCTTTATTACTATAAATATAAATTATCTGTAATATGAAATGTATTTCACTTCCAGGCAAGCTCAGAGAGCACCAAGGACTTCACTTCCAATCAAGCAGAGCATTATCTACACTTGATTTCATCCATTTCTTTGTGTGAAACTTAATAATATGGTTTTCTGTCCTTGTGCATTCTTTTGTTATTATCAACATACTTGTTAGAATCTACTAAATGGTAATTAGAGAGAATATGTTAACTTGTGTAGGGCAAATTACTTACTTGGAAAAAAAGATTTAACCATGCCCACTTATCAAATATTAGCTAACATTTTAATTTTCTAAAATTATGAAACAGGATGATTTACACTTCAATGCACAATGGAAGCCAGGTTTAAAAATGCTTCTACCTACCACTATTACATATTGTGATTTGTTGCTTAATATAATAGGATCCTGAAAGTTAATACTGTGGTTTATGTTTCAAATTTAGCCTTATCAACTGCTACCCAAGAGAATGCTCTTTTCAGATTACACTAATAGAAGGTCATTAAGAATTATGAACTGGAGAAAATTAGTATGTCCTTTGGTTGCAATCCAACATTGCCATTTTGTGTCAAAAAAGATGTTGATTAGCTTTTAAAATGTTGCTTAGTTAGGACAAATTCTCCAACAAATAATGACATACTCACCTGTAAAGCTTTAAGCAAAGCTGCATTTGTGAACTGACTGGGCAGGAAGATTGCCTCTGTAAATGTTTCCTGTAAAGAATCATTATGGTATCAATTCAATACATTTGTATGATTTAAAAAAAACCACTAAGGTGTGATGCTATTTTCTTGCACTAAAATTGTGAGTGGCATGATGCACCGCAGGCTCTCAAATGTGGGGACAACTGGAATATCAACACCCATAACAAATACAATAAATCTCATTTTAACAGACATTAAAGCAAATTTTCCTCATTTGGCAAAATTTCAGTGCAATGGCCGCAACGTCTTTCTGGATAGAAAATCTACCAAAGTAGATAGATAAGGCATTTAAATTTACATTAAATTATATTAAATTTGCATGATTATGTCCTTTTTCAAATGATGTAAATCATTGTTAATGTTTTGATACTTAACACATTTTGGAGTAACAAATGCCCAATCTTTCCAAATACACATTGTTCTTGATCTACAACCATTTTGTTCAGTGACTTTTCAAAGTTACAATGGTGCTGAACAAATAGTGGTTATGACCATCCTCAGATTTCTGGTATCCCAGCATCCCTGCAAACACATGATCACAACTGGGGTGATTGGCAGAAAATCAGTGGGGAAGCTAGCAGGGAAGGTTATAAGTTGCTGGAGTGTTCCCCACCCCATACCCCCCCTTCCCTTCTGTGCTCACACCAGCTACTTGTGCACTGCCACACACCTTCCCCAATCCATCACACCTTCATTACACCCTCCTGCTTGCACACTTAACACATACCCTTGCAACCCTCCTGACCCACTCAGCACTAATCCCACACCTTCTTCACATCTTGCCCAGCCCTCATGCAACCTGCACTCTACCCATTCCTGTTGGGCACCCTCTTGTACCTTGCCTGACCTTTTCCCCTCACATACCCCTTGTGCCCTTCTCCTGACCTGCCCCTTTCGTGCACCCTTCCCTGCCCCGCAACCCTGTGCACTCCCTGCTCTCCCACCCAGCAGCAGCCACTTATCTGCCTGCCAATCTGGGGCACGAAACTTCCTGTCAGCTTTCCCACCAACTTGGTTAGTGCAGCAGGAAGTTGCATTCCCCAAACATGGCGGTATTCAGTTAAGGCTACCAATTGGGACTGGGATCACTGTCACTAAGTGATGCAGTTGCACTTTTTACTGATGGAAATTCTGGTATCACATGCCATAAACCATGGACTACCTGGAGTCTAAATACTTTACTGTATATCTAAAGAAAATGTACCAGATTTATTTGTTGATCTTATTTCCAGCATTCAAATTCACTGTTCAAACTGGAGGATTTCTATTATATTACACATACATTTATGGTACAAGTAAGATAAACACAGCAGTACTGTATCTATATTTAATTCATAGGGTTTATTTACCCTGGGATCCTGGTCATCTCGTATATTCACTTCTTCAGCTGGCAGGGGCTGAACAGAAACTTGGTTCCACTGACCAGCAACATTGCTAAAACAAGACTACCGGTAGATTATTTCAGTCATATAAATACACACATACACATAAAAAGACTATGTTCCAGATAATCATATTTCACCACATTGTCCCTTTTTCAATTCAATGCCATCACCGATTCTAGAAAACAAGCACACGTATTTTGCTATGCTGTTATGACAGTCTCTCTTTTCTTATGTGGGCATACATTGTCAGGTTTTTCTATTAATCCAGTGGTACACACTCTGGGGCAAGCCCCTGACTTCCCATCCTGGCACTGATGCAGTAGCCAACAATTCCCTTGGTGCACACTAGGTTTCTTGCTGATTTAAGAACCATTTAATAGATGCAAAGCACAACACTAATCAGAAACACACAGGTAGTCCTCGACTTATGACCACAATTGAGCCCAAAATTTCAGTTGCTAAGAGAGTTAAGTAAGTTTTGCCCCATTTTATCTCTTTCCTTGCCAGAGTTGTTAAGTGAATCGCTGCAGCTTTAAGTTAGTAATGTGGTTGTTAAGTGAACTTGACTTCCCCATTGAGTTTGCTTGCAAGAAGGTCGCAAAAGGTGAGTACATGACCCGGGATACCGCAATTGCCATAAATACATGCCAGTTGCCAAGTTTCCAAATTTTGATCATGTGACCATGGGGATGCTGCAACAGTCAAGTGTGAAAAAGTGTCATGTCACTTTTTTCAGTGCTGTTGTAAGTTTGAATTATCAGTAAACAAACAGTTGTAAGTCAAGGACTACCTATAATCGATTATCAGTGCTACTGGGCCTCCCTTGTATCTTAGAAACATTGTTAGAAATTGAAATAGTGGGTAGCTTCAGCCTAAAGCTTTATTTGGAAATGCTTTCTCCTGCCTAGTTAACAAGACCATTATAAGCTCGGGTAATAGAGAACAATCTCTCAGGGCTATGTAATCTAATCCTATTCTAAAGCTTCAAAAGTGCAGAGAATAACTTTTGGCTCAATGTTATCATCTTCTAATACTCTGGCACACAAATGTATTTATTCTGAAACTTTTTCAATAGAATAGTCAACACTAAAGCTTGTTTTAAAGAAACGCATTGAGCAAATTAACAGCTGAAGGGAATAAAACTTACTGTTCAAAATTGATGTATTTCACAGTAGTCTGATTTTCATCATCATGCCAAAGTGCCCAGATCTCAGAAGTAGTTAAAGCAAAATCAATAAGTGTCTCCTAAATAAAAATGTAAATAGATTAAAACAAATGAATTATAAGAACAGTATTATGTTAACAATGTAGAATCTACTGATTGAATCTAGAAGGATTATATATATATATATAATTTTTCATCGCATTATCCATGCTCAAGTAAGGGGGAAGGTAAGATAGCTGTATTAAGCCTTTTCAGCCTGCAGAGGATTACCCATGACCTATGTATTTATTTTTATCTGAAACCCATTTGACTTCATTGACCTGAGTGTTACCAGTTCCAACCTGAGATGTGAACAATGATGATATGTGATCAAGACTATAGCGATGACTCTCTGTGCTGACCAACTGGAAGACACAGAACTGCAGGGGGGAGGAAAAAAAAGGTCTGCAATTAGTACAAATAAAAATGAAATGAATTCTTACCATATCCTTACCCTTTTTTTTTAATTCTAGAAAATCAAGATAACTACATGCCATGTATATCAGATATTCTAGTAACTACAGAATGAAGAACAACTCAGCAATTATGCAACTTTCCCCTGTAGATAGAAAGGAGAACATGGCTCTCTGTATGGGCATATTGGCAGGACTTGAAGTCTCTGAGAAATGAACCACAAATGGGAAACCTCAGACAATGCAACAATTCTGTATCTAAAGTTAGTTGAACAATATTTTTCTTTAGAGATAAGACATTTGTGCTACTCAATGCATATCAACACTTAAGGCAATGTTTCTCAACCCTAGCGGCTTGAAGATGTGTAGACTCAGAATTCCCCAGGCAGCATGCTGCCTGGGGAATTCTGGGAGTTAAAGTCCACACATCTTCAAAGCTGCCAAGATTGAGAATCACTGCTCTAAACATACTTCATGTGTATAATCTTTATATCTTTAATGTGCATCAATGTTACATAATTGCCCATGTTTAAAACAAGTAGTTGAAATAATCAGCATTTTAAGCTTTGCTTTTTGTCTCAGCTTCCAAAACAAAAGTATATATACCGTGTTTCCCCGAAAATAAGACCTGTCCCGAAACTAAGCCCCACAGGGGTTTTTCGGGACATGCCTTGAAATAAGCCCCCCCCCCGAAAATAAGCCCCCCCACTACTTCCGGGGGAAAGGGGGGGGGACATGCCGGGAGCCGCTCTTTTTGCGGCGGCACTCTTTTGGCCCGGAAAGAGAGAGAGAGATCTCTCTCAAGAAGTTTCCCTGCAAAGACCTGCTGAAAAGAGAAGCCGCGAACTTCCAGACGCTGGTAAAGTGAGCGCCTCGCAGCCCGGCCCTCCCCTGCATTCCCCCCCAAATTGATTATCTTACCAGCGTCTGGAAGTTCGCCGCTTCTCTTTTCAGCAGGTCTTTGCAGGGAAACTCCTTCAATGTAAAGGAGAAGTTCTCGCGAGTGCAACCAATTAACAACTTTTCGCACTCGCGAGAACTTCTCCTTTACATTGAAGGAGTTTCCCTGCAAAGACCTGCTGAAAAGAGAAGCGGCGAACTTCCAGACACTGGTAAGATAATCAATTTGGGGGGGAATGCAGGGGAGGGCCGGGCTGCGAGGCGCTCACTTTACCAGCGTCTGGAAGTTCGCTGCTTCCCTGTCACCGCCTTCCTCACTCACGTCGCGCCCCGCCCCATCCCCCGCCCGGTGGTCAAAGTCCTTCAAAGCATTTTAAAGGGATCCGTTTTGCCTGCCATGAAGGGAACCAATGTTCCCCGAAGAAAAGGAGGCAAGCATTGGTTCCCTTCATGGCAGGCAAAACGGATCCCTTTAAAATGCTTCGATGGACTTTGAAGCATTTTGAAGGGACACCCTCCTACCTCGATCGCGTTCTTCGATCTTCTCTCCACGGCAGCCCATTCTGAAAGAGAATGCCTCACGAGTTGGAGAACTTTGAAAGCCTCGCGAGGCGTTCTCTTTCAGAATGGGCTGCCGTGGAGGGAAACCCCAGAGCTGTCAAACTCCAGTAAGTGGTGCGTTTCGCGGTTCTGCGGAGTTTGGAGCTTTGGGGCGAAGGATGGGGCGGGGCGGCGAGGCGAGCGAGCGACCAAGGTGGCGGCAGAAGGGGCAGCAGAAGAGCGAGATCCCAGCGGTCAGCAGGAGCCCCGAGTAGAAAGCGCCGGCCGCTGTGCCCAGGCGGAACGGCTCCCCCTTGAGTTTGGAGCCCAGCGAAAAGCACTTGAGACCCACCAGGGCGGCGCTCAGCGCGCAGGCGAGCAGGAGGTAGCTGGAGAGCGCGGCGCAGGCTCCCCGGACACTCCACTTCATCCTCCGCGTCTCCTCCGCCGCCTGCGCCTCCTCCTCCCTGCCTCGCCTCCTCCGCCTCCCTCCGCCTCCGCCTCCTCCGCCTCCTCCTTCCTTCTGTCCTCATCCTCCCGTGTCCTCCTCGGTGTCGGCGGCCCTTGCCGGGGAGGCGGCCGCCGCGTGTTGCGGGAACATAATGCTGGGGACGGCGGTGGCGAGAAGGGAGAGTTCCGAATGCGCCGCCACCGGTGCCGCCGTTGCTCTGGCTGCTACCGGCACAGCGGCCGCCGCTGTCACCGCTGTTTCCTCTCTGCAGGCAGCCGGCAAACACGGCTCACGCACCAGTTTTTTCCTCCCCGCCCTGCTTCCTCCTGCTCTCTCTTATTGAAGCGGCTGCTGCGGCTGCTGCTCTCTTGCTTGCCGCCGCCGCTACTGCTGGGAGCCGATGAATTATTGATGGCAGCAAGTTCGAGGCAAAAGAGGGGCTTGCTGCCATCAATAATTCATCGGCTCCCAGCAGTAGCGGTGGCGGCAAGCAAGACAGCAGCAGCCGCTTCAATAAGAGAGAGCAGGAGGAAGCAGGGCGGGGAGGAAAAAACTGGTGCGTGAGCCGTGTTTGCCGGCTGCCTGCAGAGAGGAAGCAGCGGTGACAGCGGCGGCCGCTGTGCCGGTAGCAGCCAGAGCAACGGCGGCACCGGTGGCGGCGCATTCGGAACTCTCCCTTCTCGCCACCGCCGTCCCCAGCATTATGTTCCCGCAACACGCGGCGGCCGCCTCCCCGGCAAGGGCCGCCGACACCGAGGAGGACACGGGAGGAGGAGGACAGAAGGGAGGAGGAGGAGGAGGAGGCGGAGGCGGAGGGAGGCGGAGGAGGCGAGGCAGGGAGGAGGAGGCGCAGGCGGCGGAGGAGACGCGGAGGATGAAGTGGAGTGTCCGGGGAGCCTGCGCCGCGCTCTCCAGCTACCTCCTGCTCGCCTGCGCGCTGAGCGCCGCCCCGGTGGGTCTCAAGTGCTTTTCGCTGGGCTCCGAACTCAAGGGGGAGCCGTTCCGCCTGGGCACAGCGGCCGGCGCTTTCTACTCGGGGCTCCTGCTGACCGCTGGGATCTCGCTCTTCTGCTGCCCCTTCTGCCGCCACCTCGGTCGCTCGCTCGCCTCGCCGCCCCGCCCCATCCTTCGCCCCAAAGCTCCAAACTCCGCAGAACCGCGAAACGCACCACTTACTGGAGTTTGACAGCTCTGGGGTTTCCCTCGGCTAGGGGAAAAAATCTTGCATAGTGCAGAAACTCTTCTCGCTTCGAGAACTTGTTAATTCTCGCGAGAAGAGTTTCTGCACTATGCAAGATTTTTTTCCCCCTAAACAGATTAGCCGAGAGACCACGGAGCTGCCGAACTTCAGTAAGTGGTGCGTCGCGGCCTGCCTGCACCCCAAAAATAATAAGCCATCCCCCCAAAATAAGGCCAGGGGCATTTTTGGGGGTCAAAAAAATATAAGCCCCTGTCTTATTTTCGGGGAAACACGGTAGTTGTAAACTGCCTTTGCCAAACAATGCTAAAATATTTTAGTATTTTATTTTAGTTTCAATAAAATACATCTTGTATTATCCAAGTACAAAATTTCCGTTACCTGTCCTTGTCTGGGTGCATGCAGGTATACACCAATATAAAGCCCCAATGATTCAGAATATGCCAGCTGTAATCTGTGTCCACTTCCACCAATAAGTCTCAAATCTTTATTTACAGGAACAAATTCCAACATATCAGCCACCATCAGGCACATTTGATTCTGTTAAGATAAGATGCTAGATAAGTAAAACACAAAAAGCGAACATCTTTAAATACAATTATAAACACAGCACTGTGAGACACCGGAGAGACAATTTATTCTGTTTAATTTTCCACAGCTCATCACAGATTTGATAGTAGACAGTAGTTTACTACAGTGTATTCTCAGACTTTACATATCTGCTTCTGTTTTTAAGAAAACAGTTCTAAGCTAAAAACTGCTGTCATTCGGGTTTATCTTTAAAAATGTCATTTGCTTACATAACAGGTCTAGGGGTATTTTTGTGAAGTTAGTATTAATACTATCTAAAACACTCAATTGGCAGAAAGAAGGGAGGGAAGAGACATTTTGGGCCAATAATTTCTTTGTTTGCTTTATTGTAATTACTACTACTACTACTACTGCTTCTTCCCCTTCCTCCTCTTCTTCTTTCTTCCCCTTCCTCCTCCTCCTCCTTTCTCCTCCTCCTTCAACTTCATCTTCATCATTTTCATCCCAGTATTATCTACCCAACTATTCTAAGAGATCCCTCAAATGTTTCATCAGATTTTTCAGGACATAGAGGATTGGAGGTGCAATGAGACAAAGGAATAATATTTTTTTCCTGGTTGGCCAAAAGGTTCTGCTGGATAATGAAAATGTACCATGATTCTGAACTCAATTCATGTTCGCAATGCTTACAACAAAGCCTCTCACAATGCAGTAAAAGGAAGAGGTAGAGAAGAATAAGACTGCACTCTATATCAAATAATTTCAGTGTAGAACCCTTGAATCTGTAACAGGAAGAGCATTAGTCCCTGAAAGCCAACAGCTCATTCCTAAAGCCTGACTGAACCATAAAGCTCATTGTGCTGAATATTTGTCCAAACTCATGAAACTGAGGTGAGCAAGTGTGTCCATTGGGGGTGTAGATCAAAGAGCTAAGATGACACAAACCACTTTGATGATTATCAATTGGTTAGTATATTAAGAATTAAGTAACAAATGAAAAATAAAACATTACTCACTTTATAAGACCACATCCGAAGTTTATGATCTTGGTAGAGTGCAAAGAGAAGTGCATCATGTTCACGACAGTGGACAGATAAGCTAACAGGAAGATCTGAAGGATTTTGATCCCCTCTATAAAAACAGTGACAATAACAATAAATACAGAAGCAAGCACTAAGGAGAATCAATGATTCTGCATGACAGTTTTTTCCATATGTAACATTACAATTGCTCTATCATAGTAATGACTAACTGGAACACTATTGAACTTCATTAGTGAGGTATAAATGACATCTTTATTGAGATGTCAATAATTACTTACAATTAGTAATAATAATTATAATTATTAACAACTTAATTATTATTGACATCTGAATTGAGTATTGACCAAACAGGGCATTTTAAGTTGAACTTAGCTGAAGAAGCACTGTTTATAAGTAAAGCACCTGTCTTTTCTTTGCAGCAGTTCTTCTTTCAGAAGAAAGAATATTATAATCTGTCATGCCTAAAAATTCAAATTAATCATGAAGGGCAGTACTACTACAGTGCCATACATAAAACTTCAAAATAATCATAAAGTGCAATACTATAGTGAACAACCTGCAGAAGTTTAAACTCCAAAATAATCAAGCAGGAACTGATTACAATTTCAGGCTTCATTTTTCAATAGTCTACTATTCTCACAACTCCGCTTTCTTGTGTAAGTTAGGCAAAGGTAGCCATCTCCTCTCTTTTGAAAACCTGTCTCCAGCACCACAAGGAATTCATAGCTATTGGGAACAGAGCTAATTACAAAAAGTGAGAGGTACCCTTTTTCTGTACAATTGGGTGCCTTTAGTATCTCTCCTTCAGCTTTGTTTTTTTCAACTTTTCTTCGGTTATCTGCTAATCTTTCCCTCTCCAGACCCAGGTTCTCGATTTCCCTTCCATGTTTCATTCATTCCGATGCCAATTCCAATTACTCTATTTGTTGCTGTGTAAGCTTGAAGAGCTCTAATTAAACTCTAATTATAAGCCTTAACTGCTTATCATCATAATACTAGCCTGATGGCAGTTGGCATCCAACCTGTAAGCAGGCGCTGCATGACTGAACTCTGTTTCAACTCCACAAATGAAGTTGAAGGCATCTCTAAAAAAATAAGAAAACAATTTTTAGAATTTGTTTAAATCTGACAATATAAGAAAGATGCAATTAAAT
This sequence comes from Diadophis punctatus similis, assembly GCA_023053685.1. Taxonomy (NCBI): domain Eukaryota; kingdom Metazoa; phylum Chordata; class Lepidosauria; order Squamata; family Dipsadidae; genus Diadophis; species Diadophis punctatus. The sequence goes on from JALIGW010000029.1 coordinate 2,169,902, forward strand.
CAGTTAGTCTTTAGTGAATTCTATAAAAAGGCATTTAAAACACATTTGTTACTTAGTTGATTTATTAATTGTGGATAACTAGAACTTATATAAGATTCTGTTGGTGGTCTAAGCAAAGACAAGATCATTCTTTATTTCCTAAAATAATTAATCAGAATGAATTTTTAATTTAAATCAGTTTTAAATCACTTCTCATTTAACATCAACATTAATTGCAATGTTTTACTTTGATCCTGTTTTGCCCTCAGAATGGGACATTTTACTATGTTTAGTACTTGAAACGGTGTAAATCTAAAAAAAATATAAGGGGAAAGTCTGGAGAGAATGAAAGTGACATTTAGGAAACTACACCTGCAAAGTGGCACCTGTATTAGTTCCAAACTGAATGCTTCTACTTCTCTTAGCTGAACTGCTTTGCTACATCACTTTTTAAAATCTGCTGATATTAGAACCCATTTCTGTCTTCTACATATTAAAATATGTTTAAAATTACTGTAAGGTTCACTACAAAATTGAATTTCTGGGAGAAATGTGCAGGTAGTCCTCAACGTATGACAATTGAACCCAAAATTTCTGTTGCTAGCAAGACAGTTATTAAGTGAGTTTTGACCATTTAATGACCTTTCTTGCCACAGTTGTTAAGTGAATCACTGCAGTTGTTAGGTTAGTAACAAGGTTAAATGAATCTGGTTCCTATTGGCTTTGCTTGTCAGAAGGACCCCAGGACACTGCAACCATCAAAAATTCACACCAGTTGCCAAGTATCCAAATGTTGATCAAATGACAGGGATGCTGCAATGGTCATGTGAAAAACAGTCATAAGTCACTTTTTTCAGTGCCATTGTAACTTTGAACGGTCATTAAACAGTTGTAAGTTGAGGACTACCTGTAACTTGAAATAGAATGTCTATATAGGTAGTCCTCAACTTACAATCACAATTGAGCTCAAAATTTCCATGGCTAAGCAAGATAGTTGTTAAGTGAGTTTTGCACCATTTTATGACTTTTCTTGCCCCGGTTGTTAAGTGAATCACTGCAGTTGTTAAGTTAGTAACAGGGTTATTAAGTGAATTTGGCTTCCCTATTGACTGTGTTTGTCAGAAGATTGTAAAAAGTGATCACATAACCCCAAGACACTGCAACTGTCATAAATAGGTGCCAGTTGCCAAGTGTCATATGACCCAAGGATTACCTGTATATTTATGATAGTGAGCAGGACAGCAATTTAACTGCTGCAGGGAGCACAGCCAGCTACAACATTCCAACAGATGCCCTTTTCCCTTTATCCTTTGAATCACCTGCCTTTTTATAATTGCATACACGTACCACGAGCATCATAAGGTGGTAGGTTAAGGACAAAAATCCCACCCGAAGCAGATGGCAGAGCAAAGAGGGATCCTCCATCACTAGTAAGCCAAGCTGCTGAAGCAGTGGAACTAGGTGACAACCCAGGAACTGTGGGAATCACACAGTAGTTCAAGGGATCTCTAAAATGAAGTTTTCCAATATCTGTGAAAACCGACTGCATTTGACTTTCTGTTATCAGATCCTAAAAAAAAAAGACCGGGGATAAAATTATCAACAAGAAAGTATAAAATTGAAGAAGAAAAATAGTAAAATGACTTTTCTATTAATATTTCTATTGTATAAAGTATTTTAAAAATTGAAAATCTGAAACTAGATTAGAAAAGCATTTTCTCATAGTATCTACCCCATGTTAAGTAGCTTATTCAGCAACTTTTTTTTCCAGGAAATCAAATTACAGCAGATACATTTTGAAAATTCTTGTTCTACTCCTCTTATCGTGTTTCCCCAAAAATAAGACATCCCCCGAAAATATTTAAATGCATGTGCAGCCAGTCCCCGCCATTTCCTCTGGTTAGGGTTAGGGAAACAGAGCTGGAAATCAGGTAAGACGGCAAGAGGAGCCCCATCTTGCTCCACGCGCCCCAAAATAATAAGACCTCCCCAAAAATAAGGCCAAGCGCTTATTTCGAGGTTCAAAAAAATATAAGACAGGGTCTTATTTGCGGGGAAACACGGTAGTATCTCACCAACCTTTAAGCACTAGTCTGCTGAGATCACTTACATTATTTTCTCTTTATAAAGGTTTTTATATTTTGAGGGTATTCCTGTTTCTATATATGTACTTGAAATTATAGAATATCACGTATTGAGTTTTCTGTCCAGATTCAGACTATGTAACTATAGATGGATTAGGTAAAATTACAGTAAAACAAAAGTACAAGCTGCAGTTTAGGCACGCCTACATCACAATATGGTTTTCACATTATAGCAGCTAACTCAGCTATGGATAGTTATCACTTTGTGCAAATCCAAAGACTAACTCTCTCTAATCTCAGCAGAAAATGTCAAAATTATCTGATTCCAAGATCTGACAGATTAAGACCAGGAATTGATGTCTGACATAAACCAAATACATATTCTCTCACTAATCAATGGACTTCCTCACCATCATACCATTTTATCATTAGCAGCTTAAATTGTGCAACTTGCATGTTCTAATCCATTCAAATTTATCTCCAGAATATTTTTCGATATGAAGTTATATAAATAATTTTATTGTATATGAAATACATTCAACAGCCAACTAAAAAGGGCTCAGTTTATATGATTCTTCAAATAACTACCATGATTTGGATGGGACAGGAATTAATATATTATGATGGTGAAGTGGTATGCAGGGAAAGAACAGAGGCAAATGAATCTGTGATTTGATTTCTCCAACTAAAATAATTTTGCCTCTAACTTAATAATCTTTGAAGTTTTTTAAACAGATATATTAAAATAGATTACTTACATTTCTATACATCCGAGCTGGATGAGGTAACATCAATCTATGAACTGTCTGATTGGTTGAAACCAATATAACAACATGATTTTGCGTCTCAAAGATATGTACCCCTTGTGGCAAGAGATTACAATTTTGAAATCTGAGCTGAACAGCATTGTTCAAAAGGTTTATGTCAAGGGATTCCTCTACCAGTTCTAATGTCCCGCCTGAGGTTGCCCTGCAAAAAGAAACAAATGCATACAGCAAGTTTACACTAACAGTAAACAACCAATGCCAATATTTTCTGTTTGGGGACATACATCCACTGTGCCTGGCATCCCTGATCCAATATGATCAACTCATGACCCCAAGACCCCTTGACTTGTGTGGCAGTGCTTGGTCCTGATTGACTGTTATGTTTCTGAGTTGGTTCAGTGATTATTCCTTTTCCTACTTCTTAGCTAGCATCCCTTTACAAATAAACAGATCCATGTGACAGGGAAAACTGCCAACTATTTTGACTGTTTACTTTTACTTAAGTAAGGTAATTAAATTAATTGCCCACTGCTAGCCTTTCTCCTGTTGATTTGTATGTTGCCCACAGGCCAGAAAGCAACTGTCAACCAAAGTTGTCCAAATTGAATAGCATACAATCAAACATGTCTTTCAATTTAATTTCTACTTTTCACTTTATATTCCTGCCTGAACCCAGTTAATTCCAATGCACGAAATACTTTCTAATCGAAGTCCTGAATAAATCTACTAGATTCTTTCTTATTTCAGTACATGGTTCAAGCCAAACCAACTACTTAATTTACTTTTATAACTTTGTTATTTTTCTTTTCCAATTTCTTTTTAATTTTCTTCTCAATACATGTTTATTTATAACTGGATTTGTTGGCTGATGTGAATTTACTGGCACTTTTAAGGGACTGTATTACCTGTGTACATAGATTGCCTGGAAACATTTAATGTGTTTATCCAGCATTGCTTAAGAGGAAATGATGGAAGCAAATTGAATTATTCCTCACTTCAAATTGCTATTGCTTCTTTTCCATTTCACAAATCAGAGAAAGCAGAATGGTGATAGCTTGTGATAACATTTAAATTCTGTACCTATTGACCAATCTCACAACAAAGTAAGAGGACATATGAGGAAGTCTTTATTCTGTTATAGCTTACATCATTAAACACATAAAACATGTCTTCATGCTTATAAATTCAGCTCAATGTTGTTTTTCTAAAAAGCCAACTCTAATGTATAATGTCTAGATTTCTAAGGAGCATTCATGCTACCAATGTCTTCATGAAAGTTATTTCATTTTATAACCAATGATTCAAAATACCGTTTTTCTCCACAAATAAAATGGAGATGATAAATTCCAAATTATTTAACCTTCTTTTAAACTTCTCCAAACTGCAGTCTAGGCAGCATACAAGAGTATATAAATACAGAATAAAAGCCAAAAGGCAGACATATAACAGACATCCCAAACAACTATCAGATAAGTGTATCCATCTAAAACCATGTTGGGAAAGTATTATTTTAATAGCTTTATAAACTGGCAGGAGGGAAGGGGCTGCTAACTGAACTTCCAGAGACAAGGAATTTTGACATACTAAGGCAGCAAAAGAGAAGACCTGCCACCTGATTTATGCCTCCTCATCCTAGATATTGTGGGAAGCATAAACAGGCCTTTCTACAATGCTCTTATTGGCATTTTAAAATGCAAATTACATATCATATGCATAAGAACCAAATGTATGAGATGTTTTGTTTTATGTCATATCAGATCCCTAACTTCAATTTCTGTTATGCTGTCCCAGACTCAGGGATCACCAACAGGGAGTTGAGATTCATTTAAATGTGAGTGATTGTCTCATATTTAGGTTTAGAGGAAAACAGGTAAGAACCAAAGGAAGTGGTACCTGCCCCAAACATACCAACTTTAAATTTGGATTAACTCCTTGTAATAAGTTTGCTTCAGCAGCCAGGAGGGATTTTATTTTTAAAGCAAGCATCAGCTGTGTCTGGCCAACCCACATTCCCACTAAGACAAAGATAAGGACCAAAGGAAACAAACAATGTCAGTGTCAAAGTGGAAGCTCAGCCCAAAGTAGGATGCAGATGATCTGAATCTTTCTAGCTCAGGGCTCGTAGGCAGGAGTAAACTGGCGGTTAGTCAATGGAACCGCTTGCCTCCTGGAGCTGCGGATGCACCACCGCTAGGAGTTTTTATAAAAAGATTAGACAACCATTTGTCCGGGATGGAATAAGGACTCCTGTCTTGGGCAGGAGGGTTGGACTAGAAGACCTCCAAGGTCCCTTCCAGCTCTACGATTCCATACACTTGTCCGTTCGGGAGGCAAGTTACCTCGGGTCACTCACCAATGAATAAACCGGTTTCTAGTCACCGAGCCCAGCTGCGCGTTCTCTTGGTACCAAAACCCTCCAGCGCTGTCAGGATACCGCACGGACGACGGGGACGCGCCGCCACCTGCAAAAGACGGACAAGGGAGGAGGATCAGTTCCCGCGCGCCAGCATGGATGCTCTGGGTGCGTGCCTGTCACGAGAAGGACCACCCACGCAGCAACCCCGCACCGTCTAGGCCCTGCCGGGGGTCTCCCCCACCTGGGAGGCTGAATACGAGTTCGCGGAGGCCGTGCCGAGCGCTCCGCTCCGCCCCACCGAGCTCCAAATAGCCCCGCTCGGCCAGGCCCACCACCGTCGCCATCTTCCCTTCCCGCGCGCGCTGCCACAAAGGCTCACGGGACGGGAGGGAGGGCGCGCGGCGGACGGAGGCGCCCTTCGCGGTGCATCGCGGGAGGCGCGGAGCGGAACGTTTCTCCCCGGCCGAGCCAAAAATCGGTGGCTGTCTATGGTCTGCTTGGATTTCAAGAATGGCTATGCTAGATGGTCTTCAACTTTGTCTAACATCCTTAAGTTGCAAATATGAAATATCTTTGAACGAATGTTTAAATGGAAAGACCCGTCGCCCCCAATTAAAGGCTGTTCATTGATAAATCTATTGAAATCCGTGTAGCTAGTATTTGAGTGTGCTTTGTCTTTTTTATGGAATTGCATCCATTAAATGGAGTTGAATCTTTGTTTTGTTGTAGACTTAGATGTTGCCCTATGAAGAATGGTTGCAGGAATTGGGTATGTCTACTTTAATGAAAAGAAGAATCAAGGGTGACATGATAGCAATGTTCTAATATCTAAGGGGCTGCCACAAAGAAGAGGTGGTCAATCTATTCTCCAAAGACGAAGGCAGGACAAGAAGCAATGAATCTTGGATGAATTGCCTTGGATGAATTGGCAGTGGTTGCAGTTTACTGATTTTCAAGCAGTATTGGATAATCCTAGGCTGTGTCCCTAGAGGGCATTAGCACTTCGATATTTTTGACCTATAGCAAGAACCCTATTTAATACAGTATTGTAGTGCCTTTTTAAAGAAAAACGTTTTCACAAAGTATACTGATGTGAAATTACATTAAAACAATGTAAGAAAGCATCACTGCTTGAAACAAGGCTTGTGCCTAATGGGACTACATATTTTACTTCAGACTTAAAGTAGAATAATATTTGCATAATCCCATGCAACTGGCAAATTTCTACATAATATTTCTGGGAGTTTGTTTCAGAAATATTTGAAATGAAGCCTGAAAGGTTATTTACACTTTTTCTCAAGTTCTATATGTTGTCTTAAATTTATATTTCAGCTTTGGGTTTGCAATACCTTATGGTAGTCTGCTGTTATATTTCACACAAAGGCACAATGGGCATCCTTTCAAAGTTTTCTTACAATTTCAAAAAATTGTAATCTTGCTTAACAGTATACCTTAGATCAGTGTTATCTGATCTGATCTTTTGTAGATATAATAATAGTGTGGGTGATAGACCAACTTAAAGGCAGCAGGTTGAGAAGGCCACCTTGCAGAAACACTGTAATTAAAATTCTTGAAATCTTGGTATGTTTGTTGTCAATTCTCCTGGAACAGAAACTTCAAGATAATATATCCAGATTTAGTCTATTCTCTGATTTATTCAAGGCCCTAATCAGAACAGTTGCAGTTTGATCTTAAATCTGATCAGTTGACATCCCCTGTTTTGCTCCATAGTATTATGATGCCTTGTAAAGATGCAAGTTTCCTGCACATAAAATTATTCATATTTCAAAAGCATGCTTTAGAACAGCTTTTCTTTAATCCTTTTGGTAGGTGAAAGCTTTGACTGTAGCCAGTACAATCAGTTCTTCTGATTTTTCACAATAATACTAGCGCCAGGGTACATTGGCTTTAATAATCAGAAAACAGTTTTAAACAAAACACTTGATAATCTGACTAGGCTGTAATTGGAGAATGTCATATCTGCCTAATCAATTAGGACAAACATGAGTTTAGCCATCATAATAGATTATTAAGATTTCTTGGATATGACCGCTCTATTATTAGCAGCTGTACAAATTCAGCACTGCATATTATAGTACACACACACACACACATATGAATGAAATATGATTGAGAAATAGGAATTATAGTAATATTTATGGTTAAAGCAAGAAAAAGTGACAGCAGAGAGCTGTCTGACTGCATTCATCAATCAGTCCCATAATGCTACTATTGGGTTCGTTTTGTTGTGTTTCAAAAAGAACAAATCACATACATTATATTATTCAACATGATTCCTAAATGATTTGGACTTTATCCTGGCATTATGATTTCTCTCTTTTGCTTTGGAGTTATTTCAGTTTTTAGATTTGAAGTACTACCGGGTGGCCTCTATGTTCCGTCCCACATATTCTATGACCTTCAGTCATTCCACAAATAATCTACCATTACCAGAAAGATTATTTCATCCACCTGCTTTCTAATATATCACAAGCTACACTGGAATTTACTGGACGTTGCAGAGTCAAGTTTTCCCTTGCAGGACTGTAAAGTGGGCAGGCCCATTGGCAGCTACTGTGGGATGGAGATACAGAGAACTCTGAATGGAGCTGTTTTGGCTGCTAGGAATAGTTCTGTCCCCCTGATGTTGGGGAGAAGCTGAAGGGAGGTTCATCCTGAACAATACTTCTTTTCAGGCAGAAGGGTTGCATGAACAGCTCTTAGGCGGCTGTGACTACACAAAGCACCCTGTCTTCCTGTGCAGAATAGCTGCATTATTGTACCAGTCAGGTGGCTGGCTAAGGCCTGCTTCTGGATACGTAGGCACGAACTAGAACAGGCCCTGTGCTGGCACAGAGATATCACAATGGTTGAAGGGAACAAACTTTGAGCAAACCTGCTTGTATATCATTTTTGGGGAGAATAAAGGCAGGGCTTCACTTACTCTCTGGTCCTGATCACTTTCTCTGACTATATGCTTTTCAGAAAGTATTTTCCATTTTAGATCTAATAGATTGAACTATCAAACTGACTCATGGTTTGAATTATTTACAGCTGTTCTGTTCTGATAGTCTGTATTCAAGAGGTATCTTCCAATTCTTAACCAACTTTGAGAAACAGAGTTGGTTCATTTGCAATGTAGAGACTTTCTTTATAATACCCTGTTTCCCCCAAAATAAGCCATCCCCTGATAATAAGCCCAATCGAGCTTTTGAGTGCATGGCAATAAGGCCAAGCGCTTATTTCAGGGTTCAAAAAAATATAAGACAGGGTCTTATTTTCAGGGAAACACGGTATATCTGCGCCAACTCAGGAAGCTCAAACTGCCCAAGGAGCTGCTGATACAGTTCTACAGAGGAATTATTGTGTCTGTCATCTACACCTCTATAACTGTCTGGTTTGGTTCTGCAACCCAACAAGACAGACACAGACTTCAGAGGATAATTAGAAAAAACAATTGCTACCAACCTGTCTTCCATTGAGGACCTGTATTCTGCACGAGTCAAAAAGAGGACTGTGAAAATATTTACAGACCCCTCACATCCTGGACACAAACTGTTTCAACTCCTACCCTCAAAACGACACTATAGAGCACTGCACACCAGAACGACTAGACACAAGAACAGTTTTTTCCCAAATGCCATCACTTTGCTAAACAAATAATTCCCTCAACACTGTCAAACTATTTACTAAGTCTGCATTACTATTACTATTAATCTTCTCATCGTTCCTATCACCCATCTCCGCCCACTTATGTCTGTATGACTGTAACTTGTTGCTTGTATCCTAACAATTTATATTAATTGTTTCCTAGTATGATTTGATTGCTTATTTGCACCCTATGACTATCATTAAGTGTTGTACCTTATGATTCTTGACGAATGTATCTTTTCTTTTTATGTACACTGAGAGCATATGCACCAAAGACAAATTCCTTGTGTGTCCAATCACACTTGGCCAATAAAGAATTCTAATTCTAATAATCTGATATCAAACCGATAAAGAGCTCTATTCTCAATCTGTTTCGTGTCATTTCAGCATTCTTTGTTTTCTACCATAAAAAAATAGACCATTCCCACTTTCTGCCTTCAGTGTGATGTCCTCACCTTACTTTGATACTGGCAGTAATTCTTGTGAGATCCACAGACTAAATTTCAACACTTGTTAATTTTCTCATGTGTTATCAATCAAATCTCTAGTATGGTACCTAGTTACAGTATAGTTTATTCAACTTTCATGCTTTTAATTAAAAATGAGGCTAAGATTCTTAAGCCTAAAAATAGCTTTACCCCAGAAGGTATAAGGTAACTAAAACAGCTGCAGTTTGTTTAACCACAAAGAGGTCAGATTAAACCAGGCAATTAAAATTGAGATAGTTTGTATTTTTATTGCTGTTACAATGAAATGTTGATTAGAAAAGTCCTAAACTTCAACACGGTGAAATACTATCAGTTTCATGGATCGAAATCGTAATGTTTCTAAATCAGATAGTTTCACCTGTCTCTGTGGGTCTTCTACTTTAGTAAAAATGCTGAGGCCAGTTTTCCCCACACTAATATTTTCATGTATCCTCTTTTGGAACAGGTAGAAATGAAGAATGTTCATCTTTAAATCAGGCACCTTTGAAAAGAAATCCAAATCATGGATGGAGGGTGTCTCTTGTTCTATAATACATTTATAATTGGCCATCCAATAAAAGTTTATATAGGAACTTTTGGGTCCCTATCCTGTAGTGTTAAAAACCTCTGGAAACTGAAAAAGCTCAAATATAATTTTCCACAGTTGGTAGCATAAAAAACTACTTATACTGACCCAAAATTTTGAAGAGTTGCAGTCTGAAAACTTTTGGAGGACATCAGATTTGGAAAGTAGAGCTATTGTGATTAATAGTTGATACACAAAATACGTAGGGTAAATAAACTAATAAAAAAGGCAAAACAAATAATGGAAAATCTGAATCTCCTATTAATTTAAAATACAATCTTATATCTGGATCTTAGGACTGAGGAGCCATTATTTTAGCATAAGCTATCACAGAAACATTGAATGGGAGAAAGCTCACTGAGGGCAAGGATGGATGGAATTGTTTTGTTCTGATATGACAACTAGGTTCAAGCAAGTTCATTGTTATGCAGAGCTGTCCTCAGGATTGACCCCGTACCTTTAGCTTCTCCCTTCCTGTTATAGAAATAGTGACTGATGTTGATTTTTTGCAAACCAGATTTAAACTCTAACAGTTGTTGCAATGTCTAGGCAATATAGAACCATAGCCACCTAATTCAAAATGCTCTGAATCAAATGATGATAACAGATACTACTTACAGAATAATAATCTATAGCAGTGATGGCTAACCTTTTCCAGACTGAGTGCCCAAAGTGCGTATGTACACAAACGCGTGCGTGCGTGAACCCCCAAAATGCAATGTGCACACGGCCCCCGTGAATGTGCCCCCCATGCATGCACACACAGCCCCCCCACCCCCCATGCATGTGCACGTGGTCCCCGCATGTGCCCTGCCTCCTGTGCATGCACATGCAGCCCCCACACACCCCCTGCCCCCCACGCATGCGCGGCAGAGACCTGACAACCAGGTGGCCGGCGGGAGGCACGCGCGCATGTGCGGCGGAGCTGAACTGGGGCAACGGCTCGCGTGCCCACAGAGAGGGTGCTGCGTGCCACCTGTGGCACGCGTGCCATAGGTTCACCATCACGGATCTATAGCATATTTTCAGGTACAGCTATATAAGGCTTAATTTGGCAAGGAATTGTATTTTTGAAATTGATCATCACTTGAATTTGGAACCAAACACAGTTATAGACATAAGTGAAAAAATTGGCAGTTGGCAACAAGAATAAAAAAATACAAAGTGATATAAATTTTGGTTTTCTAGAGAAGAGCTTAACTCAGTACTTTAAATTATTGTGATATAAATACTCAGATATTTTAGGGAAATAACATTCTTTCTAGACTAATTTTTGCTTCTCTTGTAAGTTTGGATAGTTCTGTTCAGTGAAACTTTTTTTTATCAATTTTAATTAATTTAAAGAGATTTTGTAATTTTAAATCATGCCCTTCCTCCCTGTCCACACCTACCCTTGTTATTTCCCCCCTTTAAAGTAATATTATTCTGGTTATTTCATAATATTATTTAATATTCTGATTATTTCAACCATTGGAGTAATTTTGTTCGATGCAATACCAAACAGAAATTCAAGATTAAAATCTCACACATAGTTTGGCTATCACATCAATCAAGTGATTCTATTAGGAAAGGGAGGGAGAGAGAGAGAGGGAGGGAGGGGGAGGGAGAGAGGGGGGAGAGAGAGAGGGAGGGAGGGGGAGAGAAAGGGAGGGGGAGAGAGAGAGGGAGGGAGGGAGAGAGGGGGGGAGAGAGGAGAGAGAGAGAGAGAGAATAGGAGGCAGAAATATTATATTTACTGTCTTGAGTTATATATAAAAAGCAGGATAAAAATATTATAATAATGACAAAAAAGTCTGAATAATGGAGATTACAGTACCTGGAGAGAGTAGAAGAGAAGAGAAAGAACTGGGGGGTGGGGATCACAAAATATAAAGACCTACAAATAGAAGTAGAACAATGATGACCTGCAAGGTCCCTTCCAACTCTGTTAATATGTTAATATGTTAACTGTGGCAAAAGAAAGCAAAGATAGTACCAATAGTGATAAGCTCCTTCGGGTGCAATTCCAAAACATCTGAAGCACCACATGAACACCATTACCATTGACAAAATCACCATCAGTCAATTTCAAGTTTTTTGGGGGAACTGCTTACATCTTGCAATGATATCTTTAATATTATTAAACAAGATTTGCATATAGCAGATCCTTGGAAAAGACTCAATAGGTGGATAAAAATGCCAAATCCAGTCTAAACATCTGGCTGATGCACAACTAACATAATAATGTAATTGTCAACTCTTAGCAACCACAAGATTTTATGTGAATGTGTGTGCATGTTCATGCCATGCACATTCTTTTATTATTTTATAATGCAGGATAGTTTCTATAACTTGGGTTTGGTCAAAGTATGAAACACATCAAAAATAAGCCAACCATAAGCCATTACATTGGTTCTGCTATAATCAAAGCCATGACTAAAACAAGCAACAATTTGTGGTAAACAAGGAATTATAAAACCGTGTTTGTTGCCCCCAAATAAACCACTGTTTATAAAGGTCTTCCCCCTCAAAACCCAACTACATATTATCATGGCATAGCGTAGGGCAGACAATATTTTGTGGCCCCAAGCTGCATTTTAAAAATAATGTCCCCAATGACCACAGGAATGGTACCTGGTAATATAACAGTATTATCAGAACAGGTGAAGCTGGAGCATTTGGCTCCTGTGGTTTCTTTATAGTGGGCTTTGAAACACGACACAGGTGGATGCCTTAATCATGAGGCACAACATCCCCAGATGGAAACCACTTGGCACAATGACCCTTTTTGCTTAAGCAATTAGGTCAAAATTTTAGTCCACTGAATGGAAATTTTCTGCTTCATTGAGCTCTTCATGTTTACAATGATTCATCTCAATTTTGTGAGATTTTTTCTACAAGTTCAAGAACCTCTCACCATCATTTAACTTTTTAGAGTTGCATTCAGTGGAGAATGCATGAAAGCTTTTGAAATTCTGCTCAAACGTTGTACAATATACAATATCCTATTATCATGAAATTGTTAGCTTTTACCTATTACAGACAATTTCACCTAAGGCCAAGTGTATTCATGAGAGGATTGAAACAAAATTCTGGCACAGCATTGCTAAAATATATTCACAGAACCATTATGTCCATTATGGGCTGATAGGTGTGGGTCATTACTTTGTACCCTGTAGCAAATGGGAAGAGTTTTTAACGTTTAAAATCCTGCACTGATCCAAGATGATGATTATGTGTGTTATTTTACTTTAGAGAAGGGTTGTAATCTAGGAAAGCCTTTTTGCACTTATGAACTCAAGAAAAGCAACAGCTCAACAGATAAGGATCTCATCTCTGGTAAGATGGTAGTCAAAGCTGCCACTTATCCAATGTAAAACTTCGGCCAAAAACAGGATGATGAGAAGGATGGTGATGATGTATTATTGAGTTCAACCTATACTAAGTCCTAACCTGGAGTATATATGTAGCTTCTCCGCCTGTATGAAATGAGTGAAGGCAAAACGGATAAAAAAAACACCATTACCGAAGAATGACCTTAAAAGGAAAACGATGAAAAGCCATCGGGACTTCTACCTCCAAGGATTCTCCCGACGCCGGTGCGAAAAAGAATCTAACACAAAACATTGTGTGTCCTTGTTACACATTCGGTGTGTCAACTGGGAAATCGCACCCCCAGCAGGTGATGGAGCTCCTGCTCTCGCCGTTCTGAAATCGCCATGGGAAGGAAGAGTTTCGGGGCGGCACGACTGTATTGCCTCGAGCTACGGCATGGCAGCGAAGGATCGCCTCGCCTCGCCTCGCCCCGCCCCACGCGAAGGTGAAGAGGAACTGCGCGCGGCGGCGCAGGTAGCTCTGAGTTAATCATTGTCCCGCAGGCAGGAGTTGCTTCGCTTAGCTCTTCTGGCAGCCCCTCCTTGCGGCTCGGAGTCTCCACCTCCCCGGAGCGTTGGTGACCCGCCTGCTTTCTCCCCCTCCCCGCTTCCTCTCTTCCCAGCTAACGATCTTCGGTCGAGAGAGCTTCCTGCCTGGCGGATCGGTCTAACTTCAGCCCGGGCTTTCGGCGCGCGATCTGGCGGAGCGCTTTGATCTGGTCCTCCCTGCCGCGTTTTGGGAAATCGGGTGAGTTTTCCCCGCTCTTCCCCAAAAGGAGAGCCTCCCTTTTCGCGGCTGCGTCCGGATCCGATCCGCCAAAGTTTCCCGCTCCCTCTTAGGTGCAGCCGGATTAGGAGGGTCAGTGCAGGCTCTTTATTGCGATTAAGAGGATTTTCTTCCATCTTTCTTCCTGCCGCCCCTTTCTTTTGGCATCGCTGCATCCCCGACCAACCCATTTGTCCACATGGGCAGGTATTTTCCTTGTGTCCTTGCCGCCCTAGTGGACACCTCCTTTCCCAGGAATTATTCAAAGTCGCTGGTCTCTGCATTACCTTTACCAGCCCACGCGGAAATCGCTTTGTGCTGTTACCTTTACGCGCGCTTGATGACCCGTTTGGGGAGGCGTGAACTTATTTTTTCCCTTCTCTTGTATTTGGTTCGTCGTCTCGAAATCAAAGTTACTTTCCGCGCGTCCGGAATTCTTTAGACAGCTGTTGCTTCCACATCCGCACCGAGCTGGGGAATCTTACGAAGAGGGACGTAAAAGTACAGTATTGAATTTCCTGATTTTTGGTTAGGAAACTCTTGTCTGTCCTTATCTTTGATTTAAAGCGCTGCCGAAAAGGAACGCTTTAAAATAAAAGTTAAATAAAGTTGATCACTCGCTAACGTATCCGATGAACAAAATTATCTGGACAAGCCGTAGATCCGTGGCATTAGGAAGGATTTTTCCCTTGAAAGTTGTTATAGGATCGCTGGCTAGTTCCTTTCAAATCCTCCCCTCTCCGTTTCCAAATTGGTTTCCTCCGGATGGAATTGGGACTACAACTCCCAGAATTCGCAGGAATGCCATACATTTGAAAAAAGAATTTCATAGTGATCAGGAGCATTGGAACCAGGGCATTCGATTGTCGTGGATCAATTAATCTGAACGAAATGTAGTAACGGTAGCAGTGGCTGTTTCCAACAACAAGAGAACATAACTAGATGAGGCTAAAAAAAAATTGGTCCGGAGGGGAAATTTGATGATAGTTGGTTAACCTGAAAATAATATAAACAACTTTTGAGAGAGGGAGTGATTGTGTTTGGTTAGTGAGGGAGGGGGTGCTGAGAACTGCAAATGCAGTTTTCTCTCCCTGCTGTTCAGGAATGTTGTTATGTCAGATCCGTGCAGACATGTGCTTGCAATCCCTTCCCTGAAACACCCTGATCAGTAGCTCTGAAAATCACCTTTTGCCTGCCTGGAAACCAGTTCCCATCTTGAACCAGCCAGTCTGAGTTGCTTCTATTCAGTGCAGGGACCAGCACCTCTTAATGCAAAGATTTATTTTAAGGAAGTAGGGAAGAGATGGGTTTGCACTTCAAGTTAACATATAACACAGTTGGGACTCAACATGAATGATTGGGGTTTATAAACCAAAGTTATACTGTTTGTGAACCTAGACAATTGCAGCTTTATTTAGCTAATAGTGATTAAACCGAAGTTTAACATGTAAAAATCAAACTCTTCTATCAGAGCATAGATGTATATTTATTATGTTACATAGAATTCTTCATTAAATGTAATCAATCCTGTAAATGTTGACGTTCTCATTTAGATGCTAATTTAAGGGAAATAATTGTATTGGAACAAATTGAAAATGATGAATATAAATGCAGGGACATGGCAGTAATTTCCGCAAGCAATCAAATGCTTGCAGACTAAACAATGCTGAATTAAATTATTTTAATAAGATAATCTCCTCTGGGTTAAGTGGTGTTTTCGTAAGCATGTCCACAGTTTTCTTGGCACCAATATAGAAATGATTTCCCTTGGCTTTTGAGGGAGAATATTGTGGGGTTTGTTGGGGAGGGGTTGTTTTCCCAGGATACTTTGCAAATGAGGGATTTTCTATCCTGTCTAAGTAGAGGCCTGATTTGACCCTATTTAGTTGCTGAGATCAGCCAAGGTCGGGTAGGTACTGTCAAGCTTTTGTCCTCATGGCTGGCCGCACCCTACTTTTCTGAGAGAGTACAGACCTCTCAAGGCTTTTACCTGGGTGTTCTTGAATAAGTGTGTCATCGTTATTCTATTACATAGGTGAGCTATGGACACATTTGCTGGATTGACCCATGTCAAGCCATAATGTGATTTATTTGCTTTGGTGTAATACAATGTATGGATCTAATCATTGTGGTTTGATATTTATGGAGTACTTTGGCTTGCATATCAAATTATGACATTCAGCATGTATGATCCTGTAAAGATGGGTTAGTATAATATGTAGATTAGCCATTGGTTGGATTCATATAGTGCAACAAACTATAATATGGATTGTTTGATTTTGGGTGTGTCAGTTCCCAAACTATTTCTGTGCTAATAAATAGTGATAGAGCTTTCTGGACCCGTTTCCTCCCTAAACTGGGCAAGGTAAGGTCTCACATCATCTTAATTATGATGCATAAACTTGGTTGTAGTATGTTTTTGGCCACTTAAGTTTACTTGTATTTTCTCAAATTTAACAATGAAAAAATCTGAATCACAGTACTGTAACTAATTGGGAGGAACCATGCAATATTTTGATGTTCAAATACACCATTAATTTGATTGTCTGAATTTTATTCTGGATTGTATTAATGCTGAATACAGCAGTAGAAAGGAAAGCCTTAATTGTTAGTGGGATTTGAAGCAAGGCTGTATTTGGCATCAAAGAAAGGTGAAGGGATGTACTTCAGCGGCTGTTTTAGAAACATTGTCCTTGTGAGATGTCTTCCTGTTGCACCAGTTAAATAAAATTCAAATCAAATGCAGCTTTGAAAACATTCAGCATAGCAACCTCATAAAAGAGTATAACTATTCCTTTTGCTTTATCTGGTTATTTATTTACTTTATTTGTATCCCACCTTTATTTTTACAAATAATTCAAGGCAGCAAGCATACAAATTCACCTTCCTCTTCCTATTTCCCCCACAACAGTGAGGCAAGTTGGGATGAGAGTGACTGGCCCAAGATCACCCAGCTGGTTTTCCTGGCTAAGGCGGGACTTGAACTCACAGTCTCCTGCTTTCTAGCTTGGTGCCTTAACCACTAGACCAAGCTAGTTATGGAACTTGATACAAGCTTGTGAAAGGGTTCTTTAAGATACTGGGGAGAAAAATAAGGCAAAGCAAAATAAATATGTATTAAAATGCAGAGTAAGATAAAAAGTGTTGAACTTGTTCCCTGGTGATTACACGGACATGAGTAACAGTATGGAACTGGTTTATCATTAGCATCTTCTCCAAATTTAGCCTACAGCCTGCTGTCCTTTTCTGGTGAGTTCCCAGCAGAGGATTAATCAGGTTAGAGTTAGCTTGCTTTGGTTTTTTCCAATACCAGCCAGTCAGCTTGGGGCTGAACACGTCTAAAATGCAAAAGAAATATTCCAATAGTGTAGGTTCACCTTTTTAAAGAAAAGACCAAGTCTTAAATGTGATATGAGGCATCCCTGATAGTAGGAAACTCAAGGGAAAAAGCAACTGTGTTGTAAAACTTTAAAAGAATTGTTTTACATTTTAAAGCACGTCCTTTAATACCGTACTAATAAACTTGGTTCTACCCCTTTCTCTGAGTATATGAAGCCACTTTGTGATTTTATTATCTTTGCATCAGTCTTGCGGGGTAAATTAAGTTATAAAAGAGTTGTTTGCCTAAGGCTGCCTAGAGACCACACGGCATTAAAACTAGGTGAACTGTGTTCAAAGCTAACCTCTGTTGCAAAAATCCAGCCGATTACTATAATAGGCAAGTTATGTTTCCCTTCCAGCTGTTGACTCATAAGAAGATAAGGAGTCAGAGTTAATTCTCACATGTGGTTGTAAAGGTAGATCTGTTACAGTAGAAACACTGTACTCCGCCGGTTTTCTCAAGATGTTAACAGAAGTATCAAAAAAGAATTTTGCTTTTCCAAGAAAGGCCAATCTTCCCTTCCTAGGATACACATTTAGCTCTTTGTGCAATACATTTGTCCAGCTATACAACCGCCTCCCTTATATGGGTTAAACTTCGCAGCGGTGAAATGCTCCCGGTTCGCTTTTACCTGTCGGTCGTCAGAGAGCCGATCGCGAAGGCAGCGCGACGCTCCACCCACCCGCCGGGACACCGCCATTTGAGTTCTTTTACCCTCTGCGCATGCACAAAGCGTTTTGTGCATGCGCAGAGGGTAAAAGAACTCAAATGGCGGTGTCCTGGCGGGTGGGCGGAGTGTCGCGCTGCTTTCGCGATCGGCTCTCCGACGACCGACAGGTAAAAGCGAACCGGGAGCATTTCACCCCTGGGTTAAAGACTTAATCTTGGGCTCCATACAAGCATGTATTCACAGCACAAGCTCTCTCCACAGAACATCCAGGAATGGCCTGGATTTAGCGAGGTTAACTCAGCAAAAATAAGAGTGCTAATGCAAATGGTTTGTAGAGTGGGTGTGCGTGGGGAGCTGACGCTGGAATTCCAAATAGGCTGGGGTGCTTGCTGCTACAGCTGTGGGAATAAAACTTTGACCTCTGCTGCATTCTAATTTAAAATTTGTGCTGCTCCATCACACTTTTTTGTTCTGTTTCCCCCCCCCCCTCCTTGGGCGCTTAAGTAGCTTGGGTGGGAAGAGGGAGATGAGCTGCTATAGGAAAGGGCCTTGAATGCATTTTCAGTACTTCAACTGCAGGAATGTGATTCTTTGGGGTTTCATCCTTTTCTTACCACATTCAGTAAAGCACAATGCCCATCATCAACTAAGGCAGTGTTTTCAACCTCAGCCACTTTAAGGCGAGTGGACTTCAACTCCCAGAATTCTCCAGACAGCGTGCTGGCTGGAGAATTCTGGGAGTTGAAATCCGTTCATCTTAAAATAGCTGAGGTTAGGAAACACTGAACTAAGATATTCTAGTCTTGCTTTTTACTGTTTCCTCCTTTGCAAAGTCAGGATGTAGTAAAAGGCAAAGAGAGATAAATGGATGTGTTGGGATGGAAATTACAGGCAAAAGGAAATAAGCAATTCAGAAGCCATTTTGTTCTTGTTAAAGAAATCTGTTGCAAACTGGCAGATTACACACAAACTTGCCTTTAAACACATGCACTCTCGCTGACACACCCACATGCACACAGACAAACCAGTTGCCCTTTGCAAATGGACATTTTGCTCAGTGGCCATATTTGCAGGACATTTTCATAGTTCATTCACTCCCGCATTGCTCCTTTTTGTTAATGTGACTGCTAAGCAAACAAGTTGTTTCAACCTTAGTTTGCTGTATCCCAAGCCAGGATTACAAATTGCAGTTTTGGATTTAAGAACGCAGAACTGGGTTGGCTTTGAAGCAACAAATGAAGCATGATTGGCTTTCAAGCAACAAATCCAGGGCCCGCATTTGGGCATATACAACTTAAGTTGAATCTTAGTTAAGACAGAATACAGTAATGCTGAACAATTCAATATGGTCTAATACAGGGGTGGGTTCCACTTCTTCCCTACCGGTTCACATCGCTCCGTTAGTGTCATGTCGCGCAAAAAACCCGGTAATGATCCTCTGCGCATGTGCAGAAGCCTTTGCGCATGTGCAGAGGGTTTTTTTTGCAAGCCGCAGCGACCGGAGAACCGGTTTGGGAACGTGGACCACCGGTCATTGCTGCCGGTTCGGCGAGCGGCGGTAAATTTCCGCTACCAGTTCTAAAGAACCGGTCCAAACCAGCAGCAACCCACCATTGGTGTAATAATCATATTTGTGGAGAAGGACAAAGTTTATGAATCTTGGCTTGTTTTATGTGCAATACAAGTGTCCACTGTAAGGCAAAACAAAGCAAATCGCGTGACGGTTTAACCCAGCCAACATTAGCTAGGGGATTGAGATCCTGATTTTCTTAGGGTTTGTAATGATCAGTATGTTAGCTGTTATCTGTACTTGCTTTCGTCATCTGCAGATGGGCCTTCAGTGTGAATCTGTTGCTGTGGGAATCTGTTCTTCACAGAATTGTTGGGTGATTCCTGATGAGCTCATTTTGCTTTGGAAAGCAGCTGCCTCACAAAAATACCAGCTGTGCCATTTAAAAATCGCCTGACAGACAAGCCTCACTGAATCTACAGTCACACCCTGTGTGCATTACCAGTCTGCAAGCGTGAGCATGCTTCTAGCACAACACTGTCACACAGAAGCATCTGTGATGTACATCCATTAGGGTTTCTAGTTCTGAGTTATAAAAATCCAGCCGGCCTTAAGAAAGTAACAAATGGAATTTTCCTTATCTCTTTCCTGCTGTCTAGTGGCCATCCAGGTTTTTGTAGACCATATATGGAATTACTGATATGTGTTCACTTAGCTCATGTGTTATAATGGAAACCTCAGAGCAGCAGTTTGTCCAAAACAAGAACTGGCCAAACTGTAAATAATGAATGCGACCGTTCCAACATCTATTTTCAATTATACAGTATCAGATTTTATAAGCCACATGTTTAGTTATATAGAATGAATGGTTGTAATTGTGAATTATGACTTATTTTCCTTGGCCGCTGTACCAGGATAATATGTACACTATCCAGAACACAGAATAGTGTGTTCAATCATTCATAGTTCAAACTATGGATTTGCATTTAATTCTATGTAGTCTGAGAATCAACAGTCTGCTTTTTTTTTTAATCTAATGAAACATTTTCTTCTGTATGTTGTGAATTGGGAACTCTGATCATCCACTGAATTTTTTGGGGGAGGTGCCAACCCTGAGGGAGGCTCATCTAGAATCAGTTTGAAGTTGGGCTTTCCTACATCAATTTTAGAGACTCCCCTACAACTCAGAGTGCCGACTGTTCCCATTATTGTTTAAGAAATTAAACATTTGTTTTTATATCCTAACCTCTTATCCCTGAAGAATATGTTAATATTTTACAATTGGAGGTATTGATTTCTGTTGTCTGGGATCATTGATGGAGGCTTTAATTTTTATTTTCATGCCAAATTTTTGGAGAGTATTTGTAATTTTATTATTGCTGTTTTACTATTGATTTTATGAATCACTATAGGCTGGTTTGATTGGCAGTAACAGGGATACAATTGGGTTAAATTATTGAGGTAATCTGAGTTACTAATAAAGGACCCTCACATTTTGAGTTATTTATGGGCCTCTCAAGGGAACCTTGGCAAACCCAGCTCAGGTATTCCTTATAAAGCAGTGTTTCTCAACCTTGGCAGTTTGAAAATGTGTGGACTTCAACTCCCAGAATTCCCCAGCCAGCAACGCTGGCTGGGGAATTCTGGGAGTTGAAGTCCACACATCTTCAAACTGCCAAGGTTGAGAAACACTGTTATAAAGATTAGAATTGGCAAGCCTATCTTGGACATGAATGATGGGGAAATCCTCAGTTTAATCCTAGTGTCAGGCCAGTCTTCTCCAAGCTAGCCTCTTGCTGACTGGAAGTAATGGATGGTAGAGTTTATAGCTAAAGGACTCTAGATTGGGAAAAGCAGCTTTTGGTCTTTCTACTACAGTATTAAAACTCAGTGGGTATTTATGTACTGTACTGTTTTGCATTTCCTCACTGAGAACATCTCTGAGAATGTTCTTGGTAATTATCTTATGTTTAGAATGAGTAATTGAATTGATTCCTTCTCTGGTTTCCAGTATGTACAGAACCTTCTTATGCAGCTAGTACCAATATGTGATTCAATGCAATAATTAGGAACTATATTAAAAAGTATTAGTCCAGAGTAGTGGGCAAAATATTGAAGTGCACTTTTTAAAAATGTTGGGAGAAATCCCTTTTAATAATCTGGACTGAAGTCGTCTATTGGTTGTACCTTTGACTTACTTATCTTTCAAGTTAATTTTTATAGACTAAATCACATTTTCATAATTAGGGATTTTTGTGCTTTTGAAATATGGAGTTATTTCCTCCTCCTCAGGTTCTGCCAAAAAAAGAAGTTACATAAGATCTTATGGGATTATAGATAGACCAGCTTTCTCTACCCAAGGGGCTTTTAGAGATTTAGGATGACAACTCCAACCATTGTGGTCCACTTTTGGGGGGAAGGAATTAAGGGGGGGGAACCAAGTTAGGTGGAGTATGTTTGTTTTATAATTTCCCATTTTGCTTTAAGGCAGGAATCTTCATTTGTTCCTTGTAGATTAGTATTTCGAATTTTGTATACAATTATACATACCAGTATTATACACATGTTCAAGAGAAACAAGGTGTGTAAAATAAAATAATCTGCATTAGTGAATCAAGACTCATGTTACAATGGCTGGTAGTACCAAATTAAAAATGTTTCTAGCTGTTTCAACGGATTGTATATTTCTATAATTTTGTCTTAATGAAGAAACTGGTACTTCAATCTTTCTAATGAAAAGATTAATTTATTTGACATATACTTTGGATTTCAAATATCTAAATCCTCCCCCTGTGCCCCCCCCCCCCAGTTTTCTAGCATATTTTGATTTCTCATTAAAAAGCAAAGAACAACATATGGTATTTTATCCGTATAATATTTATTTTAAAGTTTTTAATGCTAAACTAGAAATATTCTGGTTATTAGAAAAGATATTAGCAAAGACAGCTTTGCCATCTGAGTGGTGAGCTATTTGAGTTATATTAGGATAACATTGTACAAAGAACATTAGATATGGTGACACTGATGTAGCTGATGGACAGTGATCAGTAAACCCTTCAGAATAGCTTGTTCTTTGCCTTCCAGAAGTTTGGGTTTGTATTGAAAAGGTTCTTTATTCTAAGGTGGCTTTTGAGATAGTTCCTGCCTACAGAGCTTATGGCTCTGTGTCCTTCTGAATTGCATAGGATAATTGATTTATGGATGGACAATTCTTTGTAGCCTAGGTTCAGCTTTATTTTTTTTATAGTGTGTTTCTATAACCCCTCCTTCTGCCAGGTCAGTCTACCTCACATGGTTGTTTATTTTATTTTATTTTATTATTTTATTATAATTTTTTATTTATTTTATTTTATTTATTTATTTATTTATTTTATTATTTATTATTTTATTTTATTATTTATTATTTATTATTATTATTTTTATTTATTTTATTTTTTTTTATTTTATTATTTTATCTATTTTATTTTAATTTTTGTTTTAATTTATTTTTATTCAATTTATAATCTGTTCTATTCCACTGCAACTCTGGGTGGCATACAATGGATGAAATTTAAAATAATACAATCCATGCAGTACATCCAGGTAAAACAAAACCACTATGTTCTCATATATCAAACAATCTATTAGAGACTCATCACCCCTCATTTTAGGGACCTTTCCCCATGTATTCAGCATTGAGCTCCCTAGGCCAGTCAGGCTGTGCATGTGTGATAATCAAAGGTTTGAGAACTGCTGTTAGGGTAAAAGTAAATCTAATCTAACTACAGGTAGTCCTCAACGTACAACCATTCATGTAGTGACCATTCGAACTTACAACGGTACTGAAAAAACACTTACGACCATGGTCACATGATCAAAATTTGGACTCTTGGCAATTGGCATGTATTGGGGTCATGTGATCACCCTTTGCGACCCATTTTGCATCAATGGGAAAGCCAGATTCACATAACAAACCTGTCACTAACTTAACTACTGCAGTGATTCACTTCACTGTGGCAAGAAAGGTCATAAAATGGGGGAAAATTCATTTAACAACTTGCCTTATTTAGCCTTATTTAGAAATTTTGAGCTCAATTGTGTTCATAAATCGAGGACTACCTGTAGTTGTTTCCAAAATGAGAGAGGGACTAAAATCTGCAGATTTTGACTGCCTAAAAATAAAAGAGCAACTGAATTGAAAAAAGTGAAGCATCTTTTCCTGATATATTTAGATGCAAACCCCAAGGAGAGAATGTGTGTATGGGATTGTGCATAGCTGGGAAGGGGTCAGTTGAGTAACTTTCTGGAATCCAGTGTGTCTGCTAATTGTGATAGTGGATGAGTGGCTAACCTGCTCAGTGAATTTCCGTGGGTCAGAAAGCTCAGGGGATGTCCCGCTAGAGGTGGTGCTTAAAGGATTCTAAAAATTCCCTTGGGCCGTTTGTTCTCTAATGTAGCACAGAGGTATTTTAAGGACTTAAATTTAAGCCCCATTGTATTAAACATTGCCCCCACAGTAAATCATTTGTTTGTTTGAAGCGGCTTGCAATTGCAAAAGATAGCAATAAGCGAGGCCAAGACTGTGGTCTATACCATATGTAGTCTTCCCAAGGCCTCAGCCCACTGAAGGATCAGTAAAAATATTTAGTTTGAATCCCAGTACAAATATAAACAATGCTTTGAAAGAGCTGCTGCTGTCTGAGGGTATGGAAATGTAAATCTAGCTTAATCATCAAATAATTAGGATTTTTTAAAAATACTTAAGGTGAAAGAGCATTGGAAACAAAGAAAACTTTATTAATATGAAATTTAAACAAAACATTGGACTAGGTTTTGTGAATAGAGTGCTAAATTAGTAATCTGGATGTGAGTGAAATGAATGATTAAAAATGCGTGAAGCTGTATTTGTCTATCCTGTTAAATTTAATGGGATTTAATCCCAGGTAAATGTATATCAGCAATGGGTTACACTTACCTTTGCTACCGGTTTGGAGATGTGCACGCACGCGCTGCTTCTACACATGCACAGAAGCTTCTGTGCATGCACAGATCGTCCATGATGATGTCCAGGCAGGTGGGCGGAGCTTCCCGCTGCCTCCGCTACCGGTTCGCGAATATATATATACCTAAAATTATTTATAGTCCCTTATACCTTTGATATTTAATAAAGTTTTAAGCGAACAGAAGGAAAATGTACTAAAATGTACACTCAACCATATGGGAAATGGGTCATTCATATCATCCCTTGAGTCATGGAAACTCTATTATATAGTTTGCCAGTGCTGTTCTTTTCTCTTCTTGGCCTCAGAGGATCAGAGGTAAAAGAAAAAAATCCTGCATCTTTAATAGTAGAGAGAAGTGGAAATTGGAACAGGTATAGTTTGGCATGCAAGTGGCACCTGCTGAAATTATATTGCTACTACCGTAAAATTGCAGAGTTCTGTGTCATTAACATCTAGCCACCCCATCCTGGCAAGCCATATCCTGGTTGCTTTCTGACTGAGTGGTGAGTTAAAATTAGACTTGGAACATAATTGGCATTCATACTTAGCGCATGCCAGATGCATGCACCAAGTTTCTTTCTTTTTTAAGAAAAATATGGTTAGATGCCAACATTAGCGATACTTTGATTGCCTATCACCAAACAGGCTGCCAGAAACCAAGCTTCAAGAAGGCTATTGACCTTCTTTTGAATGTGAAAGAGGTTAGAGAACCTTTACTTTTGCTTACTGGAGAGTTTGGGCTGTGTTTGTTCAGAAAAGAGCAACAACAGGTGTGAGAGCTTTCTTTTGTTCCATAGAATCGGCCTCAGTAAAGCTAGCCAAGGAGCCTCCTAGAAACCAAGTTCACCTGTCCCTTTTTTAAAATCCAGGTTGGATCCAACCAGTTCTGGCAGGGATTTTATAAACATTAGCCCAACCTTTATGGCAAATGTTAAAGGGGTGAAAACTGTGGGAAAGAGAGGCCTTGTGTAATTAAACTGTAACAGGTTAAAAAAAAATCTGTTGTTAAAAAAAGGGAAGTTGTGATTTTGTATTACCTTGGGTATTTCCAGATGAATGATTTGTAGGTGTTGTACAATGAAGTTGTTGTACAGCTACTTTCTCTTTTCCCATTAAAGAAAGGGGAATACGGAGTAATTCTTCCTTTTATGTGTGGGGGGGAAAAGAAAAGTGGAAGAAATAGCGAGGAAACACAAGGTTACAAAAGGAGTGTTGTCTGACTCCCTATAAAACTCTTTAAGGAGGCAAAGGGGCGATTTTATGGTAAAAAGCGACTTCTGGAGCCTTTCTAGAGGAATGTAATATTGTAGGAGTTATTGGCTGGTTCATTGGTATTCACTAGTGTTAACATGTAGGCACTCAATTGTGAATGTTTATAACATTTGCATAGATTGTCTAAATAAGGTAGAGAATAAATTGCCTGTAACATTCAGCTGGGTAGTAAAGCATATGTTGCAACCTTGTAGAGCAGGAGAGATGTAGTAATACCTATTTATCTGTATAATCAGATGTTGATTTTTAAGCAGCTCTGGTACCGTAAGAGGTCATATAACTTTAACCAGTGAGAGACTAAGAGATTTTTAATTTACCATTTACGGTAATAAAGTAAAACTATACAGTACAATACTTTATGCTACAGGCCCTTATTTGACCAAACCTCAAATTACCGTAGGCTACTTGTCTTGTGGGGTTGGTGGGGAAGCCCATTTTGCCTAATATGCCTCCATCTCCACCCTAATGTTGGCTTCAACTCTTGCCACAGATTCTGTAGCCCTTGGAAGCCAATTTAACAAAACGCGGTTTCAGATACGGTAGTTACCCCACATTATCAGCCCCTATATCAGTGATGGCGAACCTATGGCACGCGTGCCACAGGTGGCACACGGAGCCATATCTGCCGGCACGTGAGGTGTTACCCTAGCTTAGCTCAAACACACAGGTGCACGCTGGCCAGCTGATTTTTGGCTCACGCGGAGGCTCTGGGAGGGCGTTTTCAGCTTCCAGAGGACCTCCAAGGGGGCGGAAGAGGGCGTTTTCACCCTCCCCAGGCTCCAGGGAAGCCTATTGGGCCCACCTGAAGTCGGGAAATGGGCCATTTCCAGCCTCCAGAGGGCTTCCGAGGGGCGGGAGAGGCCATTTTCGCCCTCCCCAGGCATTGAATTATGGGTGTGGGCACTCGCGTGTGTGTGATAGCCCGTGCGTGCGCGCTTTAGGCACCCAAGGAAAAAAAGGTTCACCATCACTGCCCTATATACTGTAGTTCTGTATATAGTTCTGTAGTACTGTATATTGCCAGTTGTATGTCTATGCAGGGTGATGCATCCCTATCCTAATATTATGGTACATTCCAATACAAGCAGGACACGTGATGTGATCTTCTGAGCATGTGTGCATTCCTGATTCTCCATTATTCTCTTCTGCCTTTGACTCTGACCGGAGCGGTCACGATTTATTAGCAAGATGTAACTATTCATGATTTATTGTTTTTGTACCGAAATAAATATTTTCTATTAGACTTTTAATCTTGGCTTTATTTCTAAATGTCTGAATTCCAAGAAAAGATCCACATCGCCTCTATGAGATTTATTCTCACTTTAACATCCTTGTGGGGCACAGAGCAACTTTTGAGGAAGCTGTCAGTCAAACATCATCTGAAGGACAATTGCAGTCCAATCATACACATGCCGCCCATCTTTTGCGGCAGGATTTTTTTTTAATTAAAAAAGCTCTAGTTAAAATTGCATGGCATTATAGAGTTTACATAATTGATTCAGTGCAGCTGGCAAAGGAGCTGTGATTGGCTGCACCTCTTTCTTGAAGTCATATCTGTTTTTTGTCCCCATGTAATGCGGAAATAGGTGTCGGGTGATGACTGGGCAGTAGCTGTGTCCTTCTGGGCTCTATTCAGTTTAAACTCTCTTCTATTGAGCTCCTGGAGTTTCTGCGTTTGATTTCTGGGCCGCGAAGCGTGCCTCGAAGTATCCCCAAGCTTGTTTTTCTGCCTTAGGGAGGAAATGGAAAACAAAGGAATCTGGTTTCCATCTCAAGATGGAGCCCATCCGAATAATTTCCTAAGTAACTAAAAAGTCCTTTGGCCCAAGATTTATAAATCTTGATTTTTGATCCTGATTGCATCAAGAATTGTCTTAATGGAAAATTACTGTTCTGGCAGAGTGGTTGCTAGGTATGTTATGAACCAACCTCCTGTCCCCAATGTGTGTTTTTTAAGGCTGTGGTCACTTCCAAGCTGCCTGAAATAATGACTCTCCTGCTGATTGATGTTTCGGAGGCAATTTCCATGTCTAGAAGTAAAGTAAGGTGTGCCGGTTCAATTCATGAAAGAGAGAATTTAAGGTACATTCCATGGTGTTTTGCTCTTGTCCATTCTTCCTGTGAGTCATTATTGAACCCTAGGTATTTCAGCTCTGTACACATTTTCTATGGCCGTCTTGTAGGCAGTTCTTTCTACAACACCTACTCTCTGATTTCTTGCCTAAACTACAGCAGTAACTGTCTGGGATTATACTGATGTTTAATCAGAGTGGAGTTAACATTACAGTCGTAAAATATAAAACACAACTTTGCTATCTAAAAAGGAAGGTTGTAATAATTGTTATTCTACTTACCGTACATTATAGATTAAAAAGTTTGTGCCTCACTGTACAAAACCCACACAGATCCTTGCTTCAAATTTCAAAATTGATAAAATGAAATATATATGCCAAGAGAATATCAGGAAATTATCTGGACAGCTAGTATTTTGTCTTAAGACAAATATTCGATTTAGCTTTTACATTTAGAAAACTGGAATAAAGTGTGCCAAGTTAACTTTATGCTATTATCTTTAAAAGCTTTCTCTCCCCCTCCCCCATTACCTAAACTGAAACTTTGATAAGGGGAAAAAAACATATTAGGCTGGGTTGATAGATTATAATAAGGTTGTAGCTTTCTTTTTGGCTTTGTGTTGTAAACCCAACCATGATTTAAGCAAGAAAACGTGCTTGAACAAATTAGACTTTAGTTTGTTGTAAAAACTGATGCAACAATTTTCGATTTATTTATTAGTGAGACTTATATACCACCTCATAGCGCAAGCACTCTCTAAGCGGTTTACACCAGTAAGCAATGTATATTTATATTGCCTCCAACAATCTGGGTCCTCATTTTACCTACCTCGGAAGGATGGAAGACTGAGTCAACCCTGAGCCGGTGAGATTTGAACAGCTGAACTGCTGATCACAGTCAGCTAAAGTAGCCTGCAGTACTGCACTCTAACTGCTGCGCCACCTCGGCTCATGGATTTTTTTAAAATATTCATATTATAAGTGAAAGTACATGCACTTGTAATTGTTGTACTAGTTTGATCTAGTGGTTAAGGCACCAGGCTAAAAACCAGGAGTTAGTGAGTTCTAGTCCTGTCTTAGGCATAAAAACTGGCTGGGTGAATTTGGGCCAGTCTCTCTTTCTCTCTCAACCCAACCCACCTCATAGAGTGATTATTGAGGGAAAACTAGGAGAAGGAAGGGATATTTGTGTGTGTTTGCTGTCTTGAATTATTTATAAAAAAAGGTGTGGTATATAAACAAAATAAATCCTAAATTTTTAGAAAGAAACAAAGGCCTTGAACATTGCTAACATAGCTGACTGAGCATGGTCAGAATACTACACATTTGTACTTTATATATCTGAATACATTCTCCTTATAGGCAATCTCATGAAAGATAAGCTAATTATTACTGTACTACATCCATTAATTCTTTTTTATGAAAGAATACAACACCAGCGAAGATGTATATACAGTCCTGAAAACTAACTTTAGGTTTACATCCTGCTGTACTAGCAGGAAAAATTAGCTATATACATTTTATCAGTATATATAACATCCTATGTACTGTAGTCATATTTTAGTACTGAGGGATAAGGTTTGTTCCATATGGTTCCGGAGAATTCCCCCTCCCCCCAAACACAGCCATTGGTAGTTGAAATATATGAGGAATGGCATCCATTCCTGCTGGATTACAAAGATCCTGAGATGGACTTTGTACTTTGTATTGCATCTGAGAATCATGATAAAACCTGTCCTATTGAATTTCTTTGGACCTTGAAACCACTATGAGTAATAGGCAATTTATAGAGTAGTTGATACTTCACTCCTTTATCTGTTACTGGCATGGAAAAAGAAGGTGTCCAGTGCCTGTTCCTTGCTGCCCTGCCCTCCTTGGCTGGGTTGGTCCAAAGTCAGTAGTTAAGCCTGGTTCTGTTTTGTAGGTTGGGGAGGGGGATCTTAAGGGGCAAAATGGATTTCAAAACAATTTCACACTCTGAAAATCCCAAAGCACTCCAAAAGGGGCTTTTCCCTTGTCTTGAAATCCCTGGAGGATTTCAGAACGACGTGACATACCTGAACAAAGTTGCCGTTTAATCATCTCACTTATTTTCAGTTCTTCCCACTCCAGTGACCTCCAAAGGTGGTATTCAGCCGGTTCGGACAGGTTCGGGTGAACCGGTAGCGGGAATTTTAACTAGTTCAGAGAACCGGCAAATACCACCTCTGGCTGGCCCCGCCCCTGCTTGCTTTGCCCCGCCCTGCCCAGTCACTCCTCGCCTACCATTGCTGCCTGCCTTCCGCCGCGGCCCTGATCTCCCTGGATGAGTGAGCCTGCAAGCAAGCTCTGATCGAGTCGACTCCTGGGCCAGCCTAGGCCGCTACTGCCGCAAGCTCCAGTCGAGTACCGACTCCCGGGCCGGCGTAGGCTGCTGCCTCGGGGTGGACATGGTGAGGCTCGGCCGCCTTTCAGACCTGGCTCTCGCCATCCTTCCACCCGCATGCCGCCGGCCTGCTCGCTCTCCACCTTGGGTCAGGGGATGCGCCAGTCCCTGGCTCTGACCTTCCCCGGGGCCTCCGCCTGCATGCTGCCCGCTCGCCCTCTGCCTCACTCACCTTCCGAATGACCGCCTTGGTTGGGAGGGGGACATGGCGAGGCTCGGCCGTCTTTTGCAAGAAGCCTCCAGCCACTGGTAGTTTTTGGCACAAGAAGCCTCCAGCCGCCGCTGCCGGCTCGATTCCAGCTGGCAAAGAGGCGGCGGCTGGAGGCATCTCGTGCCAAAAAAGAGGCAATGGCTGCAGGTTTCTTGCGCTGAAAACTACAGGCCGAAAAAGAGGCCTGAAGTCCCACCGTCACCACCCTGTGTGCCAGAGGGGCTCGCCCACGCACCATCTCCTCACAGAAGGCCCCGGCGCCATGAGGTGTGTGCGTGTTTGCTGTGTGTATGTTTGAGGCCGAGAAGGAGGAGAGGACTTGGCCGAACTTTTCTGCCTCTCTTTGCAGCGGAGCTGCTCGGAAGGCAGCCGCCACAATCTGTCCCTTTAAGGTACTTCGATGCGGGGGGAGGGGGGACTATAAAGGGACAGGCTGCAGGAGCTACCTTCCGAGCAGCTCTGCTGTGAAGGGAGGCAGAAAGGTTCGGCATTTGCTGCTTCTTCTCTGGCATACACACAGAGCAAACACGCACACATCTCACAGCGCCAGGATCTTCTGTGAGGAGACTGCATGTGGGCGAGTTCATCCAGCGCCGTGAGATGTGTGCCTGTTTGCTCTGTGTGTATGAGGCCGAGAAGGAGGAGAGAGGCAGCCAGGTTGAATGTTGTTTCTTTCTGCCCCCACGCTTTCCGGATGGGACTTACAGCGTGGCGGCAGAGAGAAACAGGATTCAACCTGGCTGCTTCTCTCCTCCTCCTCGGTCTCAAACATACACACAGAGCAAACACCCACATATGGCCAGAGGGAGTTGCACATGCGCCGTCTCCTCGCAGAAGGTCCCAGCGCCGTGAAGTGTGTGCATGTTTGCTCACACACGTTAAGGCCGAGAAGGAGAGAAGACTTGGCCGAACTTTGCCCAAGACTTCTCGTGTATTCAGGGACTACACCTCTCCCAACGATGAGTTTGGCGGTGATCTAATGAAACATCTTCCAGCTCTTCGAGATCGACTTTAAGAGCACCACCATGGAAGAAGCCGAGAAGCCAAGAGCAAAAGTAGCAGCGGCGGGGTGACAGATGCAGAAACCGCGCCTCTGAGGAAAAGAGGAGGCGGTGAAGCCCTGGCTGTCACCCAGGAGGGGACCGCAGAGGGACACGTCACACACTCCTGTCACCCCCACCGCTGCTACTTTTGCTCTCGGCTTCTTCCATGGGGGTGCTCTTAAAGTCAATCTTGAAGAGCTGGAAGTCGTTTTGTTAGATCGCCAAACTCATCGTTGGGAGAGGTGTATTCCCTGAATACACAAGAAGTCTTAGGCAAAGTTCTCTGACTTTTAAAATGCATCCGCATGGTGTTTGCCTCCCTTCACACTCCTTGCGCACGCCGGGAGCGCCAAACTGGAGTGGAAAAGCATGCACGGGAGCGAGAGAGTGAGAAGTTGGCCACTATGCGGCGAGCACCTTGGCTTCCCCTCTTGCTCCTCACAGTCGCCCTAAGCTGGTGCAGTTCTTTACTTGGGCAGCCCCGACGGCCGCAGTAGCGGCCGCAGCAGCAACAAGCAGCCCGCAACAACGAGGTACAGTAAGATTTGGCAGCGCAAAAATTGTTCTGTAAAAAAATAGTGCATCTCTGAGGGGCTTCTGGCAAAAAAAACCCAACCACTCCAAAACAAAACCCAGGCTTGCAGCAACAGTTTGGAGCTTGTTAAGGAGGACTGCTCCTCTGCCCCAGCCATGTGTTTCCCAGTCCGGGCTGCTCAGCAGGCAGACTCAGCAGGAAGGCTTTTGTTTTGTCAGCCCAAGGGCAGCGGGGGGGGGGGGGAGATACGTAGGAAATCGCCCTGTCTCTGCAGCATCGGTCATGTGACTGAGTGGGCGTGGCCAACTCAATGTCACTCAGAGCAAGGTGCCGCACTACCTTGCCCTGAGTGATGTCGAGTTGTACATGCCCACTCAGTCACATGACCCCACCAAGCCACACCCACCAAGCCACACCCACAGAACCAGTAGTTTAAAAAAATTGAATCCCACCACTGGTGACCTCCCATCTTCCATGATTTTCTGAAAAGCCACAGACGAGACAGGGTAGTCCTGAGGTTAAATCAAGTTCATTACCTCTAGCTTTTAATGCAAAGATGACCCAGAAATACATGCTTGTAGTAGTTGCAATGGTATTTCGGGCATCTTGCTAATACTTGAGTTCAACCAGCCAGCCGTGTCACTAGTAACCACAAAAGCTTTGCAGGAAAGCTCCCAAATAATAACTTTCCACACAATTCTTAACCAGCCAAGGCTTGCTGAAATTCACTTCAGGCCCTGCTGATGACATTCTATCCACAGGGTAGTGCTACAACTATGACTTGTCTAGCCACCTGCACAGGAAGTGGAACTGGATCAATTTTCTCCAATGAATTATTTTCCAGATGTATTGGCTTTCAGCTGTCATTGCAGGGGCCAGGGTGGCCAAGGAATGATACATTCCTGGAGAACATGTTGGCAGGTACCCCTTGATTAAAGATACTTGCAAACTTAAGGCCATGGGAATTTTGCTAATCATTTATTTATTATTAGTTGCATTTGTATGCCGCCCACTCCACAGAGACTCTGAGCGGCTCACAACAGTAAAAATTCACATGCAACAACAAATATAAAAAGCATTAGAACAATAGATATTAAAACATTTAAAAACATTAAAAACCACAATTTAAAAACCCACAGAATAAATCATTCATGGGGCCAAGAGTGATTGCCGAGGTGGCGCAGTGGTTAAAAGCAGCACTGCAACCTACTTCAGCTGACTGCTAGTTCAGCAGTTCAGCTGTTCAAATCTCACTGGCTCAAGGTTGACTCAGCCTTCCATCCTTCGGAGGTCGGTAAAATGAGGACCCAGATTGTTGGGAGCAATATGCTGAACTCTGTAAACCGCTTAGAGAGGGCTGTAAAGCACTATGAAGCGGTATATAAGTCTAAGTGCTATTGCTATTGCTATCGGTGTTATATTAAAATCATTGGCCCCAGGCCTGTCGACAAAGCCATGTTTTTACTGCTTTTCTGAAGGCTGGCAGGGTGGGAATAATGTGGATCTCGGGGGGTAGTGTATTCCAGAGAGCCGGTGCTGCCACAGAGAAGGCCCTCATTCGTGGGACCGCCAGCCGACATTGTTTGGCTGACGGGACCGCCAGCAGACCAACTCAGTGGGCTCTAATCGGTCTTAGGGAGGTATGTTGGAGAAGGCGATCTAGGAGGTAAACTGGTCCTAAGCCATGTAGGGCTTTAAAGGTAATCACCAACACCTTGAATTGCACTCAGAGACCTATAGGCAGCCAGTGCAGTTCGCGAAGGATGGGTGTCACATGGGTGTATCTAGGGACACCCATCACCACACGCGCCACCGCATTCTGCACTAGCTGCAATCTCCGAACGTTCTTCAAGGGTAGCCCCATGTAGAGTGCGTTGCAATAGTCAAGATGTGAGGTAACAAGGGCATGAGTGACTGTAAGTAGTGCCTCCCGGTCCAAGAAAGGACGCAACTGGTGAACAAGATGAACTTGTGCAAAGGTCACTCTGGCCACAGCTGTTAGATGTTGGTCCAATTTTAGCTGTGGATCCAGAAGGACCCCCAAGTTGCGAGCCCGTTCTGAGGGGATCAAATTTTCTCCCCCCAGAACCAAGGAGGGACAGATGTCAAAGTCTTTGGGAGGCAACATCCAGAGCCACTCGGTCTTGTCCGGGTTGAGTTTGAGCCTGTTCACCCCCATCCAGACCCTTACAGTATTAACCCTTATGATTAATACTGTTAATCATGATTAACAGTTGTGTAGATACTGGACTTATTTTTACATTAATATTATGGAATTGCTGTGGTTAGCACCTCACGGTTGGATACGTAGATGTAGTAGAAATTTGAACATTTAAATAATTTGCATTGATGTTACCCTTAATGTAAATTGTGATATCCTGGATTTTTTTTATCAGTATCAGAAAATGATAGGGTATAGCTCTTCCATTGTTGGGATCATACTGTGGTGAGGATTGCTAAAGGATTGGCTGTGCAATTATTTCTTAGGATCCATCTGTTAAATTCCTGTAGTTCGAAGATAACACAACAGTGATCGTTCTCATTCGAGACAATGATGAATCCTCATACAGACGGGAGGTTGAACAACTAACCTTGTGGTGCGACCGGAACAATCTGGAACTGAACACACTCAAAACCGTAGAAATTGTGGTAGACTTTAGGAGAAACCCTCCCATTCTACCACCTCTTACAATACTAGACAACACAGTATCAACAGTAGAGACCTTCAAATTTCTAGGTTCTACCATATTGCAAGATCTAAAATGGACACCTAACATCAAAAACGTCATCAAAAAAGCACAACAAAGAATGTTCTTTCTGCGCCAACTCAGAAAGTTCAAACTGCCCAAGGAGCTACTGATACAGTTCTATAGAGGAATTATTATTGAATCTGTCATCTGCACCTCTATAACTGTCTGGTTTGGTTCTGCAATCCAACAAGGCAGACACAGACTTCAGAGGATAATCAGAACTGCAGAAAAAACAATTGCTACCAACCTGCCTTCCATTGAGGACCTGTATACTGCACAAGTCAAAAAGAGAGCTGTGAAAATATTTACAGACCCCTCACATCCTGGACACAAAGTGTTTCAACTTCTACCCTCAAAATGACGCTATTGAGCACTGCACACCAGAACAACTAGACCCAAGAACAGTTTTTTCCCCAAACGCCATCACTCTGCTAAACAAATAATTCCCTCAACACTGTCAAAGTATTTATTAAGTCTGCACTATTATTAATCTTCTCATCGTTCCCATCACCCATCTCCTCCCACTAATGACTGTATGACTGTAACTTTGTTGCTTGTATCCTTATGATTTATATTGACTGGTTCCTAATATGATTTGATTGCTTATTTGTACTCGGACTATCATTAAGTGTTGTACCTTATGATTCTTGATGAACCTATCTTTTCTTTTATGTACACTGAGAGCATATACATCAAGACAAATTCCTTGTGTGTCCAATCACACTTGGGTAATAAAATTCTATTCTATTCTATTCTATTCTATTCTATTCTATAACTTGATGACAAATCACTGATAAATAGTGGAAACATAAACTAATTCCCACATTTCATAATTATTGAAGTAGAATAAAAACTGACTGCATAATAAAAATGTAGATTTCTTTCCTTTAGCTAAGGAGAAGAAGACAATGGTTTTGTATCTCTAAAGAGAGTCCAATGACATACAATTAGTAGGAATGTAGTAATTTGTTCCAAAAAAACTTCCTAAAAGTTGCTTTGCTTTTGTCTTTATTAGCATTTCTGCAAAGCTTGCTTCTCTTTGTGGTCACTATTCTTCTGATGCTCTTCCAGCTATCCATTTGAAGCAATTTTGTTACAAGCCATGGCTGTTAGCAATCCTTTCTAGTCTGGAAACAGCCTAATTCAGATTTGCTTCAAGTTCTGAGAGAGTCTGTCTTCCAATAGACCTGATCCTTCGATCTCTGTATCTTTAAAGCAAGGGTTTCCGGGTTTATTTGATTGATACCTCATTGTATTCTAGTTTTATCACAGAATAATCAGACAATTATGTTAATACATGGGAGTGGGAATAATCTTGTGATCCATGGTGATCTTGTAAGGGTCAACCAACTGTTTAATGTCTAGAAGATAAATGAGAGAGGAGCTTTTATTTTTATACTGGTATTCCTCCTGATGAGAGTTCAAGCATATGTTATGGTTCTTAATTTCCTAACAACTGCAAATTTAAATATCTCAAATGCAGCTTCCTTTCCCCCCCCTTTTTGACAAAAATGTGCTTCAATATTTGCAGCACCATGTCAGCTTCCCAAAATGCAGGATAAAATTAAAGCTGCCGGTTGTTAGATAGCTTACTCCATCGACAGTAGCTCCGGCCAGCCTTATTGGTATAACATAAAGTGACCAGTTTTTTTTTTTTAGCGGGACGGGGGGCGGGCCCGCCTGGGCGCCGCCATTTGAGTTTTGCCCTCTGTGCATGCGCAGAACGCTGCGCATGCGCTGAGGGCAAAACAATGCAAATGTCGGCGTCCAGGTGGGGGGGGGAGGTGGGAGGCCTTTCCTCGCCTCCCGCCTCCCCTTCGGGAGCCGGCAGTGGCTTGGGCTGGCAAGCGACGAGCGGGAGGCGGGGAAAGGAGGCAGCCGGCAGCTTACCTGCGAGGCGGCGCTCCTGCAGCAGCCCATGGCGGGCTCGGGGCTAGGTCTCTGTGCGAGCTCCAGGCATCCAAGCGCCGCGGTCTCCCGGTCGCCCGCCCGGCCCCAGGGCAACGGCAGCAGCGAGGCGACGGGGGGAAGGAAGGGGAGGGGGACGAGGAAGGGCTGTTTGCGCCGCCGGAGGGGCCGCTCGTGAGCTCAAACCGCCGCTCCTCGTCCCTCACCCCTCCACCCACATCCAAACAGCAGCGGCGCCTCCGAGGGCGGGGCTAGGGATGGGGCGGGGGAAGGAGAGGAGGAGCAGCCCCCCTTCCCCCTCTCCCCAGCAGGCAGCCGGCTCGCTGAAATTCCGCTTTGCAGGTAGTACCTCTCTTTTGTGCTTCCCCTTCTAAGGTGACCAGACATCCCGCTGTTTCGGCATTCTTTCCAAAAAAGCGTGACTTTTTGGAAAGAATGCGGGACGCGGGACACACGCTTGAAAAGCGTGTCTGTCCCGCCAAAAGCGGGACGTCTGGTCACCTTAGTATAACACTACTATGTAATACATTCTGGTTATTAGGATGCCTATTTTGCTGCTGGTTTCATTTCTTTGATAGACATTCAACATGTGGTTTTTCCAATGTGTTTGAACTATTGTAAAACAGAGCATGTTTTACGATCATGACAGATTAATTTGCTTTTAAAAAGGAAAATTCAAAATGGTGGCAGTGGCTTGGATTTGGAAAAATAAAGTGATCAGTTTCTGTTTCAGATCTTTACACAAAGCTGCTTCAGTTAGAAGTGGAGGGGAAGGATGCACATTTTGTAAGCTCTGCAAACTGGCCCTGGCTAGATTTGAAAATTGAGTGAGGTACTTTACCGTTTAATTTTTCCCAGTCCACTGGCATGTTGGAAAGGAATTGTGTGAAGGGACTCAGGAGCACATTGTCTCTCACAGGGCAACTCCCTTAACTGAACAGAACTGACCGCTTTTGAAGTCTGAATTGTTAGCTTGAGAATAAAATCTCATAGAGGCGACGTTTGGATCTTTACTTGGAATTTAGACAGTTAGAAATAAAACCGAGATTAAAAATCTAATAGAAAATATTTATTTCAGTACAAAACAATAAATCCTGAATAATTACATCTTTGCTAAGAAACACGACCGTTCAGGTCAAAAGCTAAGGCAGAAGAGGAATTAATGGTGGCTTAGGAATGTGGACAGGCGTAGACATCATATCACGTGTTCTGCTTGTATTGGAATGTACCATAATATTGGGATAGGGGTGCATCACTCTGCATAGACTCTCAACTGGCAATATTCACATCGTGACCTGAATGAGAACAAGAAGCTATTCAAGAATATGTATTATAGAATTGCAGGTGCTTTGGAAATAGGGGCAAGCAGATCACTGCACAAGGGTACTCTGGGCCTGAAAAGATTGCTAATCTCTGCCTTAAATT
Source organism: Diadophis punctatus similis (assembly GCA_023053685.1). Classification (NCBI taxonomy): domain Eukaryota; kingdom Metazoa; phylum Chordata; class Lepidosauria; order Squamata; family Dipsadidae; genus Diadophis; species Diadophis punctatus. The sequence goes on from JALIGW010000029.1 coordinate 2,208,096, forward strand.
AGAATGTATGGAAAGTGTTATCAGCAAACCACATTACAGCTTAGCGCTAAGTGCGAACCAAGTGTTTTTATTATATATTTCTGTTGTGTTCAAGGGTTTTGAGGACAGAGTCACAAGATACAAATATTTTATCTTCCTCATGAGGATAATTGCCGAGAACCTTCATAATCGTTTAATTCGTGATAACTGCTATTACTGACATTGGCTGATGTGGAGTTTTAAATTGGAAGGCGCAGAATTGGAAAATCAGAAATAATAAGTAGCTGAGATATTACTTTATTTCCATCCATTTGTTCATTTGCTGCCCTGTTACCCAACCACATCACTTTTCTTTGTTATACTACTATGAAAATCTGGCCATTTCTGCCACTGTGTTAATGTGCCAGAATCATTATATAAGGCAGTGATGGCGAACCTATGGCACGCGTGCCACAGGTGGCACGCGAGCCGTTGCCCTAGCTCAGCTCCAGCGTGCATGTGCACGCCGGCCAGCTGATTTTCGGCTCACATGGAGGCTCTGGGAGGGTGTTTTTGGGTTCTGGAGGGCCTCGGGGAGGGGCAGAGGGGCGTTTTCACCCTCCCCAGGCTCCAGGGAAGCCTCTGGAGCATGGGGAGGGTGAAAAATGGGCCTACCAGGCCCACCAGAAGTTGGGAAATGGGCCATTTCCGGCCTCCAGGGGGGCGGGGGAGGCTGTTTTCGCCCTCCCCAGGGATTAAATTATGGGTGTGGGCACTCGCGCATGCGCAATAGCACGCGTTTATGCACTTTCGGCACCCGAGGGAAAAAAGGTTCGCCATCACTGATATAAGGGATAGTCCTTGATGTAAAACCACCACTGAGTTTGGAATTCCTTTGGTAAGCAGAGTCCCGCGGGAGTTGGGTGGCCTATAAGAATGAACAAATAAATAAATAAATGTGTTTCTTAAGTGAGTCTCATCCAACTTTACAACCTTTTTGCCATGGTTATTAAGCAAATCTGGTTTCCCCCACTGACTTTGTTGGAAGGTCACAAATGGTGATCAGGTGCCCCAAGAACACCACAACTGTTATAAATGCATACCAGTTGTCAAGTGCCCAAATCATGATCACGTGGCTGGGGGATGCTGTGATGTGCATCAGTGGGAAAACCAGTTGTAAGTCTATTTTTTCAGTCTACTATAACTTTGAACAGTCGTTAAACGAATGGTTGTAAATCAAGGACTACCTGTATATGTGACTTGGTTTAACTCTGGAGTTCTACATAACCTAATGCATGAGCTCCATAAAGAAAAAAATACTATTAGGCTGCAGTAGGATAGGAGTATCTTGAATGTGTTAAGAGGCCTGAAAAAAGCAATGCCTGTGCCCCCCCTGTCCAATCCTATACACACGGACACAGGATGCTCCTCCTCACTGTATTGGGTGAGTCCTGCTGATGCCAGTGGAGTTGGACCAGGCCACTGCACTGTAGTATTTAAAATTAGTTGTGTAGAAGTCTTGGCTCTGTGATAGGCTTTTGCTCTTGGTGTTTTGCCCAGAATGCTCTCTGACAAAGGCATGCGATTCCAGCAACTCTTTTTCCCACCTAATGATTTGCTGGTACTCTTTTGAGCCTCCACAAAGTTGGACAAATAACTATTCAAGCATTCTGAAGTCTCAGGGGGCAATTCACATGCCCACTTTACATGGAAGTAAATGGTTTGAGTTCTATCCCACCGATTCCCCAGGAGCTCCAAATGACATACACAGTGCTTCTGAAGTTTCTTACAAAAAGTTTGTGAAGGAAATTAAGCTAGGATGTGAGCTCGGCCAACCTCACCCACTCAGCTTCCAGGCCGAGGTCTCTCCAATCTTAGTTCCATACATCAATGGCTGGAAAGCCGCTAAATACCACTTCACGTACAATGAATTGCTATGCTGATTTATTAGGAGGCAGAACGATGTACTGGCAAACAGTTTTTGTTTATTCTTGGTCTTGGAACAAGTCAATTGAAAAACAGAACACTTGCTGATAATAGATGGTTGAACAAAAAAATGGATTGTAGTAGAAACGACAGATTCATGCTTTGGAAGGGGAAGAGGAGGGGGGCAAAAGTTTCCCTGGCAACCACCAGTGACTCCTTAGGTTAGGACAGTGGTCTTCAAACTTGGCAATTTTAAGACTTGTGGACTTCAACTCCCAGAATTCTGGGAGTTGAAGTCCACAAGTCTTAAAGTTGCCAAGTTTGGGGACCCCTGGATTAGGACTTCCATAATCAGAATTCCAAAGTCATGCAAAGTTTATCTTTGCTGCCACTTCAAAGTCAGACAGCCAAAACGAATTCAGAGAATTGGATTTAGAATTTGCAGAGTATTCTCTGGAAACCACAGTCTTATTCAAGCCCAAAATCTCCTGGCTGTCTTTAATTTGAAATAAATTTCTAAACATAAAAACTCCATGCAGCACAGCCATATGGAGGAAGGCCAAGGGGACATCCTTAGAAAATGAAGGTGGTTGGGGCTAGAAGCCAGTCCTTCACTCTGAAATACTCTTAGCTGCCCCTCATTCACCACCCCAAAAGAGATCTGCCCTATAAGGAAAGTGCTTGGGTTTGACAGTGGACCAAGCAAGGAAACCGGAGTTATTGCTGTTACACAGTAATGGAAATTTAGTAAGATGTAACTCAATGGGAAAAATGAGGAAATAGAGTATCTTAAGGAGGCTGCAAACTTGAAAGAGGATTGAATGAAAAGTAGGATTGGATGTGGGTAGGTAAGAAAGTGAAAAGGTGTGACTGCAGTAAATGATCTTGGATACTAAAATACTATGTCAGAAAGTCAGTGTTTCAGAGTTGATCGTTAGTGATAGAGGTTACAATGATTGACACATTAACCACGCTTGTACCGCACCAGTCTGCTCATAGAGTCTATGACTAGATGTACTCTACCCCCAGTAGCCATTTTATGATGGTGTTCCTGGTTACCTCTTTCAAAGAACCAGCCACTTTTGCTTGCGTAAGATTGGAGGGGGGACTTTTTCCTCCCACTGTTAAAAGCCTCTCCCCTACTTCATGTGAAAGTGATCCATGGTTTTTATGTTTAGAAATTTATTCAAATTAAAGACAGCCAGGAGTTTTTGGGCTTGAATAAGACTGTGGTTTCCAGAGAATACTCTGCAAATTCTAAATCCAATTCTCTGAATTCGTTTTGGCTGTCTGACTTTGAAGTGGCAGCAAAGATAAACTTTGCATGACTTTGGAATTTTGATTATAGAAGTCCTAATCCAGGGGTCCCCAAACTTGGCAACTTTAAGACTTGTGGACTTCAACTCCCATAGCTGGCTGGAGAATTCTGGGAGTTGAAGTCCACATGTCACATGTCAGCTCCAGCGCGTATGTGCACACTGGCCAGCTGATTTCCGGCCTTTGGGAGGGCGGGGGGGAGGTAGTTTTCGCCTACCCCAGGCTTCAGGAGGCTTTCCTGAAGCCTGGGGAGGGTGAAAAACAGCCCAACGGCCCAACTGGAAGTTCATTTCCAAACTTCCGGTTGGGCTGTTGGGTCCGTTTTTCGCCATCCACATTCTCCGGAGGCTTCAGTAAGCCCTGTGCGCATGCACGGGGGTGGGGCAGCGTGGGGGGTTATGCGCGCATGCATGGGGAGGGCATTGTATTATGGGTGTGGGTACGCGCGCACTATCACACGCACGCACGCACGCCCCTTTGGCACCCAAGAAAAAAAAGGTTCGCCATCACTGCCATATACCATATGCCACCATTTGAAACCATTGCTTTCAGGCAGAGATGGGGAACTACGCCCCCTTTATGACTAGTGAACTTCAACTCCCATGGCTGGCTCAGGAATTCTGGGAGTTGAAGTCCACAAAGTCATAAAAGGGCCATAGTTCCCCACTCTTGCTTTAAGGTGTGCTTTTTCAGTTGAAATACCCAAAACTATACATAATTTTATAATCATGGTTTTCTTTTCATGTTATATCTGAAATATTCTGGCTGTGCCGGTTGTTATAAAAAGAATTACAGTTTGAAATTCATTCTGATTACCTAATCCCGTAGACGTTGCATCATTATTGAATGCAAACTAGATTTAAAACAGAACGCCTATTTGTGGTCCATGTGATTGTAGAAGGAGCGAAAACTTGGCTGTTGTATGTTAAAACTAAAGAAACTTAGCAGTGTTTTTGTAAAGATAATTTATCCATAGAATTGGTGACTTGAACTTAGAACTCAAATGCCCCTGGAAGTTTGTTTATTTATCAAATTTAGAGACTGGCCAACTTTAACTGCCCAGAATGAGCAATTCTGGATGGCTAAATTCTGCTCCCTAAACCAGGGTGTGTTACAGCTGACTTTGCCCTTGTTCTGGCATGCACAATCTGAAGCCCAGAGCTGAATTCAGCCCATCAAAACCATGGGCTTGCTCCAGAATGCCTCTAAAAGTTCCTGTTGAATTGTAATGTTTAACTGAATGGGAAAATTACTAATACACAGTGAATTACCACGTTAAATTACTTTCAACCTTAGAATTTAATTAAATTCTATTCAGTGTTTATCCTGGCCTTACCTAACTTGGTGACTGGTAATTCATGTGCTATTGAAAAGGTACATGCAGACAAATGTGCAACCTCTGCTTTCTTTGATCATGTTGAAGAGTTTACAGAGGTTCAAGGTAATTCAACGTTTCAAAGGGTAAAGCAGCAGTTCCCAACCTGGGGGTCGCAACCCCTTTGGGGATCGAACGACCATTTTCCAGGGGTCGCCATGGCATCCTCAGCTCCCCCCCACTGCCACCGGTGTGGGCATCGCGGTTTCCAGCTCGCTCGCTTCGCATGTTGCCTGTGGGAGCTTTTTGAGCCCCGTCGCGAAAGGCGTGCGCAACTTTGGCAGGGCCGGGACAAGCGCTGCCCGGAGAGAGCCATCCCCTTCGCCCCGAATGCAACAGGTAGACGGGAGAGACTCTGCGAAGGGGATGGCTCTCTCTGGGCAGCCGCCTGTCCCGGCCCCGCTGAAGTCGTGCATGCCTTTCGCGACGGGGCTCGAAAAGCTCCCAGAAGCAACATGCGAAGCGAGCGGAGACCTCGCCCGGATCTGGAGACTTCGCCCGGACGCCGCCATTTGCGCAGAGGGTAAAATAACTCAAATGGCGGCGGCGGGGTGGGGCGCGGTGGGGGCGCGGGGGTGGGGCATGGGTCATGGCATTAGGAAGGTTGGGAACCGCTGGGGTAGAGCTTGGCAAAAGTACTGTAAATCCTACATTCAGGAAAGACAGTTCCTTCCTCCCTCCTCTTTTGATGCCCTAATTATCTCAAGGCTCCTTTCACCCAATCCTTTCACTTTTCGGCAGCCATGATAGAGTGTTGAATTCTATTTTTCTCACTTAGTGGCTACATGTTTCTGCTTAGTCTGCCGCACATACTCCCTCTCTCAGTTAGCTCACTGCCAGCTTTATGGCAAATCACCCTTGCTCCTCAGCAAACAAAGCCTTAATGGGGAAGCCCTGCTAAACTTGTTCAGAAGCAATTCCCTTTTTTTTGCTGCCACCAAGAATCTGCACCACCATCTCATCTGTTTTTCTACCTCGGCTTGTGCTGTTCCGGCTGGTTGTTGTTTTTTCTGGCAGCATCAGGTTTTAGGGTTTCTGACTATTGTGCTAGAATTTGTACAGTACTGTTAGGCTCAATCTTGTTATATTTCTGCCTTGCATATGTGAATACACATTTCTTCTTGGTAGCAGGATGGATGGATGGATGGATGGATGGATGGATGGATGGATGGATGGATTTATTTATTTATTTATTTATTTATTTATTTATTTATTTATTTATTTTCTATCTTTATTTTGTTTACAAATAACTCAAGACAGTGAGCCTATCCAACACATCTTCCTCCTTCTGTTTTCCCCACAGCAACAAACATGTGCGGAAGGTTGAGCTGAGAGTGAGTGACTGGCCCAAAATCACCCATCTGACGTTCATGGTGAAGGTGGGACTTGAACTCAGGATCTCCCATTTTCTAGCCTGCTGCCTTAACCATTAGACCAATTCTTGCTTGCTTTTTGGAAGGAAGGACCCGATTACTCCTAACCAGATCTAATGATTACCAGCATAACCCCAAATTTTAGTATGAATCAGATTTACCCAAGAGGCATTTTTGACACAGAGGGCATGCTGCATATTAGGCTAGGAAGTTGGGTTTAACGATTAAATTGTGTAACACTGCATTTGGAAGTTAGTAAGTTCCATCAAGTTCAAGTTCACCACAATAGTGTCCCAGCACGCAGAGGTGGGTTCCTGCCGGAGCTGTCCGGTACGCAGCTCCGGTAGGGAGCGGCAGATTTCGCAACTGCTACGGAGCCCTCTCTGCCGGTCCACCCGGCGCGTCGCCATTTTTTTCTGGTGATTTTCAGTGATTTTCGGGCGATTTTGCTTCTGCGCATGCGCGGAAGCAAAATTGCGCCAAAATCTCATGAGGAGACGCGCACGCACGCAGGATTTCGGCAAGATTTTGCCTATGCGCATGTGCAGAAGCAAAATCACGCCAAAATCTCGCACATGCGCGTGTCCCCTCGCAAGATTTTGGCGTGATTTTGCTTCTGTGCATGGCAGAAGCAAAATCGCGCAAGTGGGGGCGCGCGCGTAGTGAGCGCACGTGCCCCTGAAGTGTGGAGATGCGCGCGCATGGCTCCGGCAGCGAGGTAAGTGAGCAACCCGCCCCTGCCAGCACGTCACACCTGCATGCAAACATAAAGAGAAAGATTTTTCTCTTCACTTCAGAAACAACTTTCCCTACCCTGGTATCCTTCAGGTTTGTTGCAATTAGTCATGGTAATTCTGGGTGTGGCAGTCCAAAGGATAATATATAAGCCTATAATATAAAGCCTGCCTTAGACATATGCACAAGAATCTTAGCTGCTTCTAATTGTGCGTGAAATTCTTTCCCTGCCAGTAACCTGTGTGTGAATTTTTCCAGACACGGATTAGGACAAGAGATTTCTGCAATCTTTGTGCAGATTGGCACATTGTGGAACAATGGGAAATCAAGCAAGCTTTGAGAATTCAAAGTCCCCTTGTTAAACAAAAAAAAATAATCAAGATAACATGGTCTTCTGTTTAGAGAAAGGCATTCTTTTCCAGTTGGGTCTCTAGTTAGTAAATGAATAGACTTTTTAGACATTCTTGTTATTGTGGCGATGAGCAAAAGCTTTCACTCTGTTTTCTTTTATGATGTTTCATAAACAGATTGAAACTGATTATTTTGTTTATCTTGTGACATTTACTAGCAAATATTTGATATATTTGCAGTCTATTTTTGGCTAAGTCAAAATGAGTAAGGCAATTAAGATAAGGGTGGAGAATATAGAATTCAATTTTAGGAGACTTTGGAAAGCAACCATCTTCAAAGAGTTCCTGAGGAGTCGCTTATGATGAATGGTTTCATTCCCTATATACCCATGGCTCCTAGGCCACTTGAGAGATGGAGGAAATCCATAATTAGCTTAGGTTCTACTTAAATGACTTGGCAACACATGACAGTACTTCTGGGTGTTTTCTGACCAGAACAGCCAAGCATCCTTTTTTCATTCCTATGTTTTTAGGAAAAGAAGGAGGAAGTGTGTGTCTTGGTCAAAGTCCTTAGTGGGGAATAAATAGTATGCCAGTTTTGAGGTGTGGTGCTTATCTAGAGGAGTGGTTTGGAGAAGTGACATCAAAAGGCTCCACACCTTCATTTACCATCTACAGTCTGGCTGAGATGATGAATGATGCTGATCTGGGAAGAGACAAATACCCTGTAGAGCTTTCCAGTGTTTGGTGAGGATGTGATGGGTTTTTCTGTAAGAAAGCAAGGTAATTTTCAAACAAAGGCCCAGAAGAATTTTGAGATGTTGATTTTGAGGCAGAGAAAATCTTCTTGTGGAAATGGGAATGAAACAGGAGGGAGGGAGAGGGAGAGGGAGAGGGAGAGGGAGAGAGAGAGAGAGAGAGAGAGAGAGAGAGAGAGAGAGAGAGAGAGAGAGAGAGAGAGAGAGAGAGAGAGAGAGAGAGAAGTAATTGCAGCTGATTGTATATGGTTCCTACACAGAGACCTGTTGCCACTTGTTTGCCTGCCTGCTAAACCTCTTAAGGGTTTGGTAGAGAGCATGCGGCATGGCAGGACATGTACCAGTACTGTGGAGAAAATGTGTTTGGGTGGTGAAATGCTGAGTTCCATTTAAGATGGTGAGCTTTTTCCAGACTGGTTGGAGATGGGGGAGTTGTAATCCAGCAGATGGCAGATTTGTTAACAGGGGATTGGGATTAGAAAAGGCTCCAAATAGGTTTCATTAGCGGCTCACTTTTTGGTTCTGAGACTATGTTGACAATTCTGTCCCTCACTGCTGCTTCATGTGAGATGTGCACCAAAGACAAATTCCTTGTGTGTCCAATCACACTTGGCCAATAAAGAATTCTATTCTATTCTATTATGATCAAAGACCAACCCATTTCAATAATTTTCATTTTAACAAAGGCAGCGTATGATTGTGATGGTAAGCATGTTTTAATACCTCTGGGTTTTGTTCAGATAGATTTGTATATATTTTTTGTCCTGGGTCAGATGGAAATAAGGGAAAGAATTATTTAATAAATGGTCTGAAGAAATTAGACATGTATCTTTCCATGTGCAGCCATCTTTTAACAGTAGGCTAGATCATTAAATTATGTGTGATGGTTCAGACTGTAACTAGTATTTCTTATGTATGTGATAATAGCAGTTTCAGGCACTCTTAGGGTCTGTGTTTGTGTAGGAAGCCAGCAGAGCAGGCAACCTCCTTTTTTCCCATTAGCCTGTTGTTTACTGATGCCTCTGATATAGACGGGACGGAGAGCCCTAATCTAGAGGTCACTAATGCCCATTGATTTAAAAAAAAATGGTTTCTTAGTTATATAGGTAGTCTTTGAGTTACAACCATAATTGAGCCCAAAATTTATGTTGCTAAGTGAAACATTTGTTGTGAATTTGCCCCATTTTACGACTTTTCTTGCCACAGTTGTTAAGTGAAATCATTGCATTTGTTAAGTTGGTAACATGATTGTTAAGTGAATCTGGATTCCCCATTGACTTTGGTTGTTAAGAAGGTTGCAAAAGCTGATCACATGACCCCGGGGACACTGCAATGGTCGTAAGTGTGAAAAATAGTCATAAGTCACTTTTTTCAGTGTCGTCGTAACTTTGAATGGTCAGTAAATGAACTGTTGCAAGTCGAGGACTACCTGTTTATAACTACTGCATCTTGAGGCACAGAGGAACATTACACAGTTTTAAAATAAGCTTTTTCTTTCCTCAGAAAATTCCAGGTTCTTGGATACCCCATACCCTGGCAGAGATGAGGGAGTCGCAATCTCTACTGCGCTGAACAGGAGCGTCTCAGAATATTCAATGAGGCAGTTGCCTGAAACTTTAATCAATGCTCCCCATATTTTGGATGACTGGAAGAACATGGAGCAAACTCCTTCGGAAAATGCTTCTTCACTCCTGAAGACTGGAGTGCTGAACAATGCCAACAACAATGCCTCCTCAGGGCCCTGGAGAGGCCTGAGGAGTCCTTCCCTTTCTGCTGCTTCTGCCTCTCATTCCAAACTAAGCTATCTAGAGCGGGTTCTCTTGGAGATTGTGGAATCCGAACGCATGTATGTGCAGGATTTACGAACCATCATAGAGGTTAGTGTGATTGACGTGCCTGTTGGGCTCTTTATATCACTTCACTGCTATACTTTAGATGCCTTAAGGTCCTCCCTTCGTCGAATTTTGCCATTGAAGTCTTCCTCTAACCAAGGGGGGAACCTGATCGTCTAGACTGGAAGCTGGGAAGAGCTGTAGATCTTCAAGCTGCTTTCATTTCATTTTAAAAGTGCCCCCACTATGTCTCTGGGCAGTGCCTTTATGCCTTCCTATCAGCCACAGATTTCACTGCCCCCTTTCCACATAGGAATATAGTATCTTGGCCATTTTCCCACACAGTTTCATGGAAGACATTTTGCCTGTCATGTCAGATTATGTGAAAGTGATGCATTGTGGGTCAGAGAATCCTCATGATTTACCTAAAGTTGCCCCAGGGATTTTTCTGCTAATCTGCTATCAGGAATCTACTGTATATATATAAAAGCCAAATGCCACTCACACATCATCAAAATCTCCAGAACCGTAAAGCCTACAAACTTGAAACTTGGCACGTATGTTCTTCTTGGCTAGGATTCCTCTAGGATTTTTTGAAATGATCATCAGATCATTAGCTATTTCTTATATTATTATTAACATGTTCTGATGGGTGTCTAAGGAGTTAAACGTTCTACTCCCCCTCCCCACTTGAAAAGAATTCTGTTCCAATTGCCAGTGGGCATGGCCAGTGCGTGACTCATCCGACCTGCGGGCTGGGAGTTTAGACATTCTACTCCATGCTAAGGAGTTAGACATTCTACTCCCCCTCCCCACCTAAAAGGGAGAGAAGGGGATAAGATAGGAGAGGCTTCTGTGGGGCAAGCCTGAGGGAGAGAAGTGGATAGGAGAGGTTCAATGGGGCCAGCCTGAGGGAGAGAAGGGGGTAAGATAGGAGAGGCTTCTGTGGGGCAAGCCTAAGGGAGAGAAGGGGATAAGATAGGAGAAGTTTTTGTGGGGCAAGCCTGAGGGAGAGGAGAGGAGAGGCTTCTGTGAGGCAATCCTGAGGGAGAGAAGGGGAGAGGAGAGGTTTCTGTGAGGCAAGCCTGAGGGAGAGAAGGGGATAGGAGAGGTTCAATGGGGCCAGCCTGAGGGAGAGAAGGGGATAAGATAGGAGAGGCTTCTGTGGGGCAAGCCTAAGGGAGAGAAGGGGATAAGATAGGAGAAGTTTTTGTGGGGCAAGCCTGAGGGAGAGGAGAGGAGAGGCTTCTGTGAGGCAATCCTGAGGGAGAGAAGGGGAGAGGAGAGGTTTCTGTGAGGCAAGCCTGAGAGAGAGAAGGGGTTCAAGCTTTAACTATCAATTTGTCAAGTCCGATCACATAGTTTTGTAGCGAAACACGGGAATCCAGCTACTAGTACTGTATAAAAAGGAAATGGCTTCTTGATAGATAGTGTCTGGGCAGAGTGCAAGCATGAAAAATTGTCCAATGGGAGCTATGGTCAAGGGAAGATAAGTTCTCCCCTCAGGGCACTGATTAGGATACCTGATAGGGTTGTGGCACAACTCCCACAATACTAGGTTAGAACTCATGGTGGTCTGCCCTGTTTTCTTGCTTCCTGGTTTCATGGTGATGCTCATGGCATAATGTGACTTGGCAGAATTACTTGGGGAAGATCATAGACACTCAGGAGCTGTTGTTGCGGCCAGAACAAGTCAGCGCACTCTTTGGGAACATTGAAGACATCTACGAGCTGAACAGGTGAGTAATAACACATAGTCCTTAGAGCTTCCCTGTCATTTCAATTGTTGCTCACTTTACACAGTTCCCTTATAAAGGTTCGGTCCTCTCTGAAATATATAAAGCATGGCAGGAAAAATGCTATTCCCGTAAAGCTCTGTACCACCACTTCAACCCATCCAACTAAGACAGCCTTGGGTGATGCAACAGTTATTGCCTTCAGCTAGTCCTTGCTGTCACTGATTTATGTTTCTCACTTTCCACCAGATTTAAAAAAATCAAGGATCTAGGAAGGAAAATGATTTCCCCTTTTGATTGACTAAACAAGGGCACCCTAAACCCACTGTTTGTTCATGACTGGGTCAAGGACTAGGCTTAGGCTTGTCAACATGTCCAAGTTCTTTTCCTACATATTTGCTGTCCCTTCCCTAATTTTTCTTTGTCCACATAGCTATGAATTTTATTATGACCTTTTAAAAATACGTTTTATTCCCAGTATGAATTAAGGCCTTAAATGCCTTGGAATCAGATTACCTGAAAGACTGCCTTCTCCCTTCTGTCCTTATTATAAGCTTACGTTTTCTTGGGTGATCGGGCTGTTATGATTCTGGATAATAGCAATAGCACTTAGACTTATATACCGGTTCATAGTGCTTTACAGCCCTCTCTAAGCGGTTTACAGAGTTCAGCATATTGCCCCCAACAATCTGGGTCCTCATTTTACCGACCTCAGAAGGATGGAAGGCTGAGTCAACCTTGAGCCGGTGAGATTTGAACAGCTGAACTGCTGAACTAGCAGTCACTGAAGTAGTTGCAGTGCTGCTTTTAACCACTGCGCCACCTTGGCTCCTTTGGAGAGTAATTGAAGAGTAATATGATAAATCCATGCAAAGAGAGATGATGTCTCCTTTTACTTTGGCTTATTAGAAGTAAAAGCCAAGCTAGATGTTCCACCTACACCCACACCCACACCCAGGAATCAGTCAGTTTGGTTTTGTATGTTAGGCTAGTACAGGGGTAGGCAAAGTTGGCTCTTCTATGACTCGTGGATTTCCACTCCCAGAATTTCTGAGCCAATCATGCTAGCTCAGGAATTCTGGGAGTTGAAGTCCACGAGTCATGGAAGAGCCAACTTTGCCTACCCCTGGGCTAGTACCATGGTATGGTTTGCATATAATGTTCAACCTGAAAACATGGCTTGGTATTATGCGTGAACCGCAGCTGGTTCAAACAGCCTTACTATAGTGAAGAAAATGGTTTAGCAGCAAACAGCATCTTCCTACCATGATTGGCTAGAAACTCCTAGTGCAGAGAAGTAACAGTCTTCTTTGTGTGAGTAAACTATAAGGAACCGAAGGAGCAAGGGGCAGACTGAGTCCAATTTGCTACTGGGTGTTCCGTGCCAATCTGTCTTCTCTCCTTTGTTTTATTTTTCTTAAACTTGTAAGTCTCTGGGGGCTTACCTCATTACTTTGTATCTATGAGAAACTTACAGAAGTACATTGGAGAAAATACAGTATTCTCAGTTTAGATTCCCAAATGTATTCATGTTAACAGGTATGACTATATAGGTGGCTGCTGAGTGAGAACCAGCTGGTTGTTGAGCTATTTATTTATTTATTTATTTTGCTGGATTTCTATGCCGCCCAATCCCTAGGGACTAGTGTGCCCCCTCTTTCTATATAGCAATAGCAATATCACTTAGACTTATATACCGCTTCATAGTGCTTTACAGCCCTCTCTAAGCGGTTTTACAGAGTTCAGCATATTGCCCCCAACAATCTGGGTCGTCATTTTACCGACCTCAGAAGGATGGAAGGCTGAGTCAACCTTGAGCCGGTGAGATTTGAACAGCTGAACTGCAGCTAGCAGTCAGCTGAAGTAGCCTGCAGTGCTGCACTTTAACCACTGCGCCACCTCAGCTCTATATAACATCTGCTTTGTGTTTTTGGTTCCTTTGACAGTGGTGGACAGGCTTCCCCTGTACAGGTGGGTACTGGGCCCAAACCCATTGCATGGCCTGCTGCTCTGCATTTAATTCTGGAACTGCAGTGTATTAAAGGTTGTTTTGAAGTTTGTCTCCAGCATGTCCCTGTGTGCTCTGTGGATGTATGTATAAGAGAGGGTGTGTTTTCAGTTTCTATCACATGCTATTTTTTTATCTTGAATTGACTGATAAATTATTCTTTCTGTTTCAATTTCTATGCAGTGAACTACTGCAAGAACTGGATAGTTGCCACAATGACCCCGTTGCCGTGGCGCAGTGTTTTGTACACAGGGTAAGCAGATAAAACCGATGCTGCTTTATGCTCATCTCTGATTGTTCATAATTGGGTGCATAATGGGGTGGTTCAGCACACCCTTCTCTGAGTGAATGCTTTGTCACCCCCTCACTGCGTTGCTTCTATTAAAGCAGAAGTGGATAGTCCACAGGCCCTGAATCAGCCTGAAATAATTGGGAAGAGATGGCACTATTGGGAAGAGATGGCGTCACAGCTCCATTTCAGGAACAATATTTTTGGCTAAGAAATAGGAAGGGAAGGATAGGGGTGGGAGCACTAAATCTTTCAGAAGTGAAACACCACTTTCTCTTTCTTAAGAGGCTTTCTTAAAATCACTAAAAGCCAAGATTTCTGCTCTGCTGGGTGAGAGAATTAGTGGCAACCTGGGGGCTGAAAATTTTGCCTAGCTGTGCATGAAAGAGAACAGGGATTAGGAATCCTTGATGCTCTCTGAGCTTGTTTGTTTTCTTGCAAGTGTTTCATTACCCAAACCAGGTAACATCATCAGTGCTAGTCCAGGAGTTATCCCCCAAACGTACCCAGTGAGGTTGGTGTTGGTATCTGTGCTGGACATCTGCCAGAGACATTTGCAGAATGGTTGACATTAGGGAACAGGATGAATTGAACATGTCTTACGGATCTTTCTTCTCTTTCCCCAATAGAGCCAAGACTTCAACATCTATACTCAATACTGCAATAACTATCCAAAGTGAGTGTCCTTTGCCATGCAAAAAGGGGACGTGATTTCATGAGAACAGGGACAGCTCGTTCTCCCTATTAACGGAATCTTTTTACATATGTTGTAAAATGCTTCTGTGTCATCGCAGTGTATGCTAAGAATAGCATACGTATATAGGACAAAGATATATTGTGCAAGTACCGGTATATTTAATTCATATTCAGTGACAAGATGTCTCAAATCTTGGAACTAAATTTTCCAGCTTGTTTTGAGGGTCAGCAATGCAGTGTCAACAGGCACCCAGATTGCTCCTCTAGATAAATTAGAATTAAGTAAGTGCAGCTATTTTAACTTAAGTTCCTGAGATTATGGGCAATTGGATTAGGGAATGCACCCACATCTTTGGGCAAGATCACATGATGGTAGCCAGAGCCTGACTAAGTGAGGACTGCTGAGTAACTAGTTGTACAGGTAGTCGAGGACTACCTGTCCAGCCCTCATCCTTCAGCTGATGATTCATTTGGCATTTCTACATAGCCACTCTTTCCCATAAATACTCAGAATCATACTTGGATCATCGCAGAAGTATTTCAGTGCTGAGAAACCTTGCAAATTGTCCAGCACATATTTTGACTGATCAGTGAGGGAGTGCAAAACTAGGCACTCCATCAACAGCCCAGGCCTCATCCTGGACCTACCATGCTTGTTTTGTGGTGAAGGGTTAACACAGCCACTCAGTATGGAAACAGCAGCACCATTTCCAGTTGTACTGGAAAGAACAAGGAAATAGCACTCAAGTGTTGTGACGCAAAGCCAGTTGAGGTAGGAATTCCCCCCAGTGGGAAAATGCTAACCCTGCAGCTCCAGTGGGAATACTGTCTTCGTAGCATTTTCTCTTGAGCAGCAGCTGAGCTGGAAATTAATTCTGCTCAGTTACAAAAGATTACCCCAAGACTAATAATTAGGTGGCACTGTACATGCACAGGGACTTGTTAATAATTGTTAGATCTGGCCAGAAGTGGTTCCAGATTCTTTCTGTAAAAACTTTGCAGGAATGGTTGATTTTTGTAAATTTGTAGCAATGTGCAGTTGTTGATCCAAGAAGGTGCTTTTTTTGTGGGCTTGTGTGGCAGCTGTGTGATCCCAGGCAAATACACATACAAGAGAAGGAGACATTAAGGGGACGACAACAGGACATAATTCTGCTGCCGCTGGTCATCTTCTGGCTCGTTGTTTTAGAACCTTATTGCAGTCTTTCACTTGCTACTTTGAGCAGATCTGTCGCTGCATCCCTCAGAGAATACAGTTAATTGTCTTCTTTGATGCCATTCATTGTGTATCGGCTTTAACTTTCCAGCTCTGTGGCAGCTCTGACTGAATGTATGAGGAACAAACAACTGGCCAAATTCTTTCGGGAGAGGCAGGAACAAATCCGGCACTCCTTGCCCCTTGGCTCCTACCTTCTCAAGCCTGTCCAGCGCATTCTCAAATATCATCTGCTTCTCCAGGTAACACAGACTTTCACAACAGGTTGCTTACGTTATCTGATTCTGCAGCTTTGGAATCTGTTTTAACTTTTTTTTTAAAAAAAATTGTGAAATGCAGTCTGCTCATTTTTCCTAAAATAGTAACAACTACCGCTACAGTCCCTTGTTCTAGGAAAGGCCATTTCTCCCTTAAAGAAGTCTTGGTTGGTGTGGTACGCACATGGGGATATGTAGAATTAATTTCTACAATATAGAGAGCTGTGATTTACACACACACACACACACACACACACACACACACACACACACACACACAGTTGCCTCTTGATTGGAATTCTGGAACATGCTTTACATGGGACTTGAAAATTGAAAGATGCATTTGATCCAAATTGCACTTGACCAGCTGCTACAGAGAAAAATGGGTTTAGTCATGTAATAACAATCTTCTGAGGACATTTCTGCCTACCAGTAGCTTTGTGAGCTCAAATCAAGATGTGGTTTTAACCTAAAAAGTTCTGCACGGGCCTCATTTACAGGATTGACTCTTTCTTCTGGCCTTGTGAGTTCATCTTGAGAAGGACTGCTGAAGCTTCTTATCCCATGCAATTAAAAGCACGGCACTCATTTTGTACAGGTTTTCTTTGTATGCTGTTGACATTGTTAATCTGTAATTTCTTTCCCACAATTTTTGCCAATTATCTAATTCTATAAGGTAAAGGTTCCCCTCTTACATACATGCTAGTCGTTCCCGACTCTAGGGGGCGGTGCTCATCTCCGTTTCTAAGCCGAAGAGCCAGCGCTGTCTGATGACGATTCCGTGGTTTTTTTTTTTCCAAACCTTTTATTTCTGAGTCTTGGCTGGTCTGTCTAAGTAAGACTTCCAGGGTTAGTATAAATAAAAGAGGGGATAGTGGACATCCTTGTCTTGTGCCCTTATTTATGTTAAATTTTTCTGTTGTTTCTCCGTTTACTATCACCTTCGCCGTTTGATTGGAGTATCTATAGATGGCACTTGCCGCCAGCAAGAATGGCAAAAATGTTCCCAAATATGTCACCAGAGTGCTGGAAATGTAAAAAGGTATTGGGATCCTACTATCATATGTGGTGGACCTGTCCAACGGCAAAAAAATATTGGTCAAAGATAAAAAGCTGGTTAGAAGAGATGACAGCACAACAAATAGATCTAAAACCAGAACTATTCTTACTAGGTATACTACCGGGGAAATACAATAAAAGAATTACATATTTAATGTTACACGTAATAACAGCAGCTAGAATCACATATGCACAAAATTGGAAAAACAAAAGTATACTTATAGATGAAAAGGTAATAAAGAAAATATTAGAATGTGCCGAAATGGACAGGCTAACAATGGAGGTTAAGGATAAAGAGGAAACAGAGTATTACTTAACATGGGACCTATTGTACAAATGGCTAGATTACAGGTGCAGAGATTAGTAACTTAATAACGAAAGAAGATCAACAAAATATAAATAAATACAGCTATATAAATATAGATATATAAGAATATATACTATAGGCCAGTGATGGCGAACCTATGGCACGGGTGCCACAGGTGGCACGCGGAGCCATATCTGCCGGCACACGAGCCATTGCCTAGCTCAGCTCCAGTACGCATGTGCACGCCGGCCAGCTGATTTTTGGCTCGCACGGAGACTCTGGGAGGGCGTTTTCAGCTTCCGGAGGGCCTCCGGGGGGACTGGGGAGGGTGTTTTTGCCCTCCCCAGGCTCCAGGGAAGCCTGGAAGTTGGGAATGGGCCATTTCCGGCCTCCAGAGGGCCTCCGGGGGAGCGGGAGATGCCGTTTTCGCCCTCCCCAGGCATTGAATTATGGGTGTGGGCACTCGCGCATGTGCGATAGCACGCGCGCATGCACTTTCGGCACCCGAGGGAAAAAAGGTTCACCATCACTGCTATAGGCAATATTACTATTGGACTGTACGTGACTATAGATTAAAACGTATAGAGTGATAAATGTTTACAGTATTATGGTACAACTATGGAAATAATAGTTATAACTATGACGTACAATATTATGTATTTAAAAGAGACTACACTGTAGGATTACGAGAACAATGGTTATAATCAGGGTGAATAATACTATGTATACTTAAAAAGGATGTCATACAGTCAGTACACTGCCGTTGCAAAACTGGAAATGTGATGTATAATAAAGGAAAATGTATAATAAAAACATTTTTTAAAAAAGCACAGCACTCAGAGGTGCACCTTCTTGGTGGCAGCCTCTATTATGAAATATGCTGCCTCCACCTGTTTGCCTTTTGCAAAGCGGTCAAGATCATCAGCTAACAAAAGAATTTTTGGTGCTAATGATGGACCTGTAATATTCTTTTTAAGTTGATTTGTAATTATCCTACCCTACCTTATCTTATTTATATCCTTATAAATCACCCTGAGAAGAGCCAGTGTGATATGGTGATTAAGGCACCAGGCTAGAAATGAAAAACCAAGAGGTCTAGTTCCACCATAGGCGCAAAGCTGCCTGGGTGACCTTGCGCCAGTCACACACACACACAGCCCTAGGAAGAAAGCAATGATGAATCACTTCTGAAGTCTTGCTAAGAAAACTGTAGTGACTTGTCCAGGTAGTCATCAGGAGTCAATGCTGACTCAAAGGCACCAAAAGGGAGAGAGAGATTATATAAAGATATGGTCGTAGAAAGAATATATATATATATAAAAAAGATTGACTTCTCATTGGAATAAAACTTATGTGAACCTACTTAGAATGGTATGTATTCAAATGTAAGAATTCCTTACCTGTTTTCTAGACGTGAAGGCAATCCGGTTGAAACATCAGTTACCCCACTGATCACTGGGGTTGATTTGTTTTCTAGAAAATGAATAAATATCTATTCAAAGTTCTTCACACAAATCCATAATGCTCCATGCTAACTTTTTGAGTATGCTTTTCTCCTAGGAGATAGCAAAGCACTTTGACAGAGAAGGAGATGGCTACGAGGTGGTGGAAGAGGCAATTGCCACCATGACTGGTGTAGCTTGGTACATCAATGACATGAAGCGGAAGCATGAACATGCCGTGCGGCTGCAGGTATTTAGAAAGGAGTATCCTGAGCCTGATCTACTTTCAATCTGAAACATAGATGATAGGTGGTTGTAGTAGTTTCAGTGTAGTAAGGTCAAATATATTCATTCCTTTGAAAATTCAGGCGATATTCCCTTACACAGTTCTAAAGAAACTCAAATATTCATGATATGGTGTAACCTTAGAATGATGTAACTTTAGCGAGAAAAAGCAAAGAACAAATGTATCTATAACTGCTGTCAAGAAAATCAGAAGTCATTTCTTTAGAATTTTCCATTTCCTTTTCTTTTCCCCCTATATTTTTTCTCTTATTTACTTTTCTTTATTCTTCTTTAATTCAAAATACGTACTGATTTTAATTCTGTTGAAAATTTTCTTCAATAAATTGCTATAAGATTCAAGCAACTTATAAAAATACCCAAATATTTTCTTTGAGTTCCTTCAAATGGCTCTTGATAGACTTGCAAGCTTTTCCAGTCTGCTATCCTCCAGTTGTTTTGGACTTAATTCCTATGACTGTTCTTGCCTGCACATCTGGAAAGTCACCAAGGTACTGGAGGGCTAAGATATAAAAACATTAATCTTTCCTTTTGCAGGAAATCCAGTCCTTACTTATCAACTGGAAGGGCCCAGACCTGACAACTTATGGTGAGCTCGTCCTAGAGGGCACATTCCGGGTACATCGTGTCAGGAATGAGAGAACATTCTTCCTTTTTGACAAGATCCTGTTGATAACTAAGAAACGGGGTGATCACTACATATTCAAGAGTCACATTCCAGTAAGTGGGGCGTCCTTTCTGCTTCTCTTTTGCATTAGAAATAGGTGTTCGCTTGCTATTTGTTTGTTCTGTTCTTTTAAAATGAGATTGAGAATTTGATAAACTTGGCCATCAAGATGAGATGGTAGAAGCAAGAAGAGATGAAAAGGTTGATGTTTTCTTTCTGACAGCTGAAGTTGGTGTGAATTTTTTTAAAATTGTTTTTCAACTTTAAGCATCATACTATCATAACACAGATCTGCACCTATTCACATCTATTATTTTTGCTCATACAAAACTTACACAATATTTCCACATATTTGCAGTCTTACATCTTCTTCATCCAACCTTATTTCATAGTCCTTTGTCTTTCCATTCGTACCATTTTGACCATACTTCATATTAGTCCGAGTTAATTTGGTCGTTGAGTTCAATGGTTAATCTGTCCATTTCTGCACATTTGTAAATTTTGTCCAATAATACATTCTCCGGAGGTATTTGGCTGTTCTTCCAATATTGCGCATATGCAATTCTTGCCACTGTAATAATATGTAGTATCAAATATTGTATATTCCTGGGATGTTGCTTTTTTATAATTGAAGTTGGTGTGAATTTATAATGACCTGTAGAGGCCCACAAGACCAACACCGCTGCCTGGAGGTTTTTTATTTCCTCCCTCCAATGCTGCCTTTTCCCCCATCTAAAAAGCCAGAAGCGTAAAAAAGAGGCTTTTCAAAACGCATACTGGCTGGAAAGGAACTTCTTATAAATTTGTTGTCCTTGAAAAAAAATAAATGATTTTTATTTGTTATTTGTTGCCTATCTCACTGTGAGGCTACTCTAGGTAGTTTACAATAATGAAAAGGAAGAAATGAAAAGAGTGTAAACAAAAGTAAGATAATAAAACAATAAAATAAACAATGAAAAAGAACACAACGAGAATACAACAATGTAAAAAAGATGGATGGGTAGACAGCAGAGAACAAGAGGGGGCAGGTGGATCAATCCAGCAGCCACCTTTGGGTACATGTACACACATACACACACACACACACATACACACACACACACACACACGTAAATATACATATACAGTGCAGATACATATACATATATATACAGATATAACACATATATACAGATATACACACATAACACATTTTTTGCTGATAATGAAAATAAAGGGAGACTAGTATAGATCTATTTCAAGCTATTTAGCTCTCATCAGCTAGCCATACCCTTAATGGGATTCGAACCTGGGCAGCCTGCCTGTGAGGCAGTAGCTTTAACCTCCAAGCCACAGGCTCTCCTCCTACATCAGCTTGTACCAGGGAAGGGTTATATGTTTTTTTCCTGTCGAATTATCCTGGTATACCCAAATGTGGGAGGGAGCATACTGCTTCCTTTTTTATATTTATTTATTTATTTATTTATTTATTTATTTATTTATTTATTTATTTATTTATTTATTTATTTATTTATTTATTTATTATGTATGCATGTGTGTATTTGTATATGTATATGTATATGTATATATATTTCCCTCTAGTCTTATTTCCATTACTGTAGAGATGGTGAAGGCAAAGTTAAAGATAATAGCTGTTCTAGATGAATATTATTATTAAACTGTTAATTTAATTATTAAACTAGTTAAGTATGTTATTGTTATTTCCCCGCCAGCCAAAGATACCCCTCTCCAGCCCTTGTTTGAGTGTCCTTGGCTTATGTATTAACTTCAGTACTATACAAACTGCTTAAATGTAGTGCAGAGGCTGTTCCCAGCCCTCGTGTAAACTCTCTAAGGGACCTCCCTTTCTTTTTCTGCACTAACAATACCATCCCATTCTAAAGGGACATAACACCCCAAAACAGCTTTTTAAAAATATGTACAAAGGAAACCTGGCCATGCACTTTTTTGGCCCAATAAAATGAAGATGGCCTTAGTGTCACTTTTAAGAGTTATTCAGTGGAGGAGAGCTCCTCTTTCCTCAAGAGATATACTGGGGGTGGTGGTGATAACAGGATGGCCATTAATTGCTGTGGCTGACGTGACCTCTCTTGTCTGGCCTGCAGTGTTCGTCTTTGATGCTGATTGAGAGCACACGGGACTCACTCTGCTTCACTGTCACCCACTACAAGCATAACAAGCAGCAGTATAACATTCAGGTGAGATGAAGACCTATTGACATTATTAGCGTGTGGGCGGTGGTTGGTGAAGGCGATGGGTTTGAAGCTCAGGCTTGCAGCAATGCTGGCAGAAGTAAGGGAATTGGGGAAACCAGCAGAAAGACTGAGAGAAGTAAGTAGTTATGAGCTTCTGTGGGCAAATGCAGGGATCAGACTGTCTTTGAAGGAAGGAGGTGTAAGGTAAGCAATAAAACCAGCTTAGGGTTGGGGTGCAGCATCACATGATAAGAGCACATTGAGATAATCAATCCATAGGAATGAAATTTGAATTATTAAATGCAGGAGAAGGTAGGGTTGGAAATAATGCATGCTTTAAGCAATAACAGCAAAGAATAGGAAGATTCAGAAGGCTGAACTATGGTAGGATCATGTGTGTACAACTGCCTTTCAAACTCATGGAGTGTACTTTTGTTACCAGGCCAAATCGGGGGACGAGAAGCGGGTTTGGACTCATCACCTCAAGCGCCTGATCTTAGAAAATCACCATGCCATAATCCCTCAGAAAGTGAGTGGGTATTGTTTTCCCTATGCCCTAGTGGTCTTGCAGAATAGATGTCAGAAATTTTCTGAAGCACTTTGGCCATTCTCTAAAGCATGTTCCCTAGGTATTCTGCACTAGAGCTCCTATTGTCCCTTGTCTACATGGCCCTTGGGATTTATAGTCTGATGGCCTGGAGGACCCCATGCGTATTCTCAGATTTTATCAGAATTTGTGGGTGGAGGAGGGAAGTAGTGAGTGAGAAGGGTGATACCTAAATTTGACAGACAAACAACATAGCACCTAGTGAAATCATTGGCCATGCTGGCTGGGGCTGTTGGGAGCTGAAAATGAGCCTTTCCAGTACACCTGGAGACATCTTGGTCATCCTGTATAATTTTTTCCTGAATCCTTTTAGTGGACATTCACCCTCTTTACAACTCTTTGAAAGCCCAATGATAATTTCTAAACATAAGAATTCTTCTAAAAAGGATGGGGAATATCTGTGTGGATGTTGGTGCTTATGCTGAGGTTGGCAATTTGTATCCAACTGCATTAAAGGTTAATGCCTGGAGCAGGCGAATTTATTCTTGTGTTTTTTGCACACGAAAATTAAGTGGAAATAAATATCTTGTCACGATGTGAATATTGCCAGTTGAGCCTCTCTACTATATTTCTAGGTTTACTGTATTTTCTAATCAAGCAGACATGTGACATGTATTACTGTGCATGTGTGCATTCCAGGAGTCTCCTCCTTCTTTCTTCTCCTGTGAGCCTCGCCCGAGGCAGACGTGAATTCTTAGCTGAGAAAATGTAGCTTATTAAGGTTTATATTTTGTTACTTTGTTACTGAAATAAATATTTTGTTAATTAGAATTAAATCTCGGTTTTATTTTCTAAGTAAGAATTACTTCAAGGAAGCAAGATCTATATCGCCTCTGATAGGAATAAATTCCTATCCCGTCATATCTCCACTCCCCTCTCTCTTCTTTGGGGATGACAAAGGGGTTGACATATCCTTATTTCAGTATCATAGCTTTGTTTCTTTATTTGTGAACCTCAACCACTAAAGCAATTCTACCTTTTCTTCAGGCCAAAGAAGCCATCTTGGAAATGGACTCATTCTGTAAGTTTCCCTTCTTCTTGTCTCAGATGTCTGTTTCCTGTTTCGTTCTTCCTGTCCACTGCATCATTGGTTCAAGCAGTCAATAAATACGTTATAACACCCCATCTGGAGAGGTTAAGTTCAATATTAAGGGTTAGATTATTTCATCAATTTGGGGGAACTTTACAGGATGGAAAAAGCAATGATAAACAGAATGTGGATTCATCATCCCTTATAGCTATTCCAAGTTCTGTCTCCTGTAATTTAATATCTTTGTCACTGTCTTGGCTTCTTTGTACGATGCAATATTAAGTGGATTAAGAGTAAAATGGTGCTTGTTCTTGTAAATCAGGAGGTCACATGGGCTTCCAGTATTTTTAAGACCCAGACCCAGATAATATTAGATTTCCATTCCCTCATGTGTTCTACATTCTGGTCACACATAAGAGACATAATTGATGTCTTTTCACAAACACGCGTCTACTCTTTTCAGATCCTCCTCACTTCAAATACAGTCCTGAGCACTTGAAGAAGTCCTTATCATGCCAACAGCCTGAAGACATCCTTAAACAGAATCGGACTGGACGTCGACAATCAGGTAAATTGTATGGGGGTTCGGGTATGGGGATAAGCAATAACGTTGAGAAGAAATTGTTGCTACTATGTCCAAGGAGTGGACGTTGCAGGCCCTGCTGTTGCAAATTCTGACCAGCAGCAATAGGATGAGAAGACAATTGTGCAAAGATCTCTGGAAGGTTTAGATTACAGGTAGCCCTCGACTTATCACTTAACGACCATTGAAGTTGCAACCAGCCAATCAAAAAGGGGATTTATGACCCGGATTCAAAGTTCTGGTGGTCAGGCCCGCTCTGTGGTCACATGACCAAACTTTGGGTGCTCAGCAATGCAGCCATGTTTATGACCATTTGCAGCATCCTGTGGTCATAACTGCATTTTACGATGGTTTTGCGAAAAACCATCACTTCTGGGTTTTGGCAAAACTGTGCCCATAGCAAACCATTGGTTTACTTAAAGACTGATGCAAAAATGTTGTAAAATTGTGTCAGTCACATGACTGACCTGTTTTACAAGCATTACAACATTTGACTGTAATGGGCAATTTAGAACTTTTACATTTACATTTAGATTACATTTACATTTAGAACTTTTTATTTCTGTTAGTAGATCCTCCAGCCTGTTTGGTTTGGGATGTCATTAGGCTTTTTAATATTTTGCTCTAGAGCTCAGTACAGCTGACAGGGTGGTTTTTTTTTTTGCCAAGATCCAATGACCTCTGGCACATCTCACATACAGAGCAGGTGAGAAGTATAGATTTGTGTATTTTGGACACAAGAAAAAATTCTGTGGAAATTTTCCCTTGATGATAGAGTGTTCTTATCACCTCAGTTTCTGAAGTACGGTGGTTTAGCAGTTGAGGTGAGGTTACTAAAATGATTTGGTGTAAAATGAAATGTCAGACCAAAGAACAGAGGAAAAACCTAGAGACATCTGCATAGGCAGTTGATCTTCAGTGGTGGCATGAGCTTGAGAATGGCCCACAAATCTTTATGATCTGTATGGTTTGCCTTGTGCAGCAGTGATGTGTCATACATCAATTGTACAGGTAATCCTCAACTTACAACCACAATTCAGCCCAAAAATTCTGTTGCTAAGCATGACAGATATTGAGTTTTGCCTCATTTTATTACCTTTCTTGCCACAGTTGTTAAATGAATCACTGTCATTTTTAAGTTAGTAAGATGGCTGTTAAGTGAATGTGACTTTCCCATTGACTTTGCTTGTCAGAAGGTTGCAAAAAGGGATCACATGACCCCCGGACACTGCAACCGTCACAAATATGAGTCAGTTGCCAAGCGTCCTTATTTTGATCACGTGACCATGGGGATGCTGTAATGGTTGTAAGTGGGAAAAACAGTCGTTAAGTCCCTTTTTTTTAGTGCTGTTGTAACTATGAACGGTCACTAAATGAACTGTTGTAAATCGAGGACTACCTGTATTATGTCCAAAAGATGATCCTGCAGTCCGTTGGGAATTGGAATGGTCAGAAATTCTTAGCACATCATGTGGTTGTTTTGTTATTAGTGCTGCCTAGGAATTTCTTACTACGGTTTGAAATCAGACCGTTTAAATCGAGATGACACAATAATTGTCTGCATAATACCTGAGATGAAAGATAATCTGGTCCCTGAACAATGTCTCTTCCATCTCTAAAAGTCAAGGACTGTTAATTAGCAGCTTGCATTTTCCAACATTGTGAAGAATTGGAATAGTAATAAATACCTTCTTCTTGTTTTGATTGGTTTGTTCTGCAAAACTAATTGATCCTAATTGAATATATGTTGAAAACAGAGGAGACTTTTGAATCAGGACTGATTAATTTCCTTGGGAAAATGGTGATTCAGAAAATGTTAGGAAGTGGTGAATTGACCTGGGAAGCTGCAGGTTATATCCATAACTGAGCTAGCCAGAAATGGAGGGATCCAACAAGTAAATTACCTCAGAAGTAATGTTTATTTTTTGGAAATGGAATGTTTGGGCTGGGCTAGTGCCCTTTAATCTGATCCAACTCATTTCGGGGGAGGGAGGTGCACATAAAATTCCCTCTTTTATGAGATACTTTTCATTTCTCCATAATATTTGGGCCAAGTTTCTGTGAAAACTCAACAGAACAGAATAGTTAGATAGCATTTACAATATAAGTGTGGTTGTTGTATTTTGACTGTCATATTTTTGAGGCAACTTTACAGGGCCCTTACAGGAAATAAGCATGTTTTGCCTCCCACCTTTTGACCAAAGCAGCTGCTAAGTTAAGTTACTGGCCCGTTTCCTTTCTGAATTGCTCCAGAGCTTGGTGTATTGGAAAACTTGCAAGTTACTACAAGACTGGCCAAGCTGGTTCTGTTTTACTGAGTGACATTTGGATGTTGTCATTTCTGTTTCAATATGCATGAGTATCTAAATTCCATTTGGGCCTACTCAGGCTCTTTACCTTACCCAAAGATGTGTGTGAGTCAAGCTTAGTTCTTTAATGCTCTGATAAGGAGTGCAAAAGTCTTACGTATAGATTTTAATCTTTGGTGGGTGTGCTAGTGGGGAAGGAAGCTAGCCCTTGTGGTTCAGCAGCATGTGTGGGAGGGAGAAGAATTTTCCCATCATGAGATGATTTAGACCAGCAAATTTTAATTTAACATATTTCTAGAACACGGGTGTCAAACTCAAGGCCCGTGGGCCAGATCCGGCCTGCGGGATGCTTAAATTTAGCCCGCGGAGCCGCCCTGGAAACAGCAAAGGACCGGCCCACGGTGCCTCTGCCAGAGAAAATGGAGCGAAAGTGATGTCGAGCTGGCCACGCCCCACACCCCCCAAACACCCCCCAAACACAACCCTGATGCTGCCCTCAATGAAATTGAGTTTGACACCCTTGTTCTAGAATATTAAAGGAGACTTAACATGGATTATTTTAAGAGTTACAAACCTATTTGTCCAAAGGAACCAGTTGCCTTGTCTCCATGTTTAGGCAGCGGCAATGGTAGTTGTTGAATTTTTATTGAAACACTTGCAGATGCTTCCTATTGATTCTGGTTCTACCCCATCCTCAGCATGAAGGTTTCTAAATCATGTGGGGCACCTACATATTCACACCAGGCTCCCCATATGAGAACTCATCTTCAAATATATAGATGACAGGGTTCATGAGCCAGCAGGGGTGAAGCCAGAAGATGTAGATCTGTTCTTTCTGTCACAAGTCTAATCATATGAGAACCTCATGTGTTTATAGATCTGTTAAAATCTTGATTACCTACCCACACGGAGAGTTTCAAAAGGTCTATGGGCTTCCGGGGTAGAATGGCAGACTAAGCAGGACTCTGGTTTTTTGCAAACATGGCCAATAGAGGAGCTAGTGAAGGGATTGGGTCCTCAGACATCCTTTTTGTTACCGTGAAAAAAACAGTAATAAATAAAAATTAAAGCCAAACTGTTTGGCAAAGAAATGTATGAGCACACTATTTTTCCACACTGTTCTCTGGTGAGCTTCCTATCAATGGGAGCTCCTTTTTTATAACTTTCGCTTGAAGGAAAACAAGCCTTGCACAAGAGGAAGGAAAGCATAGCTGGGCTGTCATTCCTTTGTTGAGTATTTGGCAAGCTGTAAAACGCCTCCTAATTTGGTGAACAGTTCAGCTAAAGCCACTGGTGCTAACATCTTATGTCCTATTCATAGAACCGTACTGTGGCAAAACCAGTGCTGAGAAGCTCTTAGATGGACTCCACAACTCCACAGCTGCGGCAGGTCCTAAAAGTCGCAGAAAATCGGGTGCGAGCTCCCTTTAGTTTGGCAAGTGGGTCTGCAGCCAGGTGTTGTGGAATGGAAAGCAAAGGGCTGGAAAGCTTCCGAATTTGGGTCCAGCATTTCTCTAGAGTAGTTTTGCGTGCGTATTCATGGCTGAACATACCTCTCAGTCCCTACCAGCAGGTTACGGTAGTTCTCACTCAGAGGGTTATGCATCCAGTACTTCACTACAATTGGAAGTGGTTAATACAGGTAGTCCTTGACTTACAACCACTCATTTACTGATCAAATTTACAACAGCACTGAAAAACACAGCTTGTGACCGGTCCTCACACTTATAACCATCACAGCATCTCCCATGGGCATGTAATCAAAGTTTGGGTGTTTGCGATGGTTGCAGCATCCTGGCTCATGTAAGATGGCCATTTGCAACCTTCCCAGCTGGCTTCCAGCAGTCAAAGTCAACGGGGGGAGCCAGATTTCTTTAACAGCCACATGATTCATTTACTGCAGTGATTTGCTTAACGACCATGGCAAAAAGGTCATAAAATCGGGCTTGACTCACCTCACAATCTCCTTGCTTAGCAATGGAAAAAAATGGACCCAATTGTGGTCATAAGTCGAGGACTACCATACAAAACCGAACACACTGAGAATTCAATTTTACTCTCTTCCCTTTTGTAAATGAGCAATTCTAGTTCTTTTGACTTTTAAAGGTATAAAGGAAATGTTTCTTAATATATCAGGAGCCCAAAAAAGGCCAAGCAAGCAGGGCTTTGAGCAGCTAAAAATGTAAAGCTTGATTTTGTTGTGCACAAAATTCTAGCCTTTTTGTTCTTTCAGGCTTTGCCCCCCCCCCCCCAATAAAAGAAATCCTTTTGAGAGTCTTGGGTCTTTTAACCAGCAGAATGAATCCCTTAGTGGGCTAGGCAAAGTTGGCTCTTCTATGACTCATGGACTTCAACTCCCAGAATTCCTGAGCTAGCATGATTGTCTCAGAAAGTCTGGGAGTTGAAGTCCATGAGTCATAGAAGAGCCAACTTTGCCTACCCTTGCCTTAGTACAAGGAATGATTAGAGTCCTGCTATGGCAACAGCCACAGAGCTCCTTTGCCCTGATCCTTGAATGGCCTGTGTCCTGGTGCTTGAGATTATGTAGTTTTCCGTATTGGAACCAGCCTTTATTCAAGGACCATTTGCAGCTGGATCAAAGCAATCTGTCAGGAAATAGTATTTTCCATTGGAAAATGGAATAAGCTTTCCTATATGTGAATACTGAAATGGATGGCCCCCATTGCCCCATTGCACAAATGCTCTTTCCCACCTGGCCGTGGGGTTCTGTAGCACTTTGGGCTGCCAGTGATAACAGAATCCAAGGTCTCTTTCCTCCCCTCCCCTCTCCCCTCCCCTCCCCTCTCCCCTCCCCTCCCCTCATGCTTATCTTGTGGAAGGTTCTCCACAAGGTCAGCAGCCATGGGGCTTCGTAGGGAGCATGGCAGAGAAGACAGGAATCACCTCATGAAGACAGGGAGAGATCCCAACTTGTGGCCATGGAGGAAAGAGGCTCCTTTTTGTCCCACATCAGCAGCAAAACTCACAATCCCTGCCTTCATAAGAGGACAGCAACTTTGGCACCCTCATTTTTGGGATATGAAAAAGAGGCCACTGTTAGGACAACTATTTTCCACTTCCTTCCCATCTCACAGGCAGGACCTAGGCTTGTGGGGAAGAGACCATTGTTTGCATGAGGTATTCTGACTGCAGAATAGGACTGAATTGCTTGAGGCTATCATTTTCGAGCGTGTGCACGTGCTCACATAATACATGAGCCTTACACTGCATTAAGAGTTCTAGAATCCAGGAACATTTTGACCACCTGTGCTTTGGTTTACTTAGTGCTGGTGGCTTAGAGAAGGCAGTTGATGGTGCTGTCTGAGAGGCATGTTCCCTGCCATCTGCAGGAAGCTGGTGTGGTTCTCCACTTGGGTGCTTTAAGTTGTTGTCTTTTGGGCAGGCTGAGGCTGTGGGCTGGTGCTGGTGTTGGTGCTTTCATCCTCTGAAATGTCTTGGGTGCTCCTGTACTTGACTCAGTGCCTGCTTCATTCAGGCACTGATCTTGGAAATGCTTTTTTTTTTTAAATCACAGAGCCAACAAAACAGATCCTCAAGCAACTGAGTAACAAAGGTAAGAAAGCATTGTCTTTCCCTTCTTCTCCCAGAACTGACTAACTTCTAAATATAAGCCATTTCTCTATCATTAGGCAAAGTGATGAAGTTGGTGGTTTCTCTAGAATTTCCTCCCCCCCCCCCCCAATTGCTCTTTTACACCTAGCTCTGACAGTCAGGGCCCAAGCTGTGATTCTGAAGGATTCTTTGGCCTCTTGAATGTTAGTGGAGGGCATGGTCAGAAACATGATGATGTGGGGAGGGATGAGTGGGGCCTGAATTTTCAGTATGATTTTTTGGGGGGGATGTGTGTGTGGAGGCAGGGTTTGAGAGGATTGAAGAGGCAAAGCGAGTTTTACCCTTATTTACAGAAAGGAGAGGAGGAAATTGCATGGTTCACAATTAGTGTTTTTGCTGCCATATTTTGGCAACACTGACGAGGGGTATTATATTAGCTGTAAACAGATGGTGGAGTCAGGCACAGCTTGTGGGCTGCCTGCACTCGCTCATTTGCCATTTTTTTCTCTTTCTAATTATAAGTCTCCCTCTAATGCTCAAAGTCAAGACATGGCTTTTCCTGCAGGCTGGGGGTAGAGCTTAATCCACTCGAGCTCACCCCAAGTATGTATGGTTGTTGAATGGGTATTGGATGATTTTAAATACTATGTTTTTAATTTTTATATCTGTTTTTAAATGTAATATTTATAAATTGGTGTCTTGTATTTTCTCTGTTGTACGCCGCCCTGAGTCCTTCGGGAGTTGGGAGGCATATAAGAACACCATAATAAATAAATAAATAAATAAATAAATAAATAAATAAATAAATAAATAAATAAATAAATAAATAAATAAATAAATAAATAAATAAATAAATAAATAAAAGTGACTAGAGATATGCCTTTCAAACTGCATAAAAGATTTATTTATTTATTTATTTATTTATTTATTTATTTATTTATTTATTTATTTATTTATTTATTTATTTATTTATTTGGTCATTTTTATATGCCGCCCAACTCCCGTAGGACTCAGGGCGGCGGTATTCTTAAAATTTGCGTATTGTTCATGTCTTCTGATTCTGTGTGCCCCCTCCACAAATGGAGAAAGGGACACAGGGATCAAACGGTAAGCCAGGTGCATAACTGAGCAAGGAAATGAAACTCTGCCTTTTGTCCCCTAACTGTCTCCTTCCTTCTCTCTTTTATGTGCTGCAAATCTTCAGTAGGATTAAAGGTAAGATTCAGAATTTTTGAAAAAGTTGGAAAACAGCCCCCCCCCCCTTTAAAGGAATTAAAAGTAATGGGTGCCTTTTGGTGAGCCCTCAGTCCCTTAAAATGCTTCTTAAAGCTTAATCCAACCTGCCAGTGGGAGGGCACTCACCTTTGCCCTAAGACATATTCTGTAGCTCTTGAAGAAACGGAATCATGGTGGAGAAGGGAAGAGAAGTCCTGTTGTCATAGCATCCCTTTGCCAAGACCTTTCTAAAGGACATCCTTGCTTACCCTCACTTCACATAGCATGCAGATAGTGATGGAGCCCTCCTGGAGTTTGGGGAACCCCCACAGATCCCCAACAGCTTATCCCAAGAGGAGGATCAGCAGACCCTTCCCCAGGAATCTTCTGAAGAGCTGGCTGAAAGTGATGGCAGTGAGAAGGAGACAGGGCACGAGGAAGAGAATGGAGCTGAGGAAGAGGAAGAAGAAGAAGAAGAGGAGGAGGAGGAGGAGGAAGAAGAGGAGGAAGAGGAGGAAGAGGACAGGCTGGTAGGAACGGAGCTGGTGTCAGACTTTGCAAGCTCCTTGATGGCAGTCCTCCATTGCTGGCACTATCGGGCCAATACTTTGCTTTTCTCCTGGGGTAGTATGGTGAGGTGCCTGTTGAATCTCTGCTGCGACTCCCTTCTGCATGTTGGCTTAGTGCATGGCTTAGGCTGCGCTCCCTAAAATCTTCTAATCAGTTGGAACTGGACCACGATCGGTATAGGTCAACTAGGGCCTAGACGATATCTCTAAAAGAGAAGCATTGCATGTAGGGCTCTTAACTATTAAGTGGTGCTACCAACTGACTTGGCACTTTACGCTCTCCCATACAGCCTAACTGGATTTGTGCTTGATAACAAAAGATAATTCTTGGATCGATTTGCTTTGTCTCTGTTGAAAATCCATTTTTTTAATCCATTTTTTTTCATGTGCAAGAAAAGTTCCGCTAAATTAATCATTCAGTAATGAGACAATGTTCATCTTTAAGTCATCCTCTTGACAAATCCCATTCCATGTGCTTTTGGACCCTTCCTTGGATCCAGTACTGAAGGCATATATTACAAAGCATTGATCAGCCTGCAGATTAAAAAAAAAGATTGAACTGTACAATTGCTAAATGTTGCAGGATATAAAACTGGCTACAAGACAGAATAAAGGTTGGTCTTAATGGCTGGCTGCAAACTATTTTGTGCCTGGGCAGCAGGTCAGCTGACATCCTACTGACATATGTTCTCCTTCCATTTGCTTAACTTATTGCTGTATCCAATGGCTGGAATATTAGCCTTGGGCCTGTGTAGAAACTTTTGATCATTCTTATACATACATGGGAACATGAATAAGACTTAAGTTACCGTATTTTTCGGAGTATAAGACGCACCAAGATTTTAGAGGAGGAAAACAAGGAAAAAAGTATTCTGAACCAAATGGTGTAGTAATATATTATTTAATAAAATACCAGTGTAGCAGAATACTTTTTACAACCATGTATACTTTTTGCAACTATGTATACTTTTTGCAAACTTCAAACTTGACAGCATTAAGACTAGCGGACTTCAACTCCCAGAATTCCTCCTCCAGTCATGCTAGCTCAGGAATGGGAGTTGAAGTCCACAAGTCTTAAACTTGCCAAGTTTGAAGACCCTTGCACCCCTAACTCCTAACCCAGGGGTCTTCAAACTTGACAGCTTTAAAACTAGTGGACTTCAACTCCCAGAATTCCTCCTCCAGTCATGCTAGATGGGGTAATTAGAAGGCAAGAGCACCCCAGTTTTTGCAAAAAACGGCCCGTTTTTCACCCTTTTTTTTGTTGCAAAAACGAGGCATGCAGAGGGTTTGGGAAGCCTACAGAGCACTCCTAGGGGGTGGGGGAAGGCCAAAATGTTCCCATTTTTTCAAAAAACGGCCCATTTTTTGCAAAAATGAGATGCAGGGGCGGGGCTTCGGGAGGCCAAAAATGGCTGTAATAGGTGTATAAGACACACTGACATTTCAACCCTCTTTTGGGGGGCAAAAAGGTGCGTCTTATACTCCAAAAAATGTGGTATATCAGAATGGTAATCATTGAGTCTGAATAGAGATATTTGGCTGCTCTTGTCTGATAGTCCAGCATAAACACAATGATTCTGTTCTCAGAACCAACCATTTTCCCTCTAACAAGATCATTGCTATTTTGCTTCAGGGCAAGGGCCACAAGACACAGGAAGGATCCAAACAAGACCACTCTTCCAGCATTAGAGAGAGGATTGTGGAGATTGTGTCATCTGTGCCAAAGGTAGGCGAATGCTGGCAGATAATGCAGCTCTGATCAAAGCTCAGCTGATAACTATTTCTATTATTTGCATCATGTACAACACCATCTTGTCGGCAATTTGTGTTGGCCACAAGGGATGCAGCATATAAAATGATTTACATTTATATACTGTATTCAGATGAAGGAGAAGGAGGCTCTACTCACAGTCACTCATGCCCTTGTCACCTCCCGATTGGACTACTGTAATGCGCTCTACATGGGATTACCCTTGAAGAGTATTTGGAGACTACAACTGGTGCAAAATGCGGCTGCGCGTGCTGTGGTGGGTGTTTCAAGATGCACCCACATAATACCCATACTCCGCCAGTTGCATTGGCTGCCCATTGGTCTCCAGGTACAATTCAAGGTGTTGATCATCATCTTTAAAGCCCTATATGGCTTAGGACCAGCTTACCTCCGGGACCGCATCCTACCTCATACTTCCCTTCGACTGGTCAGGTCCCACAGAGTGGGTCTCCTCCAGGTCCCGTCAGCCAAACAATGCTGACTGACGGGGCCTAGGGGGAGGGCCTTCTCTGTAGGGGCCCCTGCTCTCTGGAACCAACTTCCCCCAGATATCCAAATCATCCCCACCTTGCTGGCCTTCCAAAAAGCCATTAAGACATGGCTCTTCCTGCAGGCAGGGTTCTGAGACAATTTACATCTGAGGTCTCCCCCATGTATGCATGGTGTTGTATGTCTTTCTTTAACTTTTTTAAAAAGTAAAATTGCTTTTAATGGTTTTATTGTTTGATGTTCTTTAAAATGCTGTACGCCGCCCTGAGTCCTTAGGGAGTAGGGCGGCATAGAAGAACTCCCAAATAAAATAAATAAATAAATAAATGAACCAAGTTGTAAATAAGTACATTTTTATGGCCTTGAAAATTCTGTATCAAAATTAACAACTTTGACCTTTGAAACAGATTGCTAGTACAGTTCACTATACAGTCACATACTAGCTATAGCACTTAGACTTACCATATATACTGCTTCACAGTGCTTTACAGCCCTCTCTAAGCGATTTACAGAGTCAGCATATTGCCTCCAACAATCTGGGTACTCAGTTTACCAACCTCAGAAGGATGGAAGGCTGAGTCAACCTTGAGCCGGTGAGAATCGAACTGCCAAACTGCAGGCAGCCAGCAGTCAGCAGAAGTAGCCTGCAGTACTGCATTCTAACCACTGCACCACCATGGCTCATAATAGATAACCATCCAACTGTCATTAGAGTAATTTAATTCAGGTAAGAATCAGTAAGAGAGAGTTTGGTATAGTGATTAAGGCAACATACTAGAAACCAGAAGACTGTGAGTTCTAGTCTTGCCTAAGGCACAAAGCCAGCTGTGTATCTTGGGCCAATAACACTCTCTCAGTCCTAGGAAAAAGGCAATGGCAAACCACTTAGGAAAATCTTGCCAAGAAAACTTTAGGGACTAATAGAGTAAACACTGATTTGAAGGCACAAATCATCGTCATTGAGATTCCCTCCCTCTTCATCTCTTCTCTTTGATGTGTTCCCAGGTTCGATCACCTATTGAGCTTGACAAAGTGTTCGACATTCCTTCACGTAAGGAAGAGTGTCTAGAAGAGAGCCCTCAGCATCCAGATCTAGATCACCATGGGCTCCTGGATCAAGGTTCAGATATGGAGTCTGCTGAAAATATAGAAGAACTGAAGCCTTTGAGCAGTGAGGAGGAAGAGGAGGAGGAAGATGGTCATGCACCACAGTCCAGCAGCATCCTCCCCTTTTCTGTGCTAGATCAGGCCAGTATCATTGCAGAGCGCTTTGCCAGCAGCCTCTCCCGTCGCAATAGCTTGGTCCAGGAGGAAGGGAAGGGCTACCTCACACCAAAGATGGCCAGCCGGAGCAGCAGCGTTCTGAGCTTGGAAGGGGGAGAAATGGCTGTGTGTTGCAACAATGGCTGCACTACTGTGGATTCCCAGAGTTGCAGCATCCTGCAAGAGCCCTCTGCTGAACCTTGCAACGGTGCTTCTAACAGTGCAGCGCGGCCTGGTCTGGTTGAGTCTGACCATTCTTGTCGACGGAAAGAATCCATGCTGTCCCACCAGGACCGGCTGCTGCTGGATAAGATCAAGAATTACTATGATGATGCTGAGCACCAGGATGCTAACTTCAGCGTCAGGCGGAGGGAGAGTCTGTCCTTCATTCCCAAAGGGCTGGTGAGAAATTCTGTTTTTCGGATAAACAGTCTTCCCCAGCCAGAGTCTGGGCAGGAGGTGCTGAAGAGGAAGAGACCGCCCCCCTTGGGTAATAGTGTAGCAGTATCCTTGAGGCTTTCAAATAGGCAGGGTGTTGCACTCCCGTCTCCCCATTTGGAGACAACCAGCGAGGAAAATCCAATGCCTATCACTGAAGCAGAGTTCAGGTCACCTAGTCAGATGATTAAACTCTGGGAGGAAATGGAGCAACCAAAGAGCAAGCACTGGAACAGGAAGACGGAAGACTGTAGGGAGCGCAGAACAAATGGGAGTCTGGGCCAGACTGAGTCTTATTTGAAAGACAGGCTTGGAAATCGGGAGAATGGCTTTGACTTGCATGAACCACTTCTTATTCTGGAGGATGACGATCTTGGGGACATAGTAGAGGAGGAGCCAGTGGTGCCCCCTCCTGAGAACAAGGCTCCTGTGGAGCAGACCGTGCCATCCAGATTACCCTGGGAAGTAGCGCAAGAGTTAGGGAGCTGTGATCAAGGTCAGAGTTTCCCTCAGATGCCCCCTCACATAATGCAGCTGGCTCATCTCACTGAGGCTGAGCTGACAGAGAAGGTGAACAAAGTCTACCAGTTGGCCCGCCAATACAGCCTCCGGATTAAGAACCAGAAACCACCCATGCGCAGGCGACTCGCTGAAGTAGAGGAGGAGATGCAGAGAAACACGTTGACTGACCAACAGGGAGTGGTTAAGAGAGACAAAGGTATGTATGCTCAAGAAGACATTGGTTGCTATTATCTTAATTACAGCAATACCTAGAAGTAAGGTTGCGGTAGAAAGAAAGAAAGAGATTATTACTATTCGTCTGTTCCACAGGCTTGCCTGTCCTTACCTTAATAAAAGAAAAGACATTTTGCTCAAAGAAATGCTTTGCCTCTAAAAACTGCAGGCAATTGATCTCTTAGCGTATTATATTATAAATTTACTTTTATCGTATTTTTTTGTTTTAGTAGAATTCCAAGGTAGCTCGTAGTATTAAAATCCTACAATATAAAAATTTAACATGGGGAACATTAGCACATTATAATAAGCAATATCAGTTAGCAAAAAAAATTCCCTTGGCAGTAGTGTAGAGCTTTGTCATTGCCTTCTATTGGGATTTCTTTTTGCCTTTCCAGTCTAGCTGAGAGCCCCAGGATTTCGTTAAGTAATCCTGATTAAATATAACCAAATCAAACCCAGTTTAGCTTTTCGAGATCAGTCAAGCTCAGCTAGGAGTTACAGGTAGTCCTCAACATTCAACCACAATTGGAATCAGAATTTCCATTGCTAAACAAGTGGTGGTTAAGTAAGTTTGTGCCCAGTTTTATTACCTCCCCCCCATAGTTGTTGAATGAGTGCAGTTGTTAAGCAAAT
This sequence comes from Diadophis punctatus similis, assembly GCA_023053685.1. Classification (NCBI taxonomy): domain Eukaryota; kingdom Metazoa; phylum Chordata; class Lepidosauria; order Squamata; family Dipsadidae; genus Diadophis; species Diadophis punctatus. The sequence continues at coordinate 2,245,116 of JALIGW010000029.1, forward strand.
TATGCAGTTGTTAAATGAATTCATCTTCCTCCATTTTGGAAGCTAGCTGGGAGGGTCATAAATGGTGATCACACGAACCCAGGATGCTACAGCCAGCATACAGTAAATACATGCCACTTATCCAAGTGTTTAAATTTTGATTACGTGATCTTGGGAATGCCGCAATGGTTGCAAGTGTGAGGAACTGGACATAAGTCAGTTTTTCAGTGTGGTTGTGACTTTGAATGGTGGCTAAATGAATGGTTATAGGTCAAGGACTACCTGTATCACATAATAGCTCAAACAAATAGCCTATTTATAAGCCAGGTCATCAGGGAAACACCTGCCCTGCCTCTTTGAGAAGGGAATTCATGAATTAAGATGCCACACTTCAGGAAGTCCTGAAAACTCAACACTCTATTGGAGACGTCATTTTATTGGCAGCAGCATGAGGAGCAGGATCTCTGATGGTGGAGCAGGAGAATAGATACACGAGGAAGAATCAGATCTTTCAATATGCTGGTCTCAAGCCATTTAAGACAATACCGTAGCTTACTCCCGGCTTGCTTAAAATACTGGAAGCTTTAATTAATTAACTTAGTGGACTTAGGGATTTAGAATGGCTCATTTAAAGTTTTGTGCATAATATATACCAGTGATGGCGAACCTTTTTTGGCTCGGGTGCCAAAAGGGTGCGCACACGTGCAATATAGCGTGCACGCGTGCCCATAGCCATAACACCATGCCCTCCCCCCCGCGCATGCACACAACCCCCGTGCTGCCCCCGCGCATGCACACAGGCCTCACTGAAGCCTCCGGACTTCCAGAAGGCCCGTTGGGCCGTTTTTCACCGTCCCAGGGTTTAGGAAGCTTCCTGAAACCTGGGGACGGCGAAAAATGGCCGAACGGGCCAACCGGAAGTTCAAAAACGAACTTCCGGTTGGGTGGTTGGGCCATCTTTCACCGTCCCCAGGCTTCAGGAGGCTTTCCTGAAGCCTGGGGAGAGCGAAAATGACCGAAAAGAAAGCTGAAAATCAGCTGGCCAGCGAGCGCATGCGCGCTGGAGCTGACTTAGGGCAACGCCTTGCGTGCCCTCAGATATGGCTCCGCGTGCCACCTGTGGCATGCGTGCCATAGGTTCGCCATTACTGATATATACCATCTTGAACTGAACACAGAAAGGAATTCTAGCCAATGGTTAAACAAAACTGCAATAAAGTGATCTGAAAAGCAGAACTCTAGAAACATCTTTGATTCCTGTTTTGTGTACCAATTGAAACTTCTAAATATTGTTTAGAACATCCCCCTAAGAATATATTTCAAGTCATCCTCGACTTATGACCACAATTGGGATCAGAATTTCCATTGCTAAGCAAGGCAGTTGTTAATGCCCAATTTTATGACTCCTTTTGCCACAGCTGATATGAATCACTGCAGTTGTTAAGTGAATCTGGCTTCCCCCCCATTGACTTTGCCTATCTATCAGAAGCTGGCTTGGAAGCTCATAAATGATGATCACCTGATTCTGGGATGCTGCAACTATCGCAAATGCATACCAGTTGCCAAGCATCTGAACTTTGATCATGTGACCCTAAGAATGCTCCGATGGTCATAAATACAAGAAGTGACCGTAAGGTTTTACGTTAACTTAAGTTTTAAGTTAAGGACTACCTGTACATCATCCAATTGGGAAGAGTTTAATTCAGGATTAGATAATCTGGTACCTTCTAGATCAGCGGTTCCCAACCTTCCTAATGGCGCGACCCGCCCCCCGCCACCGCGCCCCCACTGCGACCCACCTCACCGCTGCCATTTGGGTTCTTTTACCCTCTGTGCATGCGCATAACGGTTTGCGCATGCGCAGAGGGTAAAAGAACCCAAATGGCAGCGGCGGGGTGGGTCGCTGTGGGGGCGCGATATGGCCAGGCTTGTGGCAGTGGGGGGGAGCTTAGGATGCCAGGGCGACCCCTGGGAAATGGTCGTTCGACCCCCAAAGGGGTCGCGACCCCCAGGTTGGGAACCGCTGTTTTAGATGTTTTGGATCAACTTCCATAATCCCAGACAAGGCTGGTTCATGAAAAGACATATTATTAAAGCCTGGGAGTTGCTTTAGATAGTGAGATGGGTGGTATAAACATTTAATAAATAAAAATAAGTATATAAATATTGGAAGTTCTCCAAATCTTTGTAGGCACAAGATTTTTTACTGATAGACTAAAACATGTTGAACATTGGCTACCTCTTCTTTCAAAGAAAGAAGAAAGAACCACTTGAAATCCATTTTACACTATTGGTCTGTTTTCAATAGCATCTAATAGTTCCCTTTTAGGAGAATTCAGGATTGTGGAGTCCTTGGTGCTCTCTTGCAGACGTATCATTACCCAACTTCCAACAACAACAGGGCAAGCCATGGTATATAAAAAAGAGCATCCGTTACCTAGTTGGGTAATGAAATTTCTGCAAGAAAACAACCAAGCTCAAAGACCATCAAGAACTCCATAATTCAACCCTGAGTTGCAAATATTATCTTCTACTGAATTAGATGTTTTGGTTGAATCATTCTTCATCGACAAAGTATCCGTTCTTTTATGGTTTCCTGTTCCCTTAATTGACATAACTGGAATAGTATTAAGTGTTCTTACTTTGGATTTTTCAGATGTAACCTAGTAAGATTAAATTTCTGAGTTCCATTTAGGTTTCAAAATAGAATCAAGAGAGGGGTGAGAAGAGATATACTGTTTTGTCTTGAATGTTTGGGATATTATAACCAGCACATTGCCACTCTTAATATTCAAGGTGATAGAGCTGCTGATTCTCATTTTTGGCGCCTCCTGTAAATAACTGATTTGTGAGTGCAGAGTTGCTACTAACTAGGCAAAAGTATTACGGTAGGTTGCAGGAGAAAGAATGAGGTTCACAATTACATTGAATGGTTGGTTCAATAAATCCCCCTCTATTTGCACCAACATTGCCTTATTCTGACTTTTTCTTTTTCTTTTGCTTAGGCCAAAAGAAGTCTAACTTGTGTCTCCCCAACTATGAACAAATTGTGCTTCAGGAGGCTAGTTCCCTGGGCCTTCTTTCCGCTTCCTCAACATGTCAGAAGTCACCTAAGCGCTTCTCTTCCAGTAACAGCTCCATCAGCCTATCTTCCCCCACCAGCTCCTGCGCCCTCTCTCACAGTCCCCTCAGCCCCATCATGACTGAGAAATTCGACTGGCCCGACGTGCGGGAGCTGAGGTCCAGGTATTCCTGTCAGGTGGCGATTGAGAAACGCAGACCCCCGCTAGTCAACAGGAGTTGCTCAGCACCTGAGAAAATGGTAGATGATGCTAAGATACAGGCAGGATTCCAGGGCTCAAAGGGGATTGCAAAAGCAGACGTAAAAAGCCAGCAATGGGACAAACAGAGCTGCAGGAGAAAGTCCTCTCTTGATTCCATCCCCAAGGAACTTGTTTGTGATACGCCAAGGGAATTGTGTGTCACAGCAAAGGCCTCACTGGAGAACAACCAGCATGTGATTGTGATAGAGAAGTTGCCCGAGGGGACTAATAAAGCTAAAGCCGATGAAAGAGAGCCACAGATTCTCTCCTCTTCAGACCAAGAGAAGCTTTCTCTCAAAGAGTTGGTGGAGCGGTACAAGTCGTATCAAGACTCAGAAGAACATCAGAGACATGAGGGTGATGTTCAGGAAGCATGGTGGGAGAAAACCGGCAGCCAAAGCAACCTGGTAAAAAACTTGAGAAAGAAATTTCAGACCCTTAATTCTACCAGCTGAACACCCACGTCTCTTGTTCCTGTGCCATTTTGCCAGTTCTCAAATCTCCATCTCTCCTTGGATTACTACTCAGAACCTTCTTTGCCTGTTCCACATCGTGCTTGAAATTTCTGGGAAGTTGCAACTGCCTCAAACTGAGGATTTTTTTAAAAAAAATGCTCTCTTTAAAGATCTGTGAACTTGAACATGGATCTGACATGCCACTGACACTGCACCAGGCAGCATTATTGGGCAGAACTCTCAGGGAGCTTCCGGTCAAAGCAGAGACAATACAGATCAATCATCATTTGAACATTTGTTCCTCCCTTCAGGAGCTGGTATATTTGGAAATGTTTGCTTTACGAAGCCAGAGCAAGATGTACATTGCTCAGTCTACTAGGAAAATAAGTTATTATTCTTTAAGTTTTCTTTTTCTTTTTTTTAAGAATGTAATTTTACTATGGCTTGGGTTAATTCCAGGCCTCTCAACTTGGGAACACCCAACCTAATACTGTTTTGTGTACATATTTGAATCTATATGCATTGTGCAATAACCACTTTTGACCAGCGAATACAGCTTTGAACTCTTCACTGTTGGGGGAGGGATATAATTGGGGAAGATTGCAATAACTGATTTTTGTACCACATTTCCTATGCACAAAAAATGCTACAAAGCTGATCGGCAACTCTTGAAGTCAGTGATCTCTCCAAAATGAGCAGTACCAAGGACTGACACTAGTATATTAATCCATTGGGGTTCTAAGCCATTTCAAGTCACATTACTTCATTTTTTAGCCCATCTTCTTAGTATAGTTTGTCTTGCATTAAAATACCTTTTGAGCAAAGAAATCCTATGGGGTAAGAAGTTCTCTTCCTATTCCAACGTGGAGGAAATAAATGGTAACCATTCCAGGACTGAGATATTTTCTTACTATTTTCCAAGGCAGGTTGACAAGTTTGCATCTTACGGATCCATAGCCTCTGTCAGAACACCAACCTTTTTTTCTCTGTCATCGGAGCATTGTTGTTTGAGAAGCAGCAGTTGTGAATCTCTTGCAACCTGATGGTAGAAACAAGATCGGGTCTCTCTCTCTCTGGAAGCGCAGAGTTCTCTGCCCTTGCAAATCTAACCAGTCTTGTAGCCCTTGGAGTGCTCTTCCCAGTATGAGAAGAATTTAAAGTGCAGTTAGATTACTTCGGCTAAGAGTAAATGCCGCCTGAGAAGTAGTTGCATGTGGAATTGATGCACCGTAGCCTGAGTTAATGAAACCACCAAAACTTCTGAAGGGGATAACATGATCCTGAGTGTTGTGTTGGTGGATTTTATATCACCTGTAGAAAACACCCAAGGGACCTTTGCACGGGAAGCATTTCTTCATCACAGAAAGCACTAAGACATTAATGTGTATCATAAAAGCACCACAACTTAGTAAAGTATGTTAGTATCCTTTCCTTTGTATTGAGATAATGGATCCTTTAAGCATAGTTCCCATCGTGGTTTAGGAAGATAAATTACACACACACACACACACACACCAAAAAAATCACAGAGCCAGGAAAAGCTTATTGGTTCATTTATTAGAAAAAAAAATGTTAAATTGCTTCTGAAGCACATTCTGAAGCTTTAGCTCTTTTCTCTGGACAGTGGAAGCACATTGGAAGCAGGCAAAATGTGATGCCTAGCTGTGAAAAGAGGATTAACTCCAGCCCTCAGATCCTGTAGGAGAGGCCTTGGGCTACTTCAGCTATTGGCACTCTGAAGTGTATGTCTTTTGGGCCTGGTCACATGACATTCCCTTCTAACATGTCCTGACTTGCGTGTAAGTGGGATTGTGAAAAGCAGTTGAATGAAGAGGGAAAAGCCCAGATAAGGCTGACAATCACCAGGCAGGAAATGGATCCTATGGGATAACGCCAATGCTTTTGGTCTGTTGATAGGTAAGAGCCTATTGCTGAGAGTCACAGTCAACTCTACCCGATGCCTACAAGCTGAGAGATTTGCAATGGGTTCAGAAGCCCAGTTCATGACAGATTAAACAAACAGGATGGAAGAAAATGCACCTAAGGAATACAGCCGCTTTCTATAAGCAGGTAGTACAGTGCAGGGCAGTGGTCCTCATAAAACAGGAACAGCCTCAAAGAGTATCTTAGTCATGTTTTTATTTCAGTTATCTGAAAATGGGCAGTGCACTACAAGTTTAAACTCAGGAGTGACGGGTGAAAATGTCCTCCAAGAAAGCGATGGTGATGGCACTTCTCTCTCTTGCTGTACATGTTCCCACTGAGTGCTAAAATGTACAAGTGAAATGCATTTAAGCAAAATGTTCAATAAAAACTCTTGGTGACTTTTGCAAATGAATCAGTTGAGCACATGCCAATCTTAAAGAATACTTTGGATATAAAAACACATTTGCTGAATCTGTATTACTCCTTTCCTGTTGCCTGAGAATAGCTTTACATCAGGTAAAAACAAACAAACACGATAGTGAAATTACAACCCCATGCTTCCTTTCTTTGGCTTAACTTGATATGTGCTCTAGTAAAAGTGTGCTGATTAGAATAACTCCCCCCCCCCCCATAAGCATAGATTGGAAGAGCAGAGAAGAGCACTTTCTTCCTGTACCCTGATATGGATTAAGATCAAAAATGCCCTTAATCCAGAAGTGACTGGGAATAAGCAGACTTGAATTCTATTTGACTGGAGGGGGCTAAACCGCAAATAACGCCGCTCAATTTAATGAGCCCATGTGCTCACAATGATTTGTTTATTTGACCTACTAACTAACCCAAACTTAGTTTGGTATTTTACGAGGCCTTATATAAGGTTAGGTAGCCTTCATATTACAAATTAGTAACTTTCTGTGCCTCTAAACATACACTGGGAGAAAGCTGGCAGTGATGCTTCAGAATAGTTTTGGAAGGGAAAATTCACAATGCAGACCATTATATTACTATTATTTTAAAAATAAGTTACACTAGCGCAGGGGTAGGCAAAGTTGGCTCTTCTATGACTCATGGACTTCAACTCCCAGACTTTCTGAGCCAATCATGCTAGCTCAGGAATTCTGGAAGTTGAAGTCCATGAGTCATAGAAGAGCCAACTTTGCCTACCCCTGCACTAGCGTATCAAATGTAGTTTCGATCTCCGCATTGCGTTAGTAGGAGTTGCCTACTACTGCCTATCTATTACAATCCAAGGCAATTTGGAAGAGCACAGCATTTTGAGATACAACAAAAAGGAACTGAAGAATCTAAAACCTTGGTTCTTTGGACCTATATCCACACTCACTGCAATTTATATTAAGCAAAGAGATGGTTCCCCCTCGTGCATTCTTTTTAGCTGTAAAACTCAACTTACAGCCTCCTTTTCAAGTAAGAAAAACCCAGACCCTTCTGTGCATGGTGCTTATTGAATTTGCTCACTCCAGAAGCAATAATTATGAAATGTCCCTAGGTTAAGGCACTTTTAGAATGGTATAATATCATCCCAAACAAAAAATATTAAGTTTAATGAGCCCTAGGGGTTGGATGTTGAAGAGAGAATTAAAATTTGGCCGGCTTTGTAAGAACTGAAAATCCCCATCAAGAATGGCATACTTGCCAAAAGGCCATTGTAGGAACGTCAGTCCCACAGGCCTCTTAAACTCTTAATGCAACTGGATTTCAAAGAATGTTTTCCAATAAGCAATTCAGCTGAGATGCTCTTTGCCTTTGTGCTGAATTCGTGTTTTAGGTTGGGGGCTTGTGACACTTCATAAAGGAGGGCGATGAGTATCTATTTTAAAGAGCCATTCACAAACACACCACAACAGACATTGCTGCAGAAGAGAGAAGCTGAGGCAAGCGCATGCTCAGCACAACATGTTCCACGAAGGAACAACAGAAGAGCTATTTGCTTCTGGCAAGCTGAGCCAATACAGGACAGATGTTTTTAGAAAGCTTGTAGGCAGACGTGGCACCTGCATTCTAGTTGCAAAGTGTTATATACTTCGCCATAAAGAATGGAATTAATACGAATCTCACTAAATAACATGGAGCAAAACCCAGCATAGGTTGGTTGCAAGTTAGGCCCACTGAACTCTCTTCAATTTAGCTAGTGGGAGAAATGCATAAGTCACATTAGCTGGATTGTGCTCGTAGTGTTCTGTAGAAAGTGAATATGATTTATTTCCTGGATGCATATATCTACAAACATCTCAATTCCAAACAATTTAGTGCATAAGTTTGACTATAGATAATTTAATTTTCTGGCTATACTTTGAACCTACTATGACTATTGGGGATTTTGCCTGCAGTTTATTGGGTGTAGACTGAACGACATACTGAAAACATACTGTGCTTTATGACATGAACAACGTGTGTGGTTAGATTGCAGCTCTCCACAACGTGAAGCATTTGGCCTCCAGAAACTCCGTCCTGACAATCTAGCATGAATGCTGAAATAAGCCAGGAGCTGAATGAAGGCATGCTGCCTTTGATCTTCAGAGACAGACAGACAGAGATAATTATTCAACTATCATTTCTAAATTCCATGCGATGATTCTATGCCAACTGGAGATGGGAAAATCGGCTTATAGAATCCTGAGCTTTGGTAGTGATCTGGCGATACCAAAAAAAGGAAACTGCTTCAAAACTGCACACTTTCTTTTTCATCATTTTTGGCCTGATAGAACTCCGTTCCACTCCTTTTTTTCTGTAACATTCCTGAAAAGCCACACAGCATTGTTCTCTTAAACAGTATTTTTCTGGAGTGATGTCCATTTGGTCAGACATCCAAGAATATGCCTCTCCCAGCTCTCTTTTGGAGAACACGGCTCGTCCTGAAGCAAGGATGCTGCTTTCTTCCCTGAAACATTGGCTTTGTGCCATCTGGGGACATGTGGTGAAAAATGAAAAGGAGGAAGTGAGATCTGTGTGGGGAACAGTGCTGGGTGGTACCAGGGATAACCAAGGAGACTCGTGCATGCAGTTTTTCACTATGCACCTTAGCACACAGGCATCTGACTGGAGCAAGTGGCTACTTCTTTTTGGGAAAGAAGCTGAATCTCTTCTCTTTATCTTTCTTGGTCAGGTTCACATCTGTGGTGGTGATGGGAGGCAGAGGGAGGCTCTGAGCCTTGGATTTAATGCTTTGGGAGTCAATTATTGCTGTGCTGAATCCCAGGAGCCAGGTGTGCATCTCATCCTGTGCAGCAGGACAAAACGGAAACAAAAAAACAATGCAAATAAACAACAAAAAAACAGGATTACCCATTTCAGTTGCAAGATGCTATCATCAGCAAAAATGCTGTCACTGATGGATGAAAAAAATGTAATTAGACTAAGAAATGAGTTTGTATTTAATACATGAGTCCAATAATTTCCTCACAAATACTCCAAAAGCACTGTAAAGTTGTAAACGTCCCCCTAAGGAGCTAGAATACGAATGAAAATTGAGGGAAATGAAGGAAAGCAAAATGCTTAAATTGAACAATAGCTAAGAAATTACCTGCAATGAGAATGACTGAAGTATATAATGCACAGAGCAATTCTAGGCACACTTACGTAGCAGTGGATTGGAATCTACTTCAAAAGACCTACTTTTGACTGAGTGTTTTATATATGAAATCTGCTTATTCAACCTGCTTTTGAATCAGAAAATAATAAAACCTGAAGAGAGACATTCTTCCTGCTTCCTTTTTATTTGAAATCAAGCCCCAGAATGGAATTATATAAATTTATTTTATGTTCTTCCTCTGCTGGTGCAGGTCCATAGAATTTGCAGATTGAAGAAGCCACCTAATGTTTTTCAAGCAGAAAAATGGGCTAAACATATTTGAAATAAATGAATATACTCATTTTCTATTACCAAAGCTTCAGAGAATAGAATACTACAGAGCTGCTCATATTTGGTATCTGTTTATTTACCAAAATACAGAAGCAGTCCGGGGGAAGAAAGCAGGCAGAGAATCAATAACAAAAAGAGCAGCACCACTCATTTGAGAGTTCTCTTTTCCAGAGCTGTTCCTTGATAATCAGCTCCAATCATTCAGAAGAAAGTTTACATCTATTTTGCCTCCCTCCTATTCAAGTATGTGTGTCCAATTGGCTTTGACACTGTCAATGTTAATTGATTAGGCACACCAAAGCATTTGAATAGCAAAATAATACCAATGACCCTCAATCATGTTATTATAGTCCATATTTCAATATCTGAGAAAAACATGCAAACGCTTACCTCATCTTTACCATGGAAGAGCCATTCGCTCCCATTGCTGAGTCTGCAAAAGATAACAATTTGAAAATATTGCAGGTCACATGATACATGCACTTCGATTGTGCAAATTGAATATTCTCAGCTGGAAAATATATCTAAATATAGAACGTTACATAGTTTAACAATCAAACCTTTAAGGTCTTGGAAGATACCAAAATATCTGATTCAGTCACGTCAGTTTTAAAGTCAGCAGCCATTCTTTGTCCTTCCTCAAGAAACCACCTGCTTCTGGCAAAGCTGTATAGAATCTACAATGAGGAGCAGCAGCAGCAGCAGCCGTGTTTCATGGGCAAAATGCTGCAGAACAATATTTCCAAAATGGCTGAGCAGGAACTAAAATAGCAAATGTGGCTCAGTGTAAAGGATAAAGATATAAAAATAAGAGGATCCAAAATGAGTAAAAATGTTCTCGTTTGTTATGGAGGTTGATGAGGGTGGAGGGGAAAGGATCTTTGGAAGGTACTGACCCCAGGGTGAAAAGGAGATGTTGGGAGAAAGGGATTAAAAAAACAAAATGTGTATCGTTAACTCCTTTTTATGCATCTATGGAGTGACCACATTTGAAATATTGTATATAATTGTATATAATTCTGATCATAGTACCCCAAAACAAATATTGATGAGTTGAAAAAAGTGCATGAAAAATTATCAGTCTGCAACTCTGCAAGGAAAGATTATAATATTTGGGTAGGTTTTTTAATTAATAAAAATGGAAGCATGCATTGTTAAAAAAAAGGATGAACCAGGATATTTTTTTTGTTTCCATAACAACAAAAATAATCTGGTGAAGCCTATGGAGGAAAATATAGGATAGCCAAGACAGAGGGAATTCTTGATATGTCATATAAGCTATGGGAACTGCAGCTGCTACCATATAAAGAATGATACTTAATTTAAATGATTTTAAAATGAGATTTGACATATGAGTGCAACTTAAGGTTAAGATTGTCTACAGCCATTATAGTTAGATGCTGCTTCCAAGACTGAAGGAAATGCCAACAGAAAAATCAGCAGGAAAAACATTATTATCCTCATATCCACTGTCCATGTGGGGAAGGAAGCCTTGGATTAGAGAGAACTTCAGTCAGTTCCAATGACATCTTTTTTTCTAAAATTTCTTTTAGCACATTTGTTTTATTGCTTATGAGTAAACGTTCTCCAGGAATCAGGACTGTCAGAATAACTTTTGTTCAAAAGCATGTACCTGTATAGTGTAAATGGTATCTTCTCTCTGATAAAACTTTTTTTTTTAATTTGCAAGGATCAAAATGAGCATATGCTGAAAAGCTCGCAGTGTGCAGGGTTACCTATGACTCCATCCCCAATCTTTGAGTGCACGCTCCAAAATTGGCTGACAAAATATAACTGTTAGTGTGTCGCAAAAATAAAATACAAGGGAAATTATATTAATTTAATGAAATTAATAAATATAATTAATTATATTAATGTAATTTCCCTCAATTTGATCTAAATCAGGTATTTTGGTCTGCCGTAGCTACTCTTAATCCTAGTCATGCTGAGTTGTGGAAACCAATCCCTTGCATGCTTTTAAATTAAGGGTGAAAAAGGTAGTGTGCCTCTGAGTTTACCTTTAATTATGACAGGTCCTGCTCTTACAAAACAGTGGGCATTCTTAGAGGCAGCCTGCCTTACCTCAGCTTGAAGACATGTTTCTTCTTCTTGTAATCTGCAGCTACTTCACAGAGGGCATTCTTCAGCCGGAAAGGCTCCTCTCCATGGTAAGGCACACCTAAAGCCAAGCTCTTGGCATCCTTATAGAAGGTCAGCTCACTGTTCCTGAGCATGCAGTATAATGTATTCCAGGACCTAGCCCAAAGGGAAAAAATATGCCTTATCGTGGGAAAATCAGAATAAGTTAAGGAACCAAACTTTTTAAACAATGGTAGAAAATAAGCTTCATTCCCTCCAATTAACAGTTAACAGAGTCGGAAGGGACCTTGCAGGTCATCTAGTCCAACCCCATTGGATGACTTCTGATGAAACGTGGGGCAGGTTTGCACTACATGATTCCCACTTGACTTGTCCATATTCAGAAGTCAAATAAATAATGTTTGTTTTATTCTTTCCCAGCTGATTTCCTGAATAAGGCAGTAGGGCTGCTCTTACTGTGGATAGTTCTGAGAAAAATGTTACAGGAAGTTTCCAGATTTGCTTATTTATTTTTTTAAAATGCTATTAATTAAATAAAATAGATTATTATTATTAGGCCAATATTCAAGATAATTTATGAAGACTGATCAATGAGTTTAACAAAACAGTATGTATGGCTTTCTGTAGATGATGGCTGAATCTGTTAGGGTAGAAGCCTGGAGGTTTCAAACCTCCTTTCCCAACAGCCTTCTGGGCACTCGCACCTTAACTCCACCTCCTGCTTTTGGGTAGTGGCTTGGTAGTTCCTGCTGCCATCAATTATTTTCTAAAAGCATCAACTGCCTAACCCTCTTGTACTGTACTGCCTTTTGGGCAATTAAAAGGCCAATATATAAAAGATGAAATACTATCTATAATATCAGCTCCTGGCCATATGGCACAGGGGGAGTAGTGGCTGGAGCATTCAGTCATTCTTCTCACTGCTAGGATATAGACCGATCTCAAAGGAGATGAAATTTATTTATGAAATTTATCTGCAGGCCATCTCATATCCAATGGCTCTGGGCGATAAAATCAAATTTATTTTTTTAAAAAGAACACATAAAATGAAAAACATTTTTGCCGTTTTACATATTAAAATGCGAGCATTCAGTGTTGCAGAAGATAAATTGCAGAGCTACCCAAATAACAATTATATCGATGAAAATTTAATTTAAAAAAAGAAAAAAAATCTAAAAGGATATCTTAGTCAAACCAAAGACGGTAATGATTTGTTCCCCCATCTCTGGGGACATGTCAGAAAAAAAAAACACTGATAGGACATGTTTAGGCCATAGTTGCAAGTAGGGAAAGGGCCAAAAAGTTTTCTGAGTTGTGAGGAGAGCTTGGAGAGGCAGATGAAGAGTTGCAGATAATGTTTTCTAAGAATCTAATATAAATCTATGGATTTCTGCCAAATATAGAAATATAATTTTGCTCATAATTTATCTCTATACTTATGTGCATCAAAGGTTATCAGCATTTCTCATTCAGAGGGGAAAAACTATATATCATTGCCCCTATTTTTTCTCACAACTTGTTAAATTTTTAAATTTAAATAATTTATTTTTTTAAAAATAAATAAGGGCATGATAAAAAAAGTATTGGGGTGAATGGTAAGATACATTTCTCAGGAGGAAAAAAATGAATGATTAGCTATGAGCAACAATTGTGAGAGTAAAAATCTATTTTTAAAATGCTATGTTTATGGCTAGAAAACACATTTTTACAGTATATACAGTATTTAAGTTTGAGTAAAGGAAGATAAATATATATAGTTAAACATTCTATATCTCAGCTGAAAAATAAACAAACCCTGGTAGAAGGGATTTAAAAACATACTATATAAGAAGGCAAACAAAGCCCATGACAGAACAATAGAAAGATTCTGTAATATAAATTGCCCCATTTAGAGGTTTAGGTAGATCAATACTGTAATATCAATAACCTTTGTGAGGCAGTTAATGAGGCTGGTGAAGTTGAATCTAAGCAGTCATGTAGCCTTTGGCTTTCAGAATATTTTGAGGAGGTTAATATGCTTAGCAGGTTTTAATTTTTTCTAAAAAAAATTGCAGCTTGATCTTTACTTTCTGATGACATAGAAAAAATGCAATGGCATTTTCCAATCCTTCCCTGTCATCTCTCAACTATGATGCAGCAGTATTTTCACTTAATAAGTCTAGAAGTCTGCATGGGTTTAGGAGAATGGTGGGAGCTACCTCAGCTTTTGAAATTGTTTCCTGAAGCAAAGCTGCCAATATCTTGCCTTTCTGGTTGGCAACTGTGACTTAAGGAATTGTGGCATCACTAAGCTTCTTGAGTGCAGCTGCCTTTATCCACAAACTTATACTGAGGAAAATCTCATGCATATCATATTTTCACTACATTTTTAAAATGCAATCAGGAAACATATGTAAATGTTTCTCTTCTTACACAGCTTTTGGTCTCTCCTTCTGACACAGCTCAAGCTTCTGAGATATATTCCCATCTGCAGGCTTAATGATATTGGTGCTATTACTTATACATATTTATCCTTTGCCCTAAAATGCTGTGAAATCATAGAAGCTGATACTTTCTGCAGTATGATTTTGTATGTTTTTTAAAATTCATTTTAAATTGTTATTAATTTTTTTATACTGTTTAGTTGTTCTTTAAATGTTGTACGCCGCCCTGAGTCCCCAGGGAGTAGGTCGGCATATAAGAACACTAAAATAAATAAATAAATAAAGCAGCAAAAAGATCAGAGAGAGAAAGAGAGAGCAATATTGAAATTCTTCCAACATGGGATTTGAAAACAGATCAGAAGCCAGACAACAATTGTATGTACCTGTTGGAAGCCCTCTTGTTAGGTGCCTCTAGGTCATGCTTCCGCCCCAAGTAACCCTCAAGTTGTACACTGTGAGATTTATCCATCTGTGCTGGGAGGGTTGCTGTCTCATCAATTTCACTCACAGGAGTGGTCTGGACCACTTTAAAAAGAGATTCCTTTGTGGACATTTCTTCAGTGTCCACGTTGATCTCTGTCTCAGGCAGTTTGTCTTCAGGCAGCTCTTCTGGTCCTATGTCATGACCTGTTTCATCGTCTTGCGCCTGCTGTAAACATGAATATGAGAGAAAGTTGACGTAAAACCAGGAGCAATGCTGGGATTAGGGGTTAAGGATGGCCCATGCCATTCCCCCGAAGAACCTAATTCTTCACATTATCCCAAACAGGTTGTTATGATTGTACACTTATCTCAAACAACAAACAATAAGTATATTTCAGAAAATTCCCTCCTTTGCCTGAAATCGACTCATATGGAATATTAGTCCAAACATGGGAATTGTTCAGGATTACTCTCTCTTTAGGATACTGGATTGCAATATGCAATATTTTAAATCAGGGTATAAGCACTTAAAATATACTCCATTCCCAAAGCATTTTTTCAGATATTATGAAATCATCTTGATTCTTTCTGATAACCTTTGAGTAGCATGAGGAATCTTACTATATGAGAGGAGACAAGAATGGAATAGAATAGAATAGAGTAGAGTAGAGTAGAGTAGAATAGATTAGATTATTATTAATAGAATTCTTTATTGGCCAAGTGTGATTGGACACACAAGGAATTTGTCTTTGGTGCATATGCTCTCAGTGTACATAAAAGAAAAGATACATTTGTCAAGAATGGTTGTCATAGGGTTCAAGTAAGCAATCAGGAAACAATATTAATATAAATCGTAAGGATACAAGCAACAAGTTACAGTCATACAGTCATAAGTGGGAGGAGATGGGTGATAGGATGAGAAAAATTAATAGTAATAGTAATGCAGCCTAGTGAATAGTTTGACAGTGGTGATGGAATTATTTGTTTGTAGTTCCTCCATATAGCAGCATTGTTGCTCTATGACTGAGTCCCCATTTGCATCTTAAATATCATAGCAGAAGAAAGAGGTTGCTTAGGTATATTCCTATATCCCCATGACACTGTCTTCATCTCATTCTTGCCCCTGAGTGAGAGAAGCCATCAGTAAACTCCAATAGCTTGAAGATTTATAAAATCTGATCAATCAGGTATTCCCTAGGATGGAAACGGCTGGTACTTATTAGTCACTTTAGGTTGGTGCAGCATATATTTTCTCCTTGTGTCCAAGATACAATGCTCTATTGTCAATTTTTCCCATGTTTTTCCTCTATGGAAAGAGGAAAATATTCACAGCAGCTCCCTGCAGTCAACTTTTGGTGAACTTCTTCATGATTAACTCATCTGAAACAAACTCATGTATGCTAAAGCAGGAGAGCCATCTCCTTGTAGACCTTTGCGGCTCACACAAACCTGCATTGAGAGAACTGCTTCATTCTCCGTGCTCCCCCTCCCCAGTTTTTTTGGGTAAGCTTTTCTGGAGTGTAGCTTCATGCAATGTTACGAAAGATTGTGAATGATCCCCCCCCTCCAATCAGTTTCCTATGAATTTGATGGGGTTACAGCATCTTTATATTGGAGCCATGGCAGGGGCGGGTTCCTAATTTTTTTTACTACCACTCTGTGGGTGTGGCTTATTTTGTGGGTGTGGCTTGCCAGCCATGTGACCCGGTGAACGTTCCCCCTCCCCTCAGCAGCTCGAGAAGCCTTGAACGTGCGAAAATGCCTAGGATCATCACCGCACCGCATTCGTGGCTTCTCGGACTGCTGAAGGGAGGGGAATGGAGATAGCTCCTGCCACCCATTCTTTCAGCATCTCACACGCTCCCTCAGCCATCCTCCCCTGCTTGGACTCACTGTGGGGTACGAAGGCAGAGCATGCGCAGTGCCGGAAGCTCGGCTTCTGGGCATGCGCAGAAGAAATTTTAAAAAAAATTAATTTTTTTTTTTTAAATGGTGGCGCCCAGGCATCGGCAACCGACTGCACCGGTACTGTGACATCACCAGCGGGCCGCTACCGGTGCTATAGAGTGGACCGCACCTGTAGGAACCCACCACTGAGCCATGGATGTAGAGATTACCATAGTTGCTCTTAAGGGTGGTAGCCTTGCAGATTAGCTTTAAGATTAGTTGCCAACTAGGAGGTGCCTAATCAGGTGATCTGCTCATGTCCCCATCAGCTTTCTGTGGTTTTGTTTTCTTCTGCTGGAAGGATAGAGGCATATCTTTGTACATTTGAGTGTTTGTGCGTGAAAACAAAAAGTGGCTTGTTTGTAAGAAAGAGAGCCCTATGTACAGCTAGCTGTCAATTGAATGTTACCAATGTGATGCCTTATTTTATTGGCAATTAATTGTAACTTCTCTATTCAATAATTTTAATTGTTTTTAGCACTTTTTAACGTCTTATTATATTGTACCCTAACCAGAGTCTCTGTATCAGTGAGATGGATGGTGCTCTTTTCTGTCTGAGAAGCTCAAATTTTTTCCAGGGTGTACACACCACAGGTGGATTCCACTTACCTTCCCTACCGGTTTGCATTGCATTAGAAGTACGTCCCGTCAGGGAAATAAGCCTCTGCGCATGCGCATAAACTTTTGTGCATGCACAGAGTTCTTTGCCAGACGCTTTCAAGGCACAGCGACCAGAGGACCGGTTTGGGGGCATGGCCAGACGGCCATCACTGCTGGTTCAGCGAGCGGGGGCAAATTTCCGCCACCGGTTCAGGAGAACCGGTCCGAACCGGCAGCAACCCACCACTGGTACACAGACACAGCTTGTATCTATGTATATGTAGTGGTTTAATCTACAGTTTGCAACCCTCGGTTGACAAAACGAGGAAACTGGGCATTGCAAAAATTTCTTTCTGTGTTTATAGTTTTCTTTTGTCTGTCCTCCCTTTTCAGAAGAAATCATCTTATTTCTTATCATTTTCCTCCCAGATAAATACAGCTGATATTCTGAAAGATAAAGTTCCATGAAATAACATTAGACTGCTATCTCTTGCGTGAAGGAAAAAAGATCCTGCACATAAAAACTGAATAAAATTTAGTTGAAAGCCCTTCTAATGCTAATTCTCTACACTGGTAGATTGAAGGCGCAATCATGTGGTTGTGCTACCTATATTGTAATCTGTACCACACATTTTTTTCTGACTAGAGGTTAATTATACTGTAGGTCTCAGAAATGCAGTTCTTTTGATCCTAAATTGCACTTGTTCTAAGATAGCTCTTCTACAAAGTCTATAACAGTGATGGCGAACACTTTTTGGCTCGGGTGCCAAAAGAATGCGCGCGTGCGCAATAGCGTGTGCGCGAGTGCCCACACTCATAATGCAATGCCCTCCCCCCCCATGCATGCGCACAACCCCCTCACTGCCCCTGCGCAAGCGCACAGGCCTCAATGAAGCTTCCGTATTTCCGGTAGGCCCGTTGGACTGTTTTTCGCTCTCCCCAGGGTTCAGGAAAGCCTCCTGAAGCCTGGGGATGGCGAAAAATGGCCCAACGGGCCAATCAGAAGTTCGGAAATGAAACGGGAGCGGAGCTGCCCTACTACTTACCTTCAGATAGTTGCAGCCAGGCCTCACACACCTCATATTCTGCAGTCGGCAATGCTTTCCTGAAGGCCTGTGTAGCCAATAACAGAGCTCCGGATCGATCTGGAGCTCTGTTATCAGCTGCAGAGGCCTTTTCTAAAGGCCTTTCCTGAAAGCCTCTCTAGCCGATAACAGAGCTCCAGATCGATCTGGAGCTCTGTTATCGGTTGCAGAGGCCTTCAGGAAAGCCTTGCCAGCTGCAGAAGAAATGGGCTGAGGTGTGCGAGGCCTGGCTGCAATTGTCCAAAGCCGAAGAAGTTCCTGAAGACCTCTAACAGCGAAAAGGAGGCTGGGGGCGAGCACACAAGTGAACTTCCGGTTGGCCCATTGGGCCGTTTTTCGCTGTCCCCAGGGTTCAGGAGGCTTTCCTGAAGCCTGGGGAGAGCGAAAATGGCCGAAAAGAAAGCCAAAAATCAGCTGGAGCTGACATAGGGCAACGCCTCATGTGCCCTCAGATATGGCTCCGCGTGCCATAGGTTCGCCATCACTGGTCTAAAATATCAGTGGGAATGGAATTGAACCATTTTAGGCTACTTCAAACATTTGGCTTCCTAAACTCATGGTAATGCTGGTACAAAATAGGTATAATATCTAGCAAAAAGAGAGAGAATTCCTGTTTAGAAACAAGATGGCCCAGAATGTGCCCTACTTGCTATTGGTTAAGATGTTTAAGTGAAGACAATGATAGGGAACATCCATATCACCAAGCTAAAATATGGTAAGCTAGTTCAAGTTGCATGTACCTGGCAAGTATAGGTAAATTATGATAAATTATGGTTCACAATGTTGGTTAAGCCCAGGCAACTGGATTAATGTACTAAACCATGAGCTAGTGGGTAGGAATTATGTGCACCTAAGTAAAGGTAGTCCTTGACTTATGACTATAATTGGAGCCAGCATTTTCATTGCTAAATTGATTGCTAAGTAAGTCGCAACAAAATTTATGTTTTTTTCTATGGTTTTTCAGTGAAACACTGCAGTTATTAAGTGAATCATGAGGTTGCAATGTGAATCTGGCTTCCCCCATTGACTTTGCTTGTTGGAAGCCACCTGGAAAGGTTGCAAATGGCGATCACATGATCCCCAGATGGTGCAGTCATCATAACCATCAACACATCAGTTGCCAAATGCCTAAATTTTCTTCACATGACTGTGGGGAACCTGCAATGGTCGTAAGTGTGAGGACTGGTCTAAAGTATTTTTTTCAATGTGTTGTAACTGAAGGGTAGCTAAATGAATGATTGTAAGTTGAGGGCTACCTGCATAGATAAATTATGGTTTACTGTGGTTCAATTAATTGTTTCTAGCTTTTAACTCTAGAAGCATGTCCTTCACTATCTTATCTTCCGTTGGTAAAGAAATTATATCATGTTTTGTATTTCTCTCCAAGTAACAGTGCATGAATTAAAAATAAGTGCAAAGGAAATATCCTATCTTTTTTTTCTATCAAACATTAACAGGAAATATATTAAGCAGCATTGAATCAGTGCCAGTCAACATGTCTACAACGTGTTGATTTGATAGTCTCCCCCTTCCCTATAAATGCTACCAGGAGAGCAGCGTTGCAAGATCTCTATGAAAAAAACTTTCATGCCAGCTTTACCCAACAATTCTCTGGATCTTTTGCAGATAGCATGACAATTACATTGATGCAAAATACAAATTCTAGTGTTGATATATACAGTGTAGTGTAAGTTGTGGGGTGTTTGGGTTACAGTTTGCTTTAAAGTTTGTTTTAAACTTCTTGTATTGGAAACTACTATGAGAGCGTTATGCTGGATTAAAAAACAAACAAACCTCTTACATACCGGTAGATATAGGCAAGTTTTAAAAAAGCAATTTCTATTGATGCTTACAACACTTAATTCTACTTATATCAAATCTTTCTGTCAAAGATGGGGAATAGTTGACAGTTCGAGATGCACAGTTTACCACTAGAATACAGAATGGAGCTCTAGGGCCAACATTCCTTCTACTTGCCACCCAGATACAATGTTCAATCTTTTCTTTCCTTATTCAGAAATCTCATCATAGATTTTGTTAAGGAGTTATTGTGCTGTTAAGCACATACACAGCGAAATGTGTTGTAGTAATGGTGTTGCAGTTTGATATGAATGCTATTCAGTCAATAAACAGAATATCTTTAGTATGTACAAAATAGTTTTTACTTGAATAGTAGCAAAGTTAAATAGGAAGTCCAAGTCATACACAGTTATTCAGTCAATGCGAAGTTTCTTCTTCTTGCCTATCTTTGTTTTAACTCACAAACAAAGATTACAGCTATCACTTAATTCTATACTATCACAGATAGTTACTCTTCTGTTCACAGCAATTCCACACAGTCATAAAACGGAGATGAGCACCGTGCTCTAGAGTTGAACACGACTGGACAGGGAAACCTTTACCATTCTAGCCATCTCATTTGCGCCTCTGGTTTTCTTGTTACAACTAGTTATCTTGGGAGCACAGCAATGAACTAGGAAAATCATGGCTTGGCCAAACTTCATAAAAAATAAAAAAAATATTTTTGTGATTAACTTTACAGCATGTAGAACATGGCTTACACTTGCTGCTCTTTTTGTGATTTGCTACAATTCTAATGTACTGCATAGTGAGTCATGAAACCAAATTTCTACAAATGCCATTTCTGGTGACCAGGTTAACAACGATAACATTGTCTGGTTGGAAGCAGAGGGAGATGAAAACCACAGAAATTATTTGATGGGACTGGTAATTCCACAAATAGGTGCAATTTAAGATGTCTCAGAATGACAAATGTTATAGCAGAGACAGAACTGTGTTTCAAATGGACAACACAGAATAAATCATTCAAATGGCCCAACACAGATGATTAGCTTTTTAGAGAAAAAAGTTCAAGACAGGCCCCCCAAAAACTAGCGAGCTGCAACTAGGAAAAGGCTCAAGATTTTTGAAACTTAAGGGTATTCTGCAGAAAGGAGAAGATACAGGAAGAAATCTTACATGGATAAAGAGATGATGCCTTGGAAGTAGAGCTTTCTAGATGTCTATTAAAGACTCTCTGGTGAACTAAGTAAAAAAAGAAAAATGGACAAATAAATGTTACTCTGAAGGGCTGAACAGAGTAAGATATAGCTGGAGATTTTAAAAAATGCAAAGGAAAGTCCCAGGATTTCACAAGCAAGTTATGTAAAAGAGCATTAAAATGACTAAGGAGAAAGAAATAAGTAGTGAAAGAAACAGTGAGCACAATTAGCAGTGAGAAGCATAAAAGCTTGCAGAGGATTACCGTATTTTTCGGAGTATAAAACACACTGGAATATAAGATGCACCTTAGTTTTGGGGGAGGAAAACAAGGAAAAAAGGCCTCTGCCTCCCAGCAATTTGCCAAACAACAAACAGCACAGATGATATACACTGTTTGCTGTGCATTTCTGTGCATATGTGTCTGACCCATAGAAATAGCAAAGAATTGGAGAAATGTACATTATGGCAGTATATTAATCCCAGAAAGTTTTCTTAAATGTAATCACACTAACTCCTCCCAATTATTTAAATAGCTCTACTCCAAACATGACTAAGTCAGGGTTTATTTAAGTCAGCTGCCTTATTTTAATACTAATACTTAATACTAATACTTAAAACTATAACAGACATTTCAGATTATACTTTTACAGATCTTTAAAATTGATGTGGCTTTCTAGAAGTATTCTCTGCTATTTAAAAAAAGATACAATAGCACTGGGCCTCTTCAGATCAAGCATTTATTTTAAAAAGCTTCTTCATTTTGTTAAGTTGTCTAGAATAAGGTGACCAGATTTTAACATTGGTAAAGAGGGACACCATTGACCGGGGTGGGTGGGTTCCTGATTAAAAATTTGGTCTATATGGAGCAACAAAAATTTTCATAGAAAATAATGTCCCCCCTAGTCCTTCTTTTCTCTAGACTAGTCAAACCCAAATCCTGCCACCGTTCTTCATGTGTTTTAGTCTCTAGGCCTTTAATCATCTCATTTGCTCTTCTTTGCACTTCCAAAATATCAACAACGTTTTTATAATGTGGTGACCCAAACTGGATGCAATATTCCAGGTGTGGCCTTACTAAGGATTTATAAAGCGGTACTAATACTTCATGTGAGTTTGATTCTTTGTCTCTGTTTATACAACCAAATATTGTATTAGCTTTTTTGGCTGCTGCTGCACACTGCTGGCTCATGTTTAAGTGATCATCCACTAGGACTCAAAGGTCCCTCTCACACTTAGTTTTTGAGCCAGGTTTTGCCTAATCTGCACTTGTACCTTTGGTGTTTCCTGACCAGGTGTAAAACTTTGCTTTTCTCCACAATAAATTTCATTTTGTTGGATAGAGCCCATTGTTCAAGTCTGTCACGGTCTTTTTAGATCCTGAGCTTGTCTTCTGGGGTGTTGGCTATTCCTGCTCTGGGCAGTGTACAATAAAACATCCAAATATATAAGACAGAATATTAAAAAAATTAAAATATGAAAAACATTTTCTTAACCCCCTCTTTCTCATGTTAAATGACTCTGAAGGCAGAGTCATTTATTTTTTTAAAAAAACAACAACAACAAGGTAGTAAATCAGTGATCCAAAATTATCATAACATCTTAATCTTCTTTCTCATTTTACTTGTGGAATGGATTGGAATAGTGCTTTGGAATTTTCAAGCTTCTCCAAGACTTAAATGCACCTCCTGCCTCTGCTCTAATTGGTAGCAATCAGGAAGGCTAGTTGGGGACACCTGGAATCACAGCATTGTGAAGTGTTGCCTGATGGCTACAGACGTTGCCATATGTTTCCCCAAGAAAGATTGCGATCATCTCTATCAACAGGAATCCCTGATAGGAGATGAAAGATGGTCTCTTCATTTTTTTTTTGTCCTGCATCATTTTTAACACGTGCAAGGAACCTGTTGATCAACTTAATACTCTTTCTGCTGAGAAGGAATTAGATGATACCAAAGCACTATGACCCCCACAATACAAGCCATCTGGAACTCAGTGAGACATCTGATGGAAGGTCTTTGCAAAGGAATGACAGTTCTTCATGGACCAACGTGATGGGCTGGAAGTTAAGAGCTGGAATTTTTCCTACTTTATCATCAAAGCATCCTCCGTGCGTGTCTGTATGTGTAATTGTGCATGTCTCTCTACAAATATATGTACACATACAGGCACACACTTAGGGCAATTTTGAGATCTTCAGGTTAAAATTAAAATTAGTTAAAATTCCAAGGATCAACTAAATTTGCCCCCACTGGAGAAAGGTCTCTCTCTCTCTCTCTCTCTCTCTCTCTCTTTCTCTCTCTCTCTCTCTCTCTCTCCCCCTCCCACCCTCCCATCTTCCCTCCCTCCCGCTTGCCCGCTCCTCAGGCTCCCAAAACCCCCTCCCCTCTTCGAAATCAAACTTGTCCCACCACCCAGTTGGAAGACGGTGCTGCTTCATCTTAATTCATTTGCAGCAACCAATCTGCCTGAGCGCGACCCCCCTCCCCCCCCCGCTAGCCCGAGTTTGTTTTTGCTTCGTTTTCTCCCCAGAAAGCAAGTTTTTTTCCCCTCTATTAACCTGTTACTTGGAATCGAGCCTTTCCCCTGCCCGGGCTGTCTGTCTGGCAGGCGCCTGCTTTCCATGTCGGTGTGGGAGGGGGGTGGAGGAGGGGGGGACCTCGGGCACTCTCCTCCTCCTCCCCCCACCTCTGTCTTCCTAGTTTTGCTAGAAAGCTTTTCAACCGCTCTGAAAGACAAGTGCAAAGCGGCGCCCCCCGCCCCAGTGTTCGCTCTGCCCCGCCCCGCGCCACCCTGTGAATAGAGGGGACTGAATCGGAAGCCTGTCGCTCGTGCGCGCGTCTGGCTGGAGGAAGAAGCGGGGGCTCATTCTAAGGTGACCAGACGTCCCGCTGTTTCGTTTCAAAATTTGTTTGTTGTCGGGCATTCTTTCCAAAAAAGCGTGACTTTTTGGAAAGAATGCATGACGCGGGACACACGCTTGAAAAGCGTGTCTGTCCCGCCAAAAGCGGGACGTCTGGTCACCTTAGTCTAGAACAATAATAAAACAGTCTTTAAAAATAAGTCTAATAATTTGAACATTCTATAGGCATTTATAGTTATTGACTTACCTCCTTGCAGCAAAAAACAAACAGCCAGTTTCAGCACAGTCTCGTTAGCACAAGAAAATAAAATTCTGTCTTTGCCTCTCCCTCCAGCAATTTGCCTCCGTGCAGCTTTAGTTTCACTTTCATTTTAGCACGTGGGCTTGCCGGCAACTTCAATCAATCAGCTGAGTGTCGGGAGGCAGATAATCAGTGGCTTGTGCTAATCAGGCTCTGCTGCTGTTTGCTGCAAGGAGGTAAATTGCTGGCAGGCAAAGATCAAAGAGTGGGGGTGGCTGGGGGGTGGTTACATTCGGTGTATAAGACGCACCCAAGTTTTCACCCTCTTTTGGGTGGTGAAGGTGGTGAAGGTCTTATACTCCAAAAAATACGGTAAGTACCATATTTTTCGGAGTATAAGACGCACCTTTTTGCCCCCAAAAAGAGGGTGGAAATGTCGGTGCGTCTTATACACCGAATACAGCTATTTTTAGCCACCCGAAGCCCCGCCCCCGCATCCAATTTCTGCAAAAAACGGGCCATTTTTTTGCAAAAATCGGGGGTTGTCTTCCCCCACCCCCTAGGAATGCTCTGCAGGCTTCCCAGATCCTTTGCATGCCCTGTTTTTGCAAAACAACGAGCCAAAAATGGGCTGTTTTTGCAAAAATTGGGGCATTTTTGCCTTCCCCCACCCCGTAGGAGTGTTCTGTAGGCTTCCTAGATCCTCCACATGCCCTGTTTTTGCAAAGCAATGAGCGAAAAACGGGCTGTTTTTTGCAAAAATTGGGGCATTTTTGCCTTCTAATTACCCCATCTGGCATGACTGGAGGAGGAATTCTGGGAGTTGAAGTCCACTAGTCTTAAAGCTGTCAAGTTTGAAGACCCCTAGATTAGGGGTTAGGGTTGCAAGGGTCTTCAAACTTGGCAAGTTTAAGACTTGTGGACTTCAACTCCCATTCCTGAGATAGCATGACTGGAGGAGAAATTCTGGGAGTTGAAGTCCACTAGTCTTAAAGCTGTCAAGTTTGAAGTTTGTAAAAAGTATACATGGTTGTAAAAAGTGTACATGGTTGTAAAAAGTATACATAATTGTAAAAAGTATTCTGCTACATTGGTATTTTATTAAATAATATATTACTGCACCATTTGGTTCAGAATACTTTTTTCTTTGTTTTCCTCCTCTAAAATCTAGGTGCGTCTTATACTCCGGTGCGTCTTATACTCCAAAAAAATACGGTAACATATTCCCAGTTTCCAGAGGCTACATCAGCACCCACTGAACAAAGAGCTACATAGACAAAAGCTGTCCCTGCCCTTTACAGGATCAGACTGATAAAGGCTTGCCCAGGTAGAATGCCTCTGCTTCAAGATGATACAATTTGCTTCCCAAGTGTAAAAGGGATACTGCCCAGGAGTGAAGAGCTGACCCACCCTGTTGTGGGTCTACGACAACTCACCACACCCAACTCGCCGTGCGACAAGTTACACTAATATTGAAGAAATACTGGAATAGAATCATTAAAGAAAGGATGCCAAAATTTAATTTAATTTAATTGAATTGAACGTTCTTATAGGCCGCCCAACTCCCGTGGGGCTCAGGGCGGCGTACAATACAGAGAAGAACAATTCATAAAAACAGTTATAAAAACAACATAATAACAATAATTAAAAGATTATAAAAAAGATTAAAAATCAACCATCATTCATACCAGGGGGGAGACCAAAGATGTTCTAATTGGTCTCACTTTCACCCCACCTGCTGGAAGAGCCATGTTTTTATTGCTTTACGGAAGGCCAGCAGGGTGGGGATAGTCCTGATCTCTGGGGGCAGTTGGTTCCAGAGGGACAGAGCTCCCACAGAGAAGGCTCTCCCCCTCGGCCCCGCCAACCGGCATTGCTTGGTTGACGGGACCTGGAGAAAACCAACTCTGTGGGACCAACTCGTAGGGAGGTATGCGGTAGGATGCGGTCCCGGAGGTAACCTGGCCCTGAGCCATGTAGGGCTTTAAAGGTCAAAACCAACACTTTAAATTGCGTCTGGAGACTAATGGGCAACCAATGCAGCTGGCAGAGAATGGGTGTTACATGGGTGTATCTAGGAACACCTACCACAGCTCGCGCAGCTACATTTTGCACCAATTGCAGTCTTCGGATACTCTTTAAGGGTAGCCCCATGTAGAGCGCATTACAGTAATCCAGCCGTGAGGTGATAAGGGCATGAGGGACTGTGAGTAGAGCCTCCCTCTCCAAGTAGGGTTGCAATTGGTGCACCAGGTGAACCTGTGCAAATGTTCCCCTAGCCACAGCTGAAAGATGTTGCTCCAATTTTAGCTGTGGGTTTAGGAGGACACCCAAATTGCGAACCCATTCTGAGGGACTTAATTTCTCTCCCCCAAGAACCAAGGAGGGACGCTCGACATAATCCTTGGGAGGCAGTATCCATAGCCACTCGGTCTTGTCAGGGTTGAGTTTGAGCCGGTTCATTCCCATCCAGACCCTAACATCGTCCAGGCAACGGCCCATCACGTCCACTGCTTCCCTAAATTGAGACGGGGTGGAGATGTACAACTGGGTATCATCAGCATATTGCTGATACCTCACCCCGTGTTGTCGGATGATCTCACCCAGTGGTTTCATGTAGATGTTAAACAGGATGGGCGAGAGGACTGAGCCCTGAGGCACCCCACAAAGTAGGGGCCTAGGGCTTGACTTCTGCCCCCCTGTCAACACCGACTGCATCCTATCGGAGAGGTAGGAGGAGAACCACTGTAATACAGTGCCGCCCACTCCCACCTCGCAGAGACGACGCAGAAGGATACCATGGTCAATGGTATCGAAAGCCGCTGAGAGGTCAAGTAGCACCAGGATGGAGGAATAACCACCATCCTGGGCTCACCAGAGATCATCCATCAGGGTGACCAAAGCAGTTTCCGTACTGTAGCCGCACCTGAAACCCAATTGAAAGGGATCTAGATAATCAGTGTCATCCAATAGTCATAAGAGCTGGAGCGCCACCACTTTCTCTACAACCTTCCCCACAAAGGGAAGGTTGGAAACTGGATGGAAGTTCTTTAAATCTGCCGGGTCCAGGGAAAGCTTCTTGAGGAGGGGCCTCACCACCGCAACTTTTAAGGGCTGCGGGACAGACCCCTCTCTCAAAGAAGCGTTGACCAACGCCTGGAGCCAGCCGCGTGAGACCTCCCTGCTGGCCGAAACCAGCCAGGAGGGACACGGGTCCAACAAACAAGTGGTGGAGCTCATCGCTCCTATGGCCTTGTCTACATCATCAGGAATCCAGGTCCGACCGGATCTGAGCGATTTTATCTGCCAGAAACTGAACAAATGAAATGTGAATGACAAAAAATAAAATATTTTTTAACTATTTTAAACAATTAAATTGAATTGTCGAATCGTCCCTCGGCAAGTTATCCCATGGGAAGTTGTCCGTGCTGAGTTGGCCATGGCGAGCTGGCTGCGGCGACTTGTCCCATTCTGGTCTGTGTTTTCTTATCCAAGTATTGGGGTAGAGCTGGTATTCCAATAGGGTGGATCAGTTGTGATGTACTGCAGGTCTTACTAAATTATAACGTGGTATTATGAGATGGGGACAATGGAGAATAGAACAGGTTCTTGGAGCAAATATTATAGAAGTACTGCCTGTTGGGGAGAGGGATGATGGGAGATTGCAACTGGTTGAAGTGCAGGTAAGCGAGGACAGGTTGGTGGTTGGCTGGGAAAAGGAAATTAGACTTGGAGACTGAGGTGAATCTGTTTTGGGAAGGTTGTCATTTCTTCAAAAGAGCAGGTGTGCAGCTTGAGAGTATTTCTTGATTCCCAGCCACCATTAGATTTCCAGGCGATGGTGATGGCAAGAAATATATTTGCACAAGTATGACTAGTGCATGCCAGCTGTGTTTATTCTTGAGCCAGTTGTCATTTTGCAATGTTTATCCATGCCCTCTTCACTAGTGCAACATACTGTACATCCAACTGGTGCAAAATGTAGACATATGGGTTCAGGGTATAGGGCCATATAATGCCTGTTTTGAAAGATCTGAAGTAGCTGCCAATTGCTTATTAGACATTATTGAAGTCCTGGTTTGAATTTTAAAGCTGTAAATGTCAGATGAACTATTTCTCCTGCTATAAACCTGTCCACTTACTTAGATCAGCAAGCAGGCCTTTTTGAAGATGTCCCATATATAGTATATGGGAGCATATCTTCTCTGTGTGACCCCAAGCTAAAAAACTGCACTTAGTTTCCACTGTCCTGGTGTTTAGAAAAATAATAAAAATGTATCTTTTTTACCAAGCCTTTAACCTATTTTAGTTTTCTTATTCTAATTCCATTTTTTATTAAGTTTTATAATTTGCCTTTTAAATTGGTGATAGGACATAAATGGGAGTAATGGGAAATGCATGCAGACCACTCCTTCGCTTAACAGAAGGCATACAACTTTTGCTAAAGTTTGTGAAATTTTGTTGAATGTTGCAAAGGTGGCAAAAGATAGCAAAGTCCAGAAAAAAGGTGACAAATCTTTTTTGTGGGCGAGTTGTTGGTGTAGCTGATGGTTGTGTATCTTGCACAGATAATGAAGAAAATGTATCAATGATCACACTGCTATGGGAAAGTAAGGCCAACCCCCAAAACTTTTATGATTATTTTTTCATCCTTTGTCAGATTCACAGAATTTTACAGCAATGCAGAGTCACCATCTTCTATTTGGAAACCTCCAGTATTTGTCCATTGCTGCTGCTTTTTTTAACATGATAGAGGTAATCTATTAAAAAGGGAAAAAATGAAATTGCTGGATTTTTTTATTTTTGATTGATAGCACTTGGAACCTTCAGCCTGGAGGTATCCAGTGTATAAAATGTTATTCCTCACAAAGAAATGACCTGTGCTTCTCAGTGGAAATATATGAATGCAAAGAGTTTTAAAATACTCAGATACACCATTGTCTTAGAGTAAATATAGAACGTAGATGAAGTGTGTGCCTTCATAAATACAAGATGACGATTTTCATGGCTAAATAATGTCTTCAGAAGTATCAACTGTGACTTTGAAAAACAATGTAAAATTTATTACTTGCATTTTGTTGGTGGTGCATGTGGAAATTTTGCCTGTACAATTTTGAACTTAGATAGATTAACAGAGTTGGAAGGGACCTTGTTGGTCATCTAGTCCAACCCCCCACCCAACCATCCCCGACAAATGGCCGTTCAATCTCCCATTGAAAGCCTCCAGTGATGAAGCTCCCACAACTTCCAAAGGCAAGCTGTTCTATTGGTTGATTGCTCTCACTGTCAGAAAATTTCTCCTCATTTCTAGGTTGAATCTTATTTGATACATCTGAGCTGTGGTGCTCCCCATCATACTAAAAAAGCTAATTTATCTGCTGTAGAACTACTCTATTGGCTATATATCTATGACAAGTATACAAAGTACATTGTCAGGATTGCTAATAGGAGAAGTCCCAAAACCACATGTGCAAAGTCTTAGATTTGAGACGGAAGAACTCCAGAGACTTGAGATGTCTCCAGTAGAGGGCCAATGGGTATGCCAATCAAGACAAAGGTAGGATTTGCTAGGTTTTCCCATGAACGAGCCTCCTGGACCCCGTGGCGTTTGCAGCTAAGCAGCGGAAGAAGTATCTGGAATTTTGGATCATGTCGGGAAAGCAATATTTAACATGACGGTGGAGACAATGCAACCTCTCCCCTCTCATGGAACCTATCACTCCCTAAGGCTTATGGATGAATTGAGGAAGATGAAATGAGAGGAGACATTTAGAGTGTTGCTGATACTCACCAAGGGATGAACTCCACCAAAGTGGGTTACAGCTGCTATAAAGGCAGTAAGGGCAGCAAAGCCCCAGTACAGATAGTCCTCGACTT
Source organism: Diadophis punctatus similis (assembly GCA_023053685.1). Classification (NCBI taxonomy): domain Eukaryota; kingdom Metazoa; phylum Chordata; class Lepidosauria; order Squamata; family Dipsadidae; genus Diadophis; species Diadophis punctatus. The sequence continues at coordinate 2,275,238 of JALIGW010000029.1, forward strand.
TATAACAGTTCATATAGTGACCGTTCAAAGTTACAACCGCATGAAAAAAGTGACTTATGATCATTTTTCAGTTACGACCTTTGCAGCATCCCCATGATCATGTGGTCAAAATTCAGATGCTTGGCAACTGGTTCATATTTATGACGGTTGCAGTGTCCCGGGTCATGTGATCCCCTTTTGCGACCTTCTAACAAGCAAAGTCAATGGGGAAACCAAATTCATTTTAAAATCAGGTTACTAACTTACCAACTGCAAGGATTCATTTAACAACCGTGGCAAGAAAGGTCGTAAAATGGGGCAAAACTCCACTTAACAAATGTCTCATTTAATGACAGAAATGACACAACCAATTGTGGTTGTAAAGTCGAGGATTATCTGTACTACGTTGTATGCCCTTATTTCATTAACAGATAGTAATCCTGTGTCCTTGTTTAGAGTAGCATGACCCCTCTTGGGTGGGGTGGGGGGCTCAGAGAACCTCTTACAGAGGCATGTGGAAGAATCTATTTAGCATCTGTCAAAAGTTGCTTGGATTCACTCGGGAGCTGGACATGGCCTTGTTACAGGTCCGAAGGAGATGCCTGATGGAGGGGTGGGGAGACTTGCATGGTTATCTGGAGACTGTTTGAACTTGTCGAACCCAAGGAAGTGAGAAAGGTCCTCAGGGTTGTGCATTAACCACTGGTAGTGGCAGTGGAAACTAGGAATTTCTTCGCACAGCTTCAGGTTGTGCATCAGTTGTGCTGGTTCCTGGCTTGGGGGGAGGTGTTCTGCTGACAGTCATGCTCTAGTCACCTCCTGGAGTATTTCTAACACACTCTATATGAGATTGCTCTTGAAGGGTATCCGGAAGCTTCAGCTGCTGCAGAATGCAGTGGTGCAGAAAGTTATGTGTGCTTCCAGAGTAGCACATCACACCTCTGCTCCGTAACTTCACAGGTTGCTAGTTTGCTTCTGGGTTCAATTAATTTGCTGCTTTTAACATTTAAAGCCGGGGTCTGGGGCTGAGTTATCTGAAGGCAGCTTCTTTCTAATTATATTTACCCCTCCCAGCAGATCTGTTAGAGAAGGCTTGTTGTAGGTACCAGTTCCAGGAGGTGGGTTTTCTCTCCTGTGGCACCTACCTTGTGGAATATTCTCTCCCTTAAGATGAGGTTAGCTTTATCCCTGTTAATATTCTGGTGGTTTCTTAAGACCTGGTTGTATCAACAAGACTGGAGGTCTCAAGGGACCAGTGAAATCCTAAGATGGCTCCCCTACCATGAGCTGTGGTGGCGCAGTGGTTAACTCACTGCTCACTCCAGGAGTTCAATTCTGAGAGGCTCAAGGTCGAATCAGCCTTCCATCCTTCCAAGGTTGGTAAAATGAGGACCCAAATTGTTGGGGGCAATATGCTGACTCTGTAAACCGCTTAGACAGGGCTGTAAAGCACTGTGAAGTGGTATTTAAGTCTAAGTGCTATTGCTATTGCTATATCAGATATTGAACATGCCACTGTCAGTAACATGGCTATTAATGTAAACCAGTACTGCCACTTTGTAAAATGTGTGTGCCTTGCATCTTTGAAATAGTTTTTACATTCCTTCAAACCGCTGTAAACCGCTTAGACAGGGCTGTAAAGCACTGTGAAGTGGTATTTAAGTCCAAGTGCTATTGCTATGCTACTGCGTTTAACATTCACTCTCTCTTGTGCCTTATATTTTTTTATATTTTAATGATTGTTTTATATATATTGATTGTCTTAATTGTTGTATGCTGCCCAGCCCCAAATTGTGTGAGATGGGCGGCCATATAAATTTGATAAATAAATTCATCCATTCTACTTTGAGTAGAAATGTGTCTCTAAAGCAGATGCAATGTTAACTAAAAATCAATATTATGGATGTTTTTCCAGACATTTTAAAGAAATGGTACAATCAGTCATGGTCCTTTTCCTCTTTCTATATTTTCTATAAAAAACTTGTGCATTTTTTCCAAGAGAAACCGGCAATATACCAAGATCACTCACTAAATGTCTAGCAAAGAGCTTGGTGTTAGGCTATTTCTTTGCTGGACATTTATAGTATCTTAAAGTGTCACCCAACCATCTTTATATTAACAGTAATGAAGACAGATTTTATATGGCCTCAGTGATAATTGGCTAATGCACATACTTAGTGAGGAAAGGGCATTAGCTATGAATTCTATCCTCTGAATTTCTTTTCCTCTTCCATCTACAGAATAATTTCTGTTTTTTCTGGAGATGTGAGGATGCTATTCTTATCAACAAATTATTCCACTATATTTTCAAGAGACACAGTAGCCCTACAAGACATACATTTGTGTGAAGTTTGTATAGATACCTTTATATGCATATATTTACATCTATAAATAATTTTTGGAACTTGGGTTTCACAGAAGACAATCCAAATAGTGTATCATGCAAATAGATTGCTGTACTCATTTGCGCACCATCCCTAGACCTTCCCAAGCCAGTTATAATAGTTTTGGCCCAAATCATTTTCCTCTTGATGGTTCTGATTTAAAATAAAAGTTCCTTTCAAATAATAAGTATTTTTCAAACATACTTGCTATGTTTTTGTTTTAAACACTCAAAATAGGATTTGTACAATTCACTGAGATGTATGGGAGCTCTGACTGCAAGATGAAATGATCAATCATGCTCTTAATTTTCCCAATTTAACCTGTTGCTGACTTTTGTCTACTACCATGTTGCACAAACTATTATAAGAAAGGGAAATCACAGAATTTGTTAATTTTTTCTTTCCCACAAGAACAACTACGTCTTTTTCCATGCTACAACGCAACAGGCATGATGGGTATTGGCATGATCTAATATTTCCCTATCCAGGAACACATCCTTCAGGTTTTGCTGTGTTGGATTCTGGCAACCTCCCACTCATCATAGTTGTGATGGTTCAGTATGAAATAGGGAAGGATCTATCAGATATATAATTAACTGATAGGGTATTGAAATGAAACTACCCGTTCCCAGGCCATGTCACTGTGCTCTGTAATTTTTTTCTCCATTCGGTCTCTGATCCTATATGTGACGTTGGGGAAACAAATCTTCCATTTGACAAAAAGAACTGTGAAGTCTGCAGACGTTAAGTTTATAATCTTTCTGATGATCCCAATTAATCTTCATTCTCCACTTCAATAGTCAGACATCTGGTTTGGCCTTGAGCAAATCTGGGCTATCTCGGACAGGCCTAAACCGAATAGTGGGCAAGAAAGCAGTGGTACAGAAACCCTGAAACATAGCCCCACCTTCTGTTGAGTAATAAGGGTGTTCAGATTTAACTTCTAGCACGAGGATATATACTTTCTCTTTGTATATATTTACTATCCATATCCCCACTGCTTCCTTCTAGGGAAAGTGATTTTAAAAAAGATACCAGACTTGGAGAAGTGGCTTAAGAGTAAGTCACTATCTCCAAACCAATGCCTGTTGTTATAAACTCCTGAGTATCTTTTATTTTAAGATTTCCATGTTGAGAACTCACAAGCCTATCTTGACTGCTGAAGAAAATTTAGAAAGGAGAGAAGGCAAGTAAAAAATACTTAAGCAAGTAAAAATAATTATAAAATATCTTGATGGGGTATTTGATTTGATTCGAAGTCCTTACACGCTATAGTCCTTTTTACAAATGATTTTCCAAATGTATAAAAAAAACAAAGCCCCTTTCTTCTGGTTGCAAGGGATTTTCCAGTTAAAGTTTCAATTTGTGATCCATAAAGCCTTCAAAACTGTGGGAAAGAAACAGGAAAACGTCACAGGATCAGCAGGAAGATCAGGTGATGAATATCTCTGCATTCATTTGTTTGACACAGCTGGGCTAAATAAAATCACTTGGAAGCCAAGGCTTCTTGGGCTGCATATACAGCTCAGGATCAGGCCTGCAAAGAGGAAAGTCTCTCGAGAATTACTCTAAAGAAAGTGATAATTGATTAAATTAAGAATGGATATATTCTTCTTTTGAAGGTTACACTGTTGAATTCCAGAGTAAGTTCCTAATAACTATCAAATACTACATCTGTAGATAAACATGACAGATAGCCTTTGAAGCTGTTGGTTAAGGATGTTGACATACAAAGCTGATAATGCAACAGGGCTCTCCAGAATACCCCTGCAAAGGAGTCTGAAAGATACGTCAAGAATTCTAATTCTACACGTATCGTAATTTATGGTTTTATGTAGATGTTAAATGTTCTGACTTGGACAGTTGAAAATGTCATTTTTTTGCTTCTCAGCAAAACAATATCAGTTAAATGCAGTTGTGCCTTTCCAACTGAACCTATGGATAACAGAAGAAAAGGAGAGACTATATTTATCTTTTCTTCCCTCTTCCCAACAGCTCCCTGGGACCCCCAGAAGGTATGTTCCAGGAAAAATCTCCACAATAATACCGAAGTTTACTATGAGTGTATACAGAAGAATCACATCTCTCTCTCCCTTTAACAGAATCTTCCATTGGCTCAAAAATTCTTAAAAATAATGGGATTTTCCCTCCCAACTTATGAAAAGGACCAAAGGATATAAACTTATGATTATTATAAAAAACACAATGTCTTATTGAAGATTCTAATTACGAAAGAAGTAATGATATAAAAACTGTACCAACACAAGAGCCAGAAAGGATGGTAGCAAATGCAGACATTAAAGAATTTTAAATAAATGACATTTCAGATTTTAAAATATAACAATATAGATTTTAAAATAATAATACACATCCACCATTGGACTAGAACAAAATTCAATGGTCCCTAGGCTATACCAGGCACAATGGGTCTTTCCCCACCTCCATTAACCATTGCATAAACAGGGTCCTTTGTAATTGTCTTAATCTTTTCCCCAATCCATGAGCCAGACACTCTAGTCTTAAGTCATTCTCAGCTATACTGTTAGTTCCTCCCTTACCCATAAAATGTTAGTTCCTCCCTTACAGTACTTTGTCACTGTCCAAAGGCAGCACCTTAAGATATATACAATCTGTTAGGCTTTTGTATATTGGATGGGCTTGAAACAGAAACAACAGAATCAGGACAGAGAGTGGCAATGAGAGCTGTATATGATGCTGGTAGACTTTTCTGCCAGTTCAGATGAGTAAAAAGTTCTGTCATTCAATAATTGGGAAAGGCAGCTGTCTAGGGCTATAGCTAGGAAACGTCTACATAATGCAGAGCAGCATATTTGCTTGCAGTGAGGAATCTCCAACCTTGGAATCTGTTTCTGCACAATGCTGCAGAGGAAAGGTGTAAGTACTTTTGGAGTATAACTAAGACAAAGTTCTCAAAATCATCCCCGCCCCCAATGAGAGAGCTCAGGTGCCAGAAACCCCCAAGGCTTTGCCAACTGAAGGTAAATGGAAAAAAGAAAAGAAAACGGCCATACAACAGCTTCTGCTCTCCAGCCACAAAGGCTCATAAAGAGTGCCGCCAGCAGCAGATGCTAGGGAACATGCCACAGTCTTAGAAGGCATCATCTGGCCTGGTCTCTGCTCAATTCGCTCACAATTGAAAGTAGGAAAAGAAGGCTGCTGGCAGCTCCAGTCTGGTGCCAACGGAGGCAACTGCCATCCTGAGAGTTTCAGAGCACAGCTGTAGTTCCTTCTTTCTCCCATCCTCTCTGTCTTTGGACTTCCCCTGTGCTACACAGCTACCCCTGCCACTGCTGTGTGGAGCCTGCATTTGTTGAAGGTGCAGGGCAAGGAGTGGTAGGACCTTGGTACCTTTCAGCTCCTAAGTGGCCTCCTGCCTGGCTTTGACAACTCATTCACATCTAGTCCGGAAGGCAAAAATAAAGGCTAGACTCGGTGATTCAAGATCTCCCATTCTACCATACTCAGGAAGAGGAGAAAAACTGCACTAGGAGGCAATCTTAAAAAAACCCAAAACTTTATTTTAAAAGCTGAACAACCACCTTCTACTCCCCAAATGGAAGAAAAGAGTTCCTCCCATACCTTGTGCCTTATCAGCATGAGAACAGCCTAACAACACTGAGAAATGATTATTCTACTGTCCCTTTTTTCTCCTCTTTGGATTTTTCTGCTGATACGTGTTTTGCCCTCAAATAAATTAATATCACTGTGAAGTACATTTAAAGTATCAATTCTTGCTCAAACAGGAGACACATTGGCATTTGAAAAGTGCAGAGGGTAAAACAATACGACATAAATATGAAAGGCTGCATTAAAAGCTGCTGGATTTTCTAGGAAGGATAAACTTAAAACTGGTAACTGACCAGCGATGAATCTTCTGCACCATGGGAAAGAGCATCTTCTAAACTTAGTTCCTTCTTCCCATCCTTCTCAATAGGCCTATAGCAAACAAAAGTGTATTCTAAGTAAATGTTAAAACTGAAATGGCATAATTCACTTCATTTCTTTTTTCATAAAGACATTTGATGTTGAAAATGTGGGTGCCTAACATAAAATAAAACTTAATTTAAAAAATCCATATACTGTAATTCTAGCATACAGGTAGTTCTCTACTTACAATCATTCATTTAGTGACCGTTTGAAGTTACAACAGCATGGAAAAAATTGACTTATGACCAGTTTCCGCCCTTACATCTGTTGCAGCACCCTCATGGTCACATGATCAAAATTCGAGCACTTGGCAACCAGCATGTATTTATGACGGTTGCACTGTCCCAGGGTCATGTGATCACCCCATTTGTAACCTTCCCAGCTGGCTTCCAACAAGGAGTCATTGGGGGAAGTTGGATATTCACCTAACAGCATGACTCACTTAACAACTGCAGTGATTCGTTTAACAACCGCGGTAAAAAAAGGTTGTAAAAAGTGCCGCAACTCACTTAACAACTGACTTGCTTAGCAATGGAAGTTTTGGACTCAGTTGTGGTAATAAGTCAAGGACTACCTATAGTAAAATAGATTTATGGATCTATTAATTATGTAAGAAATGTTTATAATTGCATGTAAGATCTAGAACTCAATCAAAACAATGAGCAAAATTACAGAAAGAAAAAAGGAGTAATATAAAAATTTCTTTATGTAATGAGCAGTGGAACTTGTTTTAGAAGAGAGCAATTGTCCAAATAAATTACTTTTTAAAAAAACCTACAGGACACTAGGAAAAGAAAATCCTCATAATTACAGAAGAGACAATCTTTTCTTCCATTTTAAACCAGTAACTATCATAGAGAAGATCAATCTGAATAGAATTCCCATCTATGTATCCAAAACATACTTTTGGGAGAAGGGAATGGATATCAGGCTAGAGCACAGTTTAAAAGAGATTGTAGTTTTGTTTTCTCAGTTTTTTCAGACTAGACAAAAAAGATCATCAAGGATGGACTGAAAAGAATCAATTCTTTTGCTGCATTTTCAAAATCTATATATTATATGCATGTTTTAACTTTGGGGAACATTAATGGCCCCAACTGTACAGTATTGAGTGGTTAGGTTTACTAGGGAGAGATAACAAATATATTGCATGGATTGTAAGAAATGTACTGTGTACTATAATTTTAAAATCTTATTACTAATTATGAAAATGCAGCTGATTACTCTGCAGCTGATCTCTAGGAAACTTACCTGATCTCACATTCTGGCTCTAACTCAAAGTCAAATTCCAGGTCCGTAGTCTTAGCTACTTTGTGCTGTGAAGACGCCTCTGAAAATTTTCTCTTCCTTAGTAATTCAAGCTGTGTGCAAAATAAACTATCTTCAGTGGGTTAAACAAATACAGACTCCTTATAGCAGCTTTTAAGAGAATCAGCATTTCCCATGTAGTGTTTACCCGTCGCCCATTCTTTTTCTTTTAATTGCTATATACCAGCGATGGCGAACCTTTTTTGGTTTGCGTGCCAAAAGGGGGGGGAATGCGGGGGATCACGTGTGTGCGTGCCCACACTCATAATTCCATGCACCCCCGCACATGCACGCATGACCCCCCTGCTCCCAGCATGCAATGGCACGCCCATTTTTCGCTCTCCCCAGGCTCCAGAGCCTTTCTAGGAGCCTGGGGAGGGCGAAAACGGCCTTCCCCACCCCCTCTGGAGGCTGCAAACAGCCTGTTTCCCAACTCCCAGTGGGCCCAGAAGGCCCAAAAATCAGCCGGCTGGTGCACACATGCACGCCGGACCTGAGCTCGCATGCCCACCGATATGGCTCCGCGTGCCACTTATGGCACCCGTGCCATAGGTTCGCCATCACGGCTATATACTATATGAGGACCCAGATTGTTGGGGGCAATATGCTGACTCTGTAAACTGGTTAGAGAGGGCTGTAAAGCACTGTGAAGCAGTATATAATTATAAGTGCTATTGCTTTTGCTATATATTTGACCTTCAATCTGACCCTATCAACTTCCTTGCTTTGTATTGTAGTCTTATATATTTTCCATAGTGACTATGATCAATTTTATTAAATAAGGGCAAATTATTTTTTAAAAATTGTTACTATTGTTAAGTCCACTATTTCAATTATGTGTTGTCTATAAAAGTCATTTGTTTCTTACTCTACTTCTATCTAGCTTCAGTCAAGGCTGCTAACCAGTCTTATAATATAACATCATTATGAAATTAATAATAAAGCCAGTATAATTTATAACAGAGTTATAACAGAGTACAAAAAGTATCTATACATCTATACCAATCACCCAGACATACTAATAAAGGAACAACTAAACTTTTGCAGGTTTCCAAAAGGTAAGGAGGGAGGCAACTGATCCCATTTTAAGGGGCAAGATATTCCATTTGAGGGGACATCGTGTTAGCCCTTTGAGGCAAACCCAGTCAGAAAACAGATTCAACAAGAATTCATACAGGATCTTGAATGTCTGTGTCTTCTTCCCCCCTTTTGCCCCTAGGAATTAAGGTAGGGTCAGTTTTAATTTCTTGCTAATATTTTGTTTCCTGAATTTAAAACACACTTTCATAACTTTTGTTCCTTTGTTTCTCCAAGGTTATCTCTGACTTATTCTATTCTGACCCATCTAAGCCCCATCACCTTCCCAGCACTTAATGAGAGGGTGAAATGAATGACATTTGCTCAAAGATCAATTGGCCTATCTGTCCGTCCATCCATCCATCCATCCATCCATCCATCCATCCATCCATCCTTCAAAAAGTCTTTAAAACATGGGCTAGGATGGCTGGCAGATCTCTCATGGGAATATTTAATATGCATTGTATGCTTTATTGCTCTGTTTGGATATAGGCTTCTGTATTATTTTATTTTCAAATCATTTTAAGTGTTATATACTGTAAACACACAATGATTAGATGATAAGGACATGAGAGGCTATTATAAGTTCCTTCTACTCCAGGCATGGACTTCCAACATGATGCATGATTCTATATATCAGTTCACTTTCCCTATCTACCTTTAACCCTAAGGTTAAAACACCTTTGCGCCCATCAGTGCCATCAAGCAAGTTAAGTTTCATATTAATCCCCCAAAATTCCACCCCAGAGTTTCCTGTTCTGCCACTTCCAGGAAGCTGGAATAATGAGAGCAGCTGCATGAACTCTTCTGATCCACCCTACAATCCCAAAGGCAAAGAACTTCCAAAAATAGAGAGAGAACTTCCTCTCATGGACAACTTACTGTTGTGAGACGTTGTAATGCAGCAAAACGTTCCTCCCATGTTGCTGTGGATTTCTCAAATGCTTCATGTCTTTTCAACAGTTTCTCTACACCTTCCACAGTTTGGCCATAATCACCACTGAACAGGTAGGGTTCCTGGGCAACGAGCCAAGCCTCAGCCACTGAAGCATCTCTGGAAAACTGACACACCTCTAGCACTGTTGTAGGAAAAACAAACAAGCAAAAAGGAACATTATATATATATATATATATATATATATATATATATATATATATATATATATATATATATATATATATATATATATATATATATATATATATATATATATATATATATATATATATATATATATATATACATACATACATACATATATATATATACATACATACATACATACATATATACATACATATATATACATACATACATACATACATACATACATACATACATACATACATACATACATACATATATATATATATATATATATATATATATATATATATATATATATATATATTCGGGACCTTCAGATGAAGGCAAAGATAAATCCCCCTTACTTAGAATTATTGGAAGATCTGGACTTTCATTTCTATAGAGAGAGAATTCCATTTGCGTAGCACAGTTTATAGCCAGTGCAAAGTGGTGAGCCACTTTGTGCGGTACTCACACAATCGAAGCCAGTCCCAGCGCCTATCCCACTTTTCCATCATCTCCCTCCTCTTCTCTATCAGTTGTAGCAACTTCTCTTGTATCTAAAAAGAAAAGGAGGAAAAGCATGCATTTTTTGGTGGATTAACAGACATTTTTTTTACATTTTGTCTTAATTGCTCACATTTCATTTTGCTTTTCCTATTGAAAAAGAAGCTCCATTTGGTTTATTCATGACAATATTATAAAAACACTTTAAGACCACTGTAAGTTACTTTGCAGAGGATTGTGCCCAGACAGTGTGCAATAAATCAGAGACAAATTCAATTGTCATATAATGCAGCCATTGTGTAGAATCTTTGTGCCCAGAGATGCTTCAGCTATACTTTAAATTGATGTGATACCCTCAATTAAATTAAAGTATAAAGTACAAGCAAAATACGAGTGAAAAACTAAGATGCAAGCTGTGCATCATAACAGCAAGCCTATTTTTGGAAAGTGTGCTGCTCTGTTTAAGTTCCTCTTTAAGTAGTGCAGCTTCAAGGGTCAAGAAACGAAATAAGAATACTGAACTTTCTGAGTGGTGGGTTCCTACCAGTGCGGTCCACTCTATAGCACCGGTAGCGACCCGCTGGTGACGTCACAGTACCAGTGCGGTCGGTTGCCAGTGCCTGGGCGCCGCCATTAAAAAATTTTTTTTTAATTTTTTTTTTAATTTTCTTCTGCGCATGCCCAGAAGCCGAGCTTCCGGCACTGCGCATGCGCTGCCTTCCTACTCCACAGTGAGTCCAAGCAGGGGAGGATGGCTGAGGGAGCATGTGAGATGCTGAAAGAACGGGCGGCAGGAGCTATCTCCATTCCCCTCCCTTCAGCAGTCCGAGAAGCCACGAACACGCGGTGATGATCCTAGGCATTTTCACATGTTTGAGGCTTCTCGAGCTGCTGAGGGGAGGGGGAATGGGCGGCAGGACCTATCTCAGTTCCCCTCCCTTCAGCAGTCTGATAAGCCACGCCCACCTGGTCACATGGCTGGCAAGCCACACCCACAAAATAAGCCACGCCCATAGAGTGGTAGTAAAAAAAATTAGGAACCCGCCCCTGAACTTTCTCATCTGTTCAAGCTTTCCTCAGTGCCTTCCAAATACATTCTCACTAAGCGGGCTTATCTCCACTCGGAGGGATGGCTGAGAGAATAACATAACAAGCGAAGCCTGCCTATTGGCGTCCTTTAAATTATAAGTTTTCAGAGGGGGCAATCTGATGTGTAAAAGTAGATTTTGTTCTTTTGCTCCCTCATCAGTTTGAGTACTAGACAAAAGCACAAGAGAGCCACCTTTGGTAACTGAAGGAGACTCTTCTTTGTTTGTTTTTTTCTATCTTTTAAGGTGAATTTGGAGCTCAACCAGTTTTCTTGGTGTTTATCACTAACAAATCAAAATACCGTATTTTTCGGAGTATAAGACGCACCGGAGTATAAGGCGCACCTAGATTTTAGAGGAGGAAAACAAGGAAAAAAGTATTCTGAACCAAATGATGCAGTAATATATTATTTAATAAAATACCAGTGTAGCAGAATACTTTTTACAATCATGTACACTTTTTACAACCATGTATACTTTTTACAACCATGTATACTTTTTACAAACTTCAAACTTGACAGCTTTAAGACTAGTGGACTCCAACTCCCAGAATTCCTCCTCCAGTCATGCTAGCTCAGGAATGGGAGTTGAAGTCCACAAGTGCCAAGTTTGAAGACCCTTGCACCCCTAACCCCTAACCCCGGGGTCTTCAAACTTGACAGCTTTAAGACTAGTGGACTTCAACTCCCAGAATTCCTCCTCCAGTCATGCTAGATATGGTAATTAGAAGGCAAAAACGCCCCAATTTTTGCAAAAAAACGGCCCATTTTTCGCTCATTTTTTTTGCAAAAACAGGGCATGCAGAGGATCTGGGAAGCCTGCAGTGGACTCCTAGGGGGTGGGGGAAAGCAACCCCCCCCATTTTTGCAAATAAATGGCCTGTTTTTTGCAAAAATTGGATGTGGGGGTGGGGCTTCGAGAGGCTAAAAATTGCTGTATTCGGTGTATAAGATGCACCGACATTTCCACCCTCTTTTTTGGGGCAAAAAGGTGCGTCTTATACTCTGAAAAATACGGTAGATGTCTCTCTTTTCATTCACAACTAAGTCCTTACAAGATTCCGAGAATCAAGAATGAGGAAATAATTATCTCATTTCCAGAAACCGATGGCATCACTTACGCCTTTAAAATCTAGATGGGACAGCACTTTAGAGTGCCCTAAACAAAACAGAGGCTTAAATCTGTTGTAAAGCCTGCTATGGAGAACACTCACCTCAGCTGCATCATGGAGGTTGCGCTGCAGTAAAGTTTTCCCAAGATCAATGCAGGCAGTGAAACTTTTATCCCTGGTGGCTATCTCAGACTTTATGTCCTGATGGTATTTCATCAACAATTCCACAGATGACACGTCCCTTAAATTAAGCACAAACAATTCTTAACGAGAAATCAGGATGATTTTAGAGGTAATATTTTACATCTCTGAATATAAACTGAGAAGCATTGCTGAGAGTCCCACTGACCCATTATGTTTTCCAGGGCCAAAAAAAAAAGGAACAAAAGAAGGAGTTTACCTGGGCTTTTCCTGGGTATCAATCTGCCGGATCACACTCTCCATCCAGGACATGAGGTCTCGCACCATGCAGAAGAAGCGGAACTTCTCGGCTGTATCAACTAATTGAGCCCGCCGCCCCTCGCAAGCCTCCAGCAAGGCCTTCCAAGCTTTTACCACCTCCTGTTCTTGCTTCTGGATGGCCATGGCCTTTTCTCCAGCATAGGCTGCCAGCAGGCGTGCTGCCACCTCCTGAAAGTGCTGAACCTACAAGAGCAGAGACGAGGAATCACAGGGTCATGTGCTCCATAGCAAGCTAAGGCCGGGAATATAACTGTTTCTCAAACCCACTTTCTGACATTAAAAATAGGAACGCATCTGTCCTTTTCACTGGATAATGAAAACGTTGAAATAAATTTGATGTGTATACTGTACTGTAATTCTGCTAATTCAGGAGAATAATTTCTTCTGGTATTGGTTTCAAAAGATTCTGGCAAAATCTAACTTCATAGACTAAAAAGCTTTCCAAGGGTAAGTAGTCTCAATTAGGTTAAGTACATTCATAGCTAATTAGCTTCTGGTTAGATCTCACAAGCTCCCAGTAAATTGGCCACCTCACCCCAGCCAACAAATGAGAGAGGATACCACCAGATGGCTCCACATGTTTTTAAGAAGCTAAGAGGTTACCTGCACTCTCAACAGGTGAATATCTCTCTCAAAGGCTTTGTGCATCCTGTGGAAGGACTCGGCTGTATTGACATCTCGGCCTAACTCCTCAGGCAGCTCCTTGTGCTTCTCTTCAATAAGAACCTGGATCTCACTACCATCATAAAAGAACTTGTGCAGATCATAGGAGGCTGTCAACAACTGCATTCTGGTGTCAATCAACTCAAGCAGGTCAGCCCAGCTCTCGTTCAAACCATCCCTCCACTCTGCAATCGTGGCAGCTTCTGGGTGGATATCAATCAGCTGATCAGTTCGGTGAGTGACATTGTTCACCCACTCCTGTCCCAGGTTTCCTGTTTCTCGGGCGAAGTCGCGGAACTTTTCGCGCAGCAGCTAGTCAAGAACCAAAACCAGAATGAACAAAATATTTTTCAATACCTTTCATCCTTGAGCCAAAAATGGTAAAAATTTTGCCTAGTGATACAGAATTTTAAAAAAATATTTGGCTTTTTCGGCTATCAGATCTTCTTTTATCCCAAATTTAAACATAGGAGTACCTTAAAAATGCTGCTTCCCACTTTCTCGTCTTAAAGATTGGCTATTTTCTTTTTACATAACTTTATTAGGCAACATTGAAATTGTATACATATAATCATGCCCACCACAGACAGAGTTATTCATAAATGAGGCAGTGTGCTGCCCAAGGTTTTACAGAGTGCATCACCCTTTTGGCACAATCATTTTTTTTTCAAGGGTTTAGTACAACATTTCAATTTTAATATTAATTGTAATGTTTTAACTTTAATGTCTGATGTCTTAATGCTTTAATCCTGCAATTGTTTTATTCTATTATTTATGGTACTGTAAACTGCCTAGAGTTGCTTGGAAAGAGATGGGTAGCATACAAATTTAATAAAATATATTAATAAAAATGTTATTAAGTATCATTTTAACACATGTACATTTTAACACAAATTAACTTCAATTGTTCTCTTTATTTTCTTTGACCCTTTAATAGCAAATCCACAACATTCAGTCAATATGCAACTAGGACAAATATCAGTACAGAATCTTTTGAAGCAAAAGCAGCTTAAAAGATTTCTCAAAGGTGAAACAGTATCACCATGATAATACTTGGGTAAGTCTTGTGCTAGCAGTAAGAAATAAGAATATGTTTTGGCACATCACAGTGGGCCACACTGAAAATGATCTATTCTATTCCTTATTAATAGCTATTTCACAAGACCTGAGAGGGGTATTTTAGGAAATTTCACAATGATGATGCAAAACAAAAAATGATCTTGTTAATCCACAGAGAATTTATAGAGGTTTGTCCTGCAGAAATGGTTGCTAAGCTTAATTATCTAACTCTGATCAGGGAAGGCTCAGACAATTATTTAATATGTCCTGAATTAATTAGGAATAATGTAGACTGGTGGGCACCTAGCTTGGCTTTGTTGTTTACATCTATAGACACGTATTATTGTACCTCTAGGAATTGGAGGCCTACAATTATAGACTGCATTTTCAAAATAAGGATAAATGCCTTTTAAAATCTGCCATACTGACAAGAAAGGGAAGTAGATTAGAGAATAATTCTTCTTGACTCATATACTATATCCGGTCTCTTTTATTTTCTTTGAAGAGAAGGAGCCTTATGAATATAAAGAAATAGTGGTGGTGTTACAGGTGTGACTCTTTTATAGGTGTCAGAGTTTCAGCAGAATCTAGTACCATAAATTAACTCTGTGTAGGATTTATTACAGACGCTTTTTCTAGAACACTATATATTAGTGTTCTATAATATCTAAAATATCTAAAATAAAATTTGTTATGGCAAAAAGGCGTTGTTGTCTAGAGTTTCCTTCTTCAGATGTCTTTCTTGCTTTTGATTCAAGAAACATGAATCCTTCCAGAAACAGCTTGTGATCTTTACTTTCCCCACGAGCAATATATACATTTCTAACTACTAAAATATAGGTAACTGTAATGCACCTGTCAGCAGTTTTCTGTCAAGCTATTGCAGGACATTGTGTAGAGCCAAGCTGCACCACTTGTAACCTATGATCTACACCAGGGGTGGGCAAACTATGGCACTTTGAGGACCTGTGGACTTCAGCTCCCAGAATTCCTGAGCCAGCCATGCATCCATGACTGGCTCAGGAATTCTGGGAGTTGAAGTCCACAGGTCCTCAAAGAACCATAGTTTGCCCACCCGTTCTACACCTCAAAATAAAATGGCCACAATGGACTGCCCAACGGACATTCTCACAGTGCTTGCTCACAGTGGCATGGTCGAGGTCTTGACCCATCTCTGGGGATGATGCGATTACATCTCTCTCTGCAATCCACTGCTCCAGATCATCAACTTCTCTCTTCAGTTTGAACAGGTGATATGCAAGTTCTACTTTACGTCTGCGTTCCTCAGCCAGGTCTTTCAACCGTGCATACTGCTTATCTACTTGCCCCTGCAATCGGATGATATCTTCTCTAAAAAACCACAAAGACAAAGTTTGGAGACAAGTCACCTAAAAGGAAAGGCAGCTCAACTCAATCATATGCAACAGATTGTGATTCTCCTGGCTATTATATTCCAATGATTTCGGAGTTACTGTTATCAAATGTACTCACCCTTCTGGGTGGCCAGCAGATAGCAGTTTCTGAGCCCGACTGGCCAGCTGCTTGATGTTTTTTCCATATTCTTCTATGGATCGCTGCTGGCGAAGGTGTCTCTTCAGCATCACAATGCCACTCTCTTCATCCTGAGATGGTTAAGTAATTGAACTTATTGATCTTTGCAGTGAAGGAAACCCTTAGGTCGGAGGTCGGCAACCTTAAACACTCAAAGAGCCACTTGGGCCCATTTCCCACAGAAAACAAAACACTGGGTGCCACAAAACCTGGGTGGGCGTGGCCAACTCGATGTCACTCACTCCCACCCAGTCACATGACCCCCAGCCAAGCTTACCCAGGTTTTGAAGCTCGGTGTTTTCTATGGGAAATAGGTAACTCCCCCTCTGTCTCCCTCCTTCCCATCTTTCTCCCTGTCTATCTCCCCCTCTCTCTCTGTGTCTCTCTCTCTCCATGTCTGTGAGTGTGAGTTTCTGTGTATGTCGCTCTCTCTCGCTCCCTACCTCTGTGTCTCTTTCCACTCTCAGAAAGCCCTGCAGCCCTGCCTGTGCTCTTTCGGGCTTTTCGCCAGCTGTTTTTATTTCTTCCTTTTGGAAAGCCGGGCTGGCGGAACAATGAGGCAACCTGCAGCAGAGACTTCCCTCCTCCTCCCCCTCCTCCTCTCGCGACCCCCTGGCTGGCTGTGGCGGGGCCGGGAGGGTGCGCTTGAGAGGAGGAGGAGGGGGAGGAGAGGAAAGCCTCTGCCACGCATTCCTCCACCAGCCTGGCTTTCCAAAAGGAAGGAAGAAAAACAGCTGGCGAAAAGCCCCAGAGAGCACGCAGGGCTTTCCAAGAGTGAGACACAGAGGCAGGGAGCAAGAGAGAGAGAGCGAGAGCGAGAGCGAGAGCGAGAGCGAGAGCGAGAGAGAGAGAGAGAGAGAGAGAGAGAGAGAGAGAGAGAGAGAGAGAGAGAGAGAGAGAGAGATTCAAATAGAATTGATACAGGATCTTGAATGTCTGTGTTTTCTTTCCCTCTTTTGCCCCTAGGAATTAAGGTAGGGTCATTTTGAATTTCTTTCCCCCTGCTCCCAGCTCAATCCTATCTCGGGACAGAGGAGCGCTCCGGTGCTCACCCGCAACTCTCCACACTCCTCCAGGCCCATTTTGCTGAGGAGGGGAGCAGCCCTGATGCCTCTGCTCCCCCCCATCGCTGCCCAGGGAAACGAAAGCAAACAGAAATATAGCTCTTGCTGAAAGAGCTGAGATCGGGGAAGGCTCAGGAAACAAAAAGCGGCGCGTTCTGCGAGAGCCGGACCACGCCTCTCCGGCATCCAACTCGCCAATGGGGGCACTTCTGCCGGGCCATCTCCCCCCCTCCATTGGGCTGTTGTGCTCAGCAGCGCAAGGGAGCGCTTCCCCACGCCGCCCCCTTCTTTCTCTTGGCCTCACCGACAAGGGAGGAGGAAGGCCAGGCTTGGAGGATGCCCACCCTGCAAGATCCACCCCCGCCGTTCTCTCCCAGCAGTCTTTGCTGGTGGCAACAGCAAATGTACCAGGGGGAATGCTGTTGGTGTGCAAAGGCAAGTGCAGGGGCGCTTTGCTCCCGCACTAAGGCTCTGACCATGCCACTGCCGTGACAGGGTGATAGGGAGCCATGGCAGAGGGCCCAAAGAGCCGCATGCGGCTCTGGAGCAGCAGGTTACCGACCCCTGCCTTAGGTCCATTCCCCAACAATAAGGCCAAGGAAAACCAACCCCTTTTCCACATGGCCCTCCTCAACAGGCTTAGGTTACATAGGCTAGAAGAGTTTTATAGCTTAATCTTCCTTTTCTCGTTGAAAAGAACTTCTGGCTCTCAAGATTTCTCCCTGCTTCTTATAACCAAGGCCCTCTACATTTTTACATCCTCTCATTGGTCAGCTGGAAAGGATGCTGCTCAGGTCCATGGGACACAACTCTGCAAGAATCAAGAGGACAATGCAGAATTGCTGCTGAAGATGTAGTAGATGAAGTCAAGAGGTACTGTATGTGGAAAGTAGCCAAAGAGTGTATAAGTTATGAATTTGAGTGGGAGTAAGCTCCAGTGGACTTGCTTCTGAATCAGGTTTAATAATATAAGATAATTTGTGAAAAAATTATCCCTTCTTCTCCCAATTGTACATATTCCTGATTTCACTAAGGTAAGTAGTTCTTATCCTAAAAAGAAGATAGCTTAAGCACAGCAAAATGAAATCAGTGCTGTTGAAAACATTAAATCACCTCCATTCTGAAGGAAGCAGAACTTTTTCTGTCACAACTAGATTATGGTGCTCTATCTTCTTTTGCATGGGAAAGTAAACTACAATGCTTTGTGTATGAGAGACAAGAGAAGAGAGAAACAAACTTTCTTTCTCTTTCACACATTGCTCTTTTTAAAACTGCCACGCAGCAATTTCTTATAAATTATCATACAATATAGACACATGCACAGATGCACATAGAAAGACATACAATATCATACTGGATTCCAGTCATGTTTCTTTTGCCATTAGTGACATAAAAAAAGAGAGAAAGGATAATTAATGAAACTGTATCTTTGTTCTCCTAGAGCAGTGATGGCGAACCTTTTCTGGTTCGCGTGCCCACGCCCATTGCACACACACCCCCACGCATGCGCACAATGGGCAAACCGGAAGTGCGGAAAAACGCACTTCCGGTTTGCCAGTGAGCTGTTTTTTGCACTCCGGAGGGTTCAGGGAAGCTTCCTGAAGCCCCGGAATGCAAAAAAAATGGCAAAATGCAGAAAACGCACTTCCGGTCTGCCCGTTTTGCTGTTTTTTGCATTTCAGGGCTTCAGGAAGCTTCCCTGAACGCTCCGGAGTGCAAAAAACAGCTCACCGGCAAACCGGAAGTGCGTTTTTCCGCACTTCCGGTTTGCCGGTGGGCAACGCTCGCGTGCCCTCTGCTATGGCTCCGCGTGCCACCTGTGGCACGCGTGCCATAGTTCGCCATCACGGTCCTAGAGCTTTTTGAAGATTAAAAAATAGTCCCAATAGAATAAGATATGCAGGTCTTAACTGTCGCCAGGGATGAACAGGTCTACTTCACAACCAACACTGCTAGGGTGTCATTTTCCTAGAAAGCAACACATTTTGGGAATGGTCTTCTACCTGGTAAATACTACTTCATTGGCATGGGAGGTGCTCTTACCTTTGGCTTCTCATCTGTCCCTACATAAAGCTCCTGTTCACTTATCCAGGCCTCTGCTTCACCAGCATCTAAATAGTATCGCTGAGCCTCACTGGCTTCTTGTAGGCGCCGCAGCCTCTTCAAGGTTTCCTCCTGTAAGGTGCTCCAGGAAACCTTTAACTGATTGAGACATTCTTCCGTGTCTCTGAAGTCCCCATCCCCTTCAGCTTTAGCCAACATGCTCTTCCCTCGATCAACAACTTCCTCAATTCGTGGGGCATGACCAGTAATTTCTTTCTGCAGGGTCTAGGCAAAGAATAGAGCAGGGTTTAAAGAAATGAATGAGTGAAATCACAAACAACTTGAATAGACTTCTCCCTTTTATTAAACTGTATTCTGTATTCCTGATAGAGAATGAAAAAAGGCAGCAAAGTTCCAAGCCCTAGAGGTCATGCACCTCAGATATGACATGCTTTGCAGCTGCTACTGGATATTGTCAGCTTAAGAGAAAAACACTAGTTTAACTCCAGTACATATAAGAACAATTTAAGAATGCTTCATTCATGCACTGAAAATGAAGATAAATATGGGACACTATAAAGTAAAGATGCTAGGAGATGTTTAGTTCACAATTAGTGGTGTATGGAAAAAGGCCTTTAGACAAAAGCTTTGCTTCCTTTTGTTAACAATTACCATAAAGACAAAAATATGTTTTTGAATGTTCATAACTATAATAAAAGTTCAGTTGCTTTGTTGTAAAGTAGAATTAAGTGAGAAAAAAAACATGCAACTATGATGGGGAGGCTCACCTGGTTTTTCTTTGTAAGTAGCTGGACTGACAAAAGATTTGTGCCGTGGTCAGTGGACTGAGCAAGAGGGAGTCGTTCTTGTACCCAAAGCTGCATTAGAGAAAAAAGACTAAAGTAACATGCCAAAATGTCAAATGCGTATACAAGAGAGGATGAAAGACAGATTCTTACGCAATTTTCCTAATATCTGAAACAACTAATCCATGTGATCCATCTTCTGATATCTTCTCTCTAAATGACACAAATAAAGCCAGTAACTATCTAGCCAACACTCACCAATTCATCTGCCAAATCCCGGTCCAATTGATATCCAGCCTTAGCCATCTCCAGTTCTTTCCTCTTCCTACCCAACGGCTCTGCAAGATCCTGAAATCGCCTTTCAATGATCTCATGCTTGCTGTCCACTTCATCCATGTCTCTCTTGACTGGAGGGCCCTGAGAAAGCAAGCCTTCCATTTCTTTCTTCCGCAAGCTGACTTGCTCATCCAGATGCTGAAATGAGATATCTTCATATTTTGTTGTCTTGTTGAGATCTATATGCTTAACTCCATCACTCAGACATTACATAGATATCATCCCTATTCCCATCTAGACAATATTTGAACAACAGACTGCAAATGTTGCTTTCAGGGGGGTGAATTGTTCAGAAGTGATATGAGAGGTGGTTGGGAATTACAGCAATTTACTACAATAATTAGTAAACTGTGGATAAATTTCAGACATTTTCTAGCAGTTTGGATCTGTTCAAGAGGGTTAATAATAAAGGTCTTTCTCTGAAAGTTATTTCCCATTTCCATTCTTGTCCTTAATCCCCTTGTCAAGTGGATCACAACATTTGGCCATATCCCTTACTCCAGTCATTTAGAATGCCACAGGAGACTGGCTGAAGATGACTTGCTGCACTTCAGAACTGAAGCCAAATAGAGGCTTCAAAGTGGGTGTGGGAAGACACAGTGCACCTTTCTTTAAAAAGCTTTATCTTTTTCTAGATTCCACAACAGCTTTGATCCAAAGTACAGGAGCTATCTACTCTGTAACTATTATTCACCACTTCACCACTTCAAATAAATCCTTTTCTCCTGGGAGAAAAAGCCAAACATGTCCTACAAATGCCTAACTTACATGCTACTGAGTTCAAGAGAGATGGAGACTCTGGGAGGACTGTTACTTTCCCTTTAAATATAATTTTATTGAAAGCTTTACAAAAAGTGTAAAAATTAATACAAATGAAAAAAAGTAATATGGAAAAAAGAAAACGGAAGAAGTAAAAGAAAAAGCTAAGCTGCAGAAAGAAATATATATATATATATCAGTGGTGGGTTCCTACAGGTGCGGTCCACTCTATAGCACCGGTAGCGGCCCGCTGGTGATGTCACAGTACCGGTGCGGTCGGTTGCTGGTGCCTGGGCGCCACCATTTAAAAAAAATTTTTCTTTAATTTTTTAACATTTTTCTTCTGCGCATGCGCAGAAGCCGAGCTTCCAGCACTGCGCATGCGCTGCCTTCCTACCCCACAGTGAGTCCAAGCAGGGGAGGATGGCTGAGGGAGCATGTGAGATGCTGAAAGAATGGGCGGCAGGAGCTATCTCCATTCCCCTCCCTTCAGCAGTCCGAGAAGCCACGAACGCGCGGTGATGATCCTAGGCATTTTTGCACGTTTGAGACTTCTCGAGCTGTTGATGAGAGGGAGAATGGGTGGCAGGACCTATCTTAGTTCCCCTCCCTTCAGCAGTTCGAGAAGCCACGCCCACTCAGTTACATGGCCAGCAAGCCACACCCACAAAATAAGCGATGCCCACAGAGTGGTAGTAAAAAAATTAGGAACCCGCCCCTGATATATATATATATAAGTAAAATGGAAAAAAAGAAAAAAGATATAAAGTAGCAGCTTCTGATCTTCTTTAGAGCAGTTATATGTTCAACAGTAGATTTACCTCTCTCTCTCTCCTCTCTCTCTCTCTCTGTTAAATCGCGATTCTCTTCTTTCCATAAACTATCCTATCTAATTGTCAAAACCATAGATCTTAAGTTCACTTTTTTCTGTTTTATGCAAAAAGTCCATAAGGGGTTTCCAACAATAAACATAGAAATCATCTTTAGGAGGACTGTTACTTACTTTCAAGTTCTTTAGAAGGATGTTAACACTTGTGAGATCTTTTCCTTGGACATCAGATTTTAGCTTCTCCTCTATCTCACTGATCCATGCGCTAAGGTCAGCATAGCTCTGTGCATAAAGGTCAGAGCGGTTAGCATCAAACAGCTGCTGTGCCTTTTCCTCTGTGGTTGCCTGCAGCATATCCCAACGTTGATGAAGTGCCTCTAGCTTCTGCAACACAACATCTGCATACTGGGGCTTTTGCTTTGCCAACTGTTGTCCTTCCTGGGAGAAAAGTGCACAGAAGATGAGAAATATAGTTTATTTTCTCTTTCGTTTTCATAGGATGGAACATATAGCTTGTGGTCAAACAGTACTTCCTAGGCAATTAACAATGCTGTGTTTACAGTGATGTGGTAACACAATTATTACTGACAGTTAAATTGAAGGTCCTCCCAGTGGTACCAGATTCCAGAAGCTTTCACTACATTCATAAAGAATATTTTCCCAATAAAGCAAAATGTTTGTAGGTTAGGATTGAAATGAGGCATCCTTGGTGCTCTCTGAGCTTGGTTGTTTTCTTGCAGACGTTTCATTACCCAAAGTAGATAACATCATCAATGCTAGAATATTTTCCATAAGAGTGAAGAAGAAGCAAAGGGATTGGCTCTCCTAGATCAGCTCTAGCTAATAGGGAAGAACTGGTTGAAGAGATAAAACAATGGGAATTTTAGGAGGAAATCTCCATGTCATCTTTGAGTTCAAGATCCTATAAAAAATAAACTGGAACATAGTCATACATGCATACTAGATTTCAAGAAAACCAACTTCAGCCAACTTAAGAGAAATATCCTGTCCAGCAAACATTAAATATTCAGGCCAGAAGAAACAAGAGTGTGGAGAAGTTCTAAAAAATTAAGACATTGGAAGTTCAATCTTATAAGATTTCAATCAAAAGCAAAAAGTGGGCAGTTTATGAAATCGATTTGGATTAATAGGAAGCTTTCAACAGAACTATTGAGTCAAAAGGGATATGTATACTAAATGGAAGATGGGTACAATCTCCAAGAAGGGATTCTCATGGAGATCCATGGAGATTAATTATCCATGCTTTAACAGATTTAACAGATTAACAGAGTTGGAAGGGACCTTGCAGGTCATCTAGTCCAACCCCCTGCCCGAGCAGGAGACCCTTACATCTGCCTCTACCAGTGGTGGGTTCCTACAGGTGCGGTCCACTCTATAGCACCGGTAGCGGCCTGCTGGTGATGTCACAGTACCGGTGCGGTCGGTTGCCGGTGCCTGGGTGCCGCCATTTTTTAAAAAAACATTTTTTAATTTTTTTTAAAACATTCTGCTGCGCATGCATACGCAGTGCCGAGCTTCCGGCACTGCATATGCACTGCCTTCCTACCCCAGTGAGTCCAAGCAGGGGAGGATGGCTGAGGGAGTGCGTGAGATGCTGAAAGAATGGGCAGGAGCTATCTCCATTCCCCTCCCTTCAGCAGTCCGAAAAGCCATGCCCACCCAGTCACATGGCCGGCGAGCCACGCCCACCCGATCACATGGCTGGCAAGCCACATCCACAAAATAAGCCACGCCCACAGAGTGGTAGTAAAAATATTAGGAACCCACCCCTGGCCTCTACCTAGGATCGAACTCACATCCTCCTGATTGTGAGGCAAGAGCTCCACCTCTAGGCCACAGCAGCTGACTTTGATGGCAGCGTGACTGCCTCTGGAGCCTTTATGCTGGGAGACTAGCGGGTTTCCTTGCTGAATTGGTAGGCCACTAAAGAACAGACAGCTGGACCAGATAAGTGAGGGGTCCAATCCAGCAGAGCATTACTTATGTTCTTTTTAAGCTATACTACCAAATATCCAATATTACCAGAAATAAATATGGGCTAATGTGCAAAGGGGACTTAAGGGAAACTAAGTTAAAAAAAAGACCTTCTTTAGTTTTTTTCAGTAGAAAAAAAGAAGGGCTGGACCTATGTTGGGAAAAGATAGTATGATAATAACATACGTGGCGAGATAGCAGATCTTACTTTGGTATTCGACTAAAAAGGGAAAACAGTTGACAAAATAAGGAGCAGGAACCCTAAGTTAAACAATGGTTAACAATGAATTATATCTGAGAAAAAGAGTTTACAGTGTCATATTGGAGCTCTTTCTGTGATCTTTGAGAAATTGTAATAGATGGGCATAGTGCCAAAGAATGGAAGAGGGACAAATATTGCTTTTATTTTCAGCAAAGGGGGAAGAATGGATTTGGATAATTACAGGTCACCTACTTTGATATATAAATATTGGGCAAAATTCTGTAATGAATTATTAGTAAGAATAGATAGAATAGAATAGAATAGAATTCTTTATTGGCCAAGTGTGATTGGACACACAAGGAATTTGTCTTTGGTGCATATGCTCTCAGTGTACATAAAAGAAAAGATACATTTGTCAAGAATGGTTGTCATAGGGTTCAAGTAAGCAATCAGGAAACAATCAATATGAATATAAATCGTAAGGCTACAAGCAACAAGTTACAGTCATACAGTCATAAGTGGGAGGAGATGGGTGATAGGAACGATGAGAAAAACTAATAGTAATAGTAATGCAGCCTTAGTGAATAGTTTGACAGTGGTGAGGGAATTATTTGTTTAGCAAAGTGATGGCGTTCGGGGGAAAAACTGTTCTTGTGTCTAGTTGTCTTGGTGTGCAGTGCTCTATAGCGATGTTTTGAGGGTAGGAGTTGAAGCAATTTATGTCCAGGATGGGAGGGGTCAGTAAATATTTTCACGGCCCTCTTTTTGACTCGTGCAGTATACAGGTCCTCAATGGAAGGCAGGTTGGCAGTAATTGTTTTTTCTGCAGTTCTGATTATCCTCTGAAGTCTGTGTCTGTCTTGTTGGGTTGCAGAACCGAACCAGACAGTTATAGAGGTGCAGATGACAGACTCAATGATTCCTCTGTAGAACTGAATCAGCAGCTCCTTGGGAAGTTTGAGCTTCCTGAGTTGGCGCAGAAAGAACATTCTTTGTTGTGCTTTTTTGATGACATTTTTGATGTTAGGTGACCATTTTAGATCTTGAGATATGATAGAACCTAGAAATTTGAAAGTCTCTACTGTTGATACTGTGTTGTCTAGTATTGTAAGAGGTGGTAGGATGGGAGGGTTTCTCCTAAAGTCTACCACCATTTCTACGGTTTTGAGTGTGTTATTTAAGTAGTTATTTGTGACTATTTAGAAAAGAATACATTGTTGGCAGGATCTCATTTTTGGTAGACGGGCCTATTTAGTTGACTAGCACTGGACATAATGTATCTTGACTTGAGTAAAGCATTTAAAATAGTAATAGACTACTAGAGAAGAAGCAAAATGTGTACTGGATAATGCTAAAGCTGGTTGAACACTTATACCCAGTGATTGAAACTCAATGGTTTTGCATAAAGCTGAAGGAAAATGTAAACACAGCAATCATGCCACTGAAAAAAGATTTTAAAAGTAGTCTGTCCCATAAATAGAGCAGTGGTTTCATAAAAGTGATATACAGGAGGAATGCCCATTGCTGAGAGTGTGGGGAAAAGCCCATGGAGGTATCTCCGATCATGACTCTAATCTCTATGCTCCGATAAAATCTCTTGAAACTACAAGTATGTCCCCTCATTGAGGAGGAGGGGCACGCAAAAATGATGTAGCATTTTGTGTTACTAAAGCTGCTGTACATCATGTTATTAAATATATCAAAGTATTTCACTTGCTTTATGAGAAATTGTCAAGTTTTAGGGTTGTGGAAAGAAACAGGTGGCTTAATTCATTCTTCGTAAAAGGTTTCCATGTGAGCTGCCTTCCTACTTGGGGGAAGTGGGGAAAATCCTATTATTAAGCAGCTACTATATACTGCAACTGAACAATGTAAGGAAGTCTCTACTTCCCTGTTGTTCCTGTTTCAAAGAATAATCCCACATTTTGTTTTAAAAGGGAACAAGAAACTGGATAAACGTAACATAGTAATCTCATATCTTGTCTGGTCTGAAAACATGCATGCACAAAATTCCTGTAAACTATCTTTTTGCATGTGCAAAGAAAATGTAAAGTATGAATGTTACAGTGGTGGGATTCAATTTTTTTTACTACTGGTTCTTTGGGCGTGGCATGGCGGGCGTGGCATGGCGGCAGTGGCAGGGGAAGGATACTGCAAAATCTCCATTCCCTCCCCACTCCAGGGGGAAGGATACTGCAAAATCCCCATTTTCTCCTGATCAGCTGGGACTCGGGAGGCCGAGAATAGATGGGGGCGGGGCCAGTCAGAGGTAGTATTTACTGGTTCTGCAAACTACTCAAAATTTCCGCTACTGGTTCTCCGAACTACTCAAAATTTCCACTACCGGTTCTCCAGAACTGGTCAGAACCTTCTGAAACCCACCTCTGGAATGTTATAAGTATGTTTTCAAATATATATGAGACACACTATATATTTTGTTATACAGTTGGCTTCACCACTACTACTACTACTACAGACATGAAGCAGCTCTTTAACTTGCCAATTTGCCATTATCTGAACTTAGTGGTATGTATTAACAGTTCTTAGTATTACACTACACAATTGAATTTTTAAGAATAGCATGGCATGAAAAAAAATTCACAAACATCAATGTAATATTCCAATTGGTTGCAAAATCAGCTTGGCAATTTTGATGACACAACTTCCAAGGATTTTGGAAATCAGCTTGGCAATTTTGATGATACAACTTCCAAGGATTTTAAACCCATTTAGCATTCATTGATAATTTCCCCCTATATTTTTAACCAGAGATAATTGTTTAATGACAGCTGTTTTGGTAGAGTTAGTAATCGTTCCTTGTTTTTCTTTGACTCTGTTATATACGGATCTGCATTTGTACTTCGGAGCAGTTTACAAAAACAGTAAAATACATACATGGTTACAATAAAACTTAATAAACAAAAAGGATAGTGATCTCCAACCCTATCTCAAAAATTCTACAAACATGAGGAGCCACAAAAATGTGAAGATGTGGGGGTATGAAGGAAGACCATGCGAATCCGGGGGAATAAAAGCAACATACCTCATCCAGCTTTTCTAGCCATCCTTGGTTGGAAGCAAGTTCTGCCATAAAAGCCTGATGCTTCAGCCATTTGCTATGCAAATTCCGTGCTTCATCATATGACATATCTTGAGCAGTAAGCATCTTTTCTTCAATCCACATGGTGAGCTATCAATAAAATAGCATTATGTTTATAAATGTATGAAAAGTGGATATGTTTGACTCCTGTAGCATTTTGCTGAAAGTAGAAACCTATGATCTTTCACAGATATTCCCAGATACTCCCTTACAGTATTGTCTTTTCCAACTTGTTGCTGCTGTTCCTGTTTTTTTGTGTGTGTGTTTTTAAAATATCTTTGCCAATGGCAGGTTTTGCTAAAAAGGGAAATCCAAGACCCAGCTTATTTATTTATTTATTTATTTATTTGTTTGTTTGTTTGTTTGTTTGTTTGTTTGTTTGTTTGTTTGTTTATTTATTTATTTATTTATTTATTTATTTATTTATTTATTTCCCTTTCTCCAGATAATTTCTGGGTTTTATATGAGCCCAAAATTATACCATGGTCGATGGTATCGAAAGAAGGGCAAGGATGGATAGGGAAAGGATGGATACACTACCTCAATCCTGCTCCCGTAAGAGATGACCTACAAGTGCGATCAATGCCATTTCTACCCATAACTGGGCTGGATACCCAGCCGAAAGAGGTCCAGATAATCCATTTTATCTAAGACCTTCTGAAGCTGCAGCACAATAACTTTTTCCACCACCTTCTCTTAAAAGGGGAGGTAAAAAATTGGATGGAAATTTTTCAGGCAGGTAGGGTCCAGTGAAGTTCCAGACCAAGACTAACTGAAATGGTCCTGGAAATTCCCTTCCTGCAGCGATATATTAATTACTGCATGGACCCACCTGCAAATCTAATAAACAAATCGTTGCACTAACAGCCCCAAGGGCCTGTCCATTTCTTCAAGTCCAACAGGCTGAAACTACTCCCACATAACTGGGTGAATCCACTCCCTGGGCATCTCCAATGAATCTGCTCCATGCCTGGATTCCAACTGAGAACAAATGGCCCTATAAATGGCAGCGCTCTATGGATGTAATAAGTGCGGAGAAATACAGTAGTGATGTTCCTCCACTCTTACCTCCACGAGGTAGGCCTTAATAGCGGCTCTGGCCTATGATCGGTCGGATTCATTCTTTGTTTTCCTCCAGTGCACCCTAGTTGTCTCTTGGCTCTTTTCAACACCCTCAGCTCCTCTATGAGCCATCGGGAATGTCAGGAGTGATGGCAGCAGCAACACTCCCAACTGATCCCACAAACCCAACTTCAGGAACAGTGTCACATCTGGAATTTGAGGAGCATAACCCCCAAAGGCCAAAAGTGATTCCTGAATGACAACTGCTACATTCCCTCCTCTGCCCCGAGGCCTTAGCTGGTGCCAAATCCTAAAGCCAGCTGGACACATCTCCGAGAGAAAACCCTCCTCTGGTGTCAGCCAGGTCTTAGTAATGCACGCCAAGTCAGCTTGTTCTTCCCCAAGAAAATCACAAATGAGTGCGATCTTCAGCAGCAGCAGTAAAAGACCTGGGTATCTGAGGGTCTGTTGCCCAGGGTCTGGGCATGAGTTAGAAGGGCCAGAACACATCACCAGTATTTAGTATAGGAGTGTCTTCCCCTGTAATGGCCTGCTTTCCTGCTCCCATTCCGACCCCTACCCATCACCACTTGAATTGGTTGTCCTGCCTTACACCCCATGAGGTGGACGTCTACCCCCAGCCCTGACCTCCCTCCCCCTGCGCCACTGTCTCTGCCATTCTACCAGTCATACTAACTCACACCAACCTTCACTGGATAATAGGAGGAGAAATACTCCCATTGTCGGACTGGCTAAGTCAGACCCGTGCGTTAATGACTTCAAGACACTTTCAAAAGTATGGACTTCAGCTTTAATCACGCTACAGATAAGAACTCAGACCATGCCGAACCCATTCAGGTCAAAGTCAGCTCTGAGATCCTCCTCCTCTCAGTGCTATTTATGCAAATCTTCACCATTCCCTCCCCCCAAACCACCATCTGGTGCTGTGAAGCCCTCCCCTCTCAGCTGGTCATGGCTTAGATTGTTTCTAAGAATGGGCTGACAAGATTCCGGTTGCATCACCGGCGTCAGGCATTGAACTGCTGAGAAGAGTTTGTTGTGCTGGCAACCATCAATCCCCCGGTCCAGTGTCTCTCCCTCCCACCAAGGTGCATATGTCGAGCCTTGGCACGACACCCATGGCATTTTAGCTGTGGCTCCCAGCGCCACCTGAAGTCCTCACTATCCCCAACCCAGTGGTGAAATCCAATTTTTTTTACTACTGGTTCTGTGGGCATGGCTTGGTGGGCGTGGTGTGGCTTGGTGGGCATGGCAGGGGAAGGATACTGCAAAATCCCCATTCTCTCCCCACTCCTGGGGGAAGGATATTGTAAAATCTCCATTCCCATCCCACTCTGGTGCCAGCCAGAGGTGGTATTTGCCGGTTCTCCGAACTACTCAAAATTTCTGCTACCAGTTCTCCGAACTACTCAAAATTTCCGCTACCGGTTCTCCAGAACCTGCTGGATTTCACCTCTGTCCCCAACCCCCACAATCACTCCATATACTCCTACCCCCAAACAATAAAATCATCTATCACTGGCATCAACCAAAACTATGGCCTCTCTTGGGGGAAAAAAGGATAAGCACAGACTCACCCTAGATTAGCAGTAGTAGCTAGTTCAAAATTCTTACCTCTTGGCAGTTTTGTAGGAAATTTTGCAGGTCATTATTGTCCTTTAGTAACACAAATGCCTCTTGTGATTTTGTGACATTTGTCCTGTGTCTAAAAATGACAAAAATGTTATTATTAAAGAGAAATGTTTTCCTACTTCCTCCACAATAGTGACTTGCCATTTCAGAATTCATTGAACTTTCATACTGACATTACCTTTCTTGAATCAGCTGAACTTTTTCTATAATTTTGTCAGAGTAAATATTCCCATCAGCAGCAAGCTTGCTCCCGGTGTCTATCAAGCCAGTAACCTTTTCTTCATTAGCTGCCATATTAGCGAGGAAATCTTCAAATTTCCGTATAACAGCTTCCGATGCTTCTAAGGTGTCTGGTGGCTCAGTGTGGGCTAGTGTATATTCCTAAACCAGATATTTTTTTTAAAAAAAATGAAAGTGAGAATACAACATGGGCAGTTAAAAAATACTGATGCCTTATACCAGATATAAAAAGGATTTCAGTTCATGCCTATTAAAGTTAATTTGATGATGCTATCATATAAATGATAGCTGTAGGAAAAGACATCATATAGGCCAGTGATGGCGAACCTTTTCGGCACCGAGTGCCCAAACCAGAACGTGCATGCATGTGCACGCGCCGGAGTGCCGGAAACCCAAAGAGCAGCTAGCCAGTGCACATGCGCATGCTGGCCAGGTGGTCTTCGTGTGCGCTGAAGCACTGGAAACTCGAAGAACAGCTGGCCGGCGCACGCATGCCTATTTTTGGCCATTTTTGGGGCTGTTTTCAGGCCGTTTTTGGAGGCCGTTTTCAGGCCATTTGGGGGGCCATTTTTGGCATGTACGCGCCGGAAACCAGAAAAGCAGCTGGTGATGGTGCATGTGCCCACATAGAGGGCTCTGTGTGCCACCTCTGGCACGCATGCCATAGGTTCATCATCATGGATATAGGCTATGACTTATTAAAAGGTTGAGTGTGCCAGCTGCTAAACATAGTTTTTAGCTTTTTCTGTTTCTGAATATATGCAAATAAATAAATAAATAATGTAAGTGGCGCTGAATAGTGTGGCAAACCTTCTTGGGCCATTTGATATCCTTAGATGACATAAAAGTCCATGCTATATGCCAGTGATGGCTAACCTTTTCCGGACTGAGTGCCCAAAGTGCGTGCGCGCATGCCCAAATGCGTGCATGCATGCCCGGACCGCCAAAATGCAATGCGCATGCAGCCCCCTTGCATGAGTCCTGCACATGCACACGCCCCCTGCATGAGCCCCACCCCCGCATATACCCATGCACATGCGCACTCAGCTTCCCCACCCCTCACGCTCCATGCCCCCGTACATGCGCACCTGCCTCCCACATGCGCCCTGCCTCCCACACAAACGCTTGCACCCCCCTGCATGTGTGGCAGAGACTCGAAGACCAGCTGTCTGGCGGGAGGCGTGAACGCATGCACAGCGGAACTGAACTGGGGCGACGGCTCGCATGCCATCAGAGAGGGCTCTGCATGCCACCTCTGGCATGCGTGCCATAGGTTCGCCATCACAGCTATAGGCTATATGAAGGGTCTGCAACCTTAAACACTCAAAGAGCCATTTGGACCCATTTCCCACAGAAAAGAAAACACCAGGAGCCACAAAACCTGGGTGGGCGTGGCCAACTCAATGTCACTCACTCCCACCCAGCCACATGCCCCCCCTAGCCACGCCTACCCAGCCGGTCATTAGGGCAGACAACTGGTTGTTAAAAAACATCGGGAGCCACAAAACCCTTTGACACTCCCCCCCTCCCTCCCTCCCCCTCCCTCTCTCTCTGTATGTATCTCTCTCTCCCTCTCCCCCTTCTCTGTATCTGTGTGTGTGTGTGTGTGTGTGTGTGTG
The DNA here is from genome assembly GCA_023053685.1 of Diadophis punctatus similis. Taxonomy (NCBI): domain Eukaryota; kingdom Metazoa; phylum Chordata; class Lepidosauria; order Squamata; family Dipsadidae; genus Diadophis; species Diadophis punctatus. Next base: position 2,307,170 of record JALIGW010000029.1, read on the forward strand.
TGTGTGTGTGTGTGTGTGTGTGCATCTCTCCCTCTCGCCGTTGCCCTTACCTTCTCAGGCTAGGCAAGGAACCACTGGGAAGGGAGGGCGAGGGGCAGGGCCAGTCAGTGATGGGATCACCCGACAGGGAGCCATAGCAGAGGGCCCAAAGAGCCGCATGCTCTTTGCAGACCCCTGGGCTATATACATACAGGTAGTGCTCGACTTACAACAGTTCATTTAGTGACTATTCGAAGTTACAACGGCATTGAAAAAAGTGGCTTATGACTGTTTTTCACACTTACAACCATTGCAGCATACCCATGGTCACATGATCAAAATTCAGATGTTTGGCAAGCTGACTCATATTTATGACCGTTGCCGTGTCCCAGAGTCATGTGATCACTTTTTGCAACCTTCTGACAAACAAAGTCAATGGGGAAGCCAGATTTACTTAACCGTGTTACTAACTTAACAACTGCAGTGATTCACTTAACAACTGTGGCAAGAAAGGTCATAAAATGGGGTAAAATTCACTTAACAAATGTCTCACTTAGTCAACAGAAATTTTGGGTTCAGTTGTGGTAATCATGAATCAAGGATTACCTGTACATGTATATTACCCAGTCTGCAAATGTCATCTCTTATTACTGAACAACATGCCACTCACAATACTCAAGGACACAAGGATGCAATCTTGTGACACCATGTTGAAACACATCACCTGATTGGTAAGGATGATTTCCGCTTGCTTTGCATCTTTAAGAAATTCTTGGAAGCCAAGACACTGGTTGAGGAATTTCTCCCTAGTATCCCACATTTTACATAAAGCATTCCAGCCTGTCTCCATGCCCTCCAGCCGCTGCTCCAGCTGCCGATACTCTGTATCGGTCTGACCCTGAGTCACTCTGTCTCCTGTCTTCTTAACGTTGCCGTAAACATCTTTGTGCTGATCAATCTCTTCCTTAATTGCCGCATGATGCTGCAAGAGATGCTCAGCTTCTACCAAGGAGTTGGGCACCTCTTCTGAAGCAACAGCCTTTTGTGCCTTGAAGAGCCACGCTTGGAAGTCGTCTAAGTCTTGCAAAAACTTGTGCAACTTGCTGGCCTCTCCAAGGGAAGCCTCCTGGGACTGTAAAGTATTTTGGAGGTCCAGCCAGACCCCAGAGACAGCTGTTAGCCGACTATAGATATCATCAGCTAGATCGGGCTGCTCTTCAGCAAGCCGATGGGCCTCCTTCTGCAGGACGGCAAGCCTGGCTTGAATAGCTGCCAGGTCACGTTCAATGCCATACAATTTCCTTTGCATGGCAATCATGCCTGCCAGGTTTTTACCAAGCTCCTGTGTAGATTCAATGACTTTGGTTTTTTCCAGGATCCATTTCCTGGTTTCCTCACAATCAACACAATAATTGTGGAGGCTAAGAGCAAAATCAACAGCTTTTCGCCTTTGAGCCACCATTTCCTGGAAGACCTTCCACCTAGGACACAAAACAAAACAAGCATTTTTGTGACGAAATAAATGCCCTTCTTTAAGATAGATAGACGCGGTGGCTCAGTGGCTAAGACGCTAAGCTTGTCGATCAGAAGGTCGGCAGTTTGGCGGTTTTGAAGCATATTTATTTATCCCCAAATAAGCATAGAGGAAAATCTTGTTTCACCATAGAGATACATATTTTACCTGCTCCCTTTCCTTCTCTTTTCCAGAAATCTATCTTTGGGAGCAATGCATTACATGGTGGAAGAGAAACGGGGATAGGGAATGGCCATCACTGGATGATGGACGAACAAATGGCATTCCCTCAATCTATCTTGTTTGCCTAGACAAATTATAGCCACAGCTAAACTAATTATTTATCTTTGCATATTTATAGCAATATTTGGAAAACAACAATGAAGAAACAGTTGGACAAAAATAAGAGAATCTATTACCTGCCATTCAGATGCTCTTGGCACTGCCTCACTTTCCCACTGCGTGGATGGCCACTTTCTATTAGGGCACTAGCAGCTCTATTGACCCCTTCAATCTGAGAAGCCAGGCTGTTTATTTCCTGCTCCAAAATATCAAACCTGCAAGAAAACACTTTGAATGAATAAATTAAACCAAACCCACCATATAAAAACCTGGCATGAAATGCCATCTAGGTTTCCAGTTATGTATAATATACAGGTGGTCCCTAAATTAACAACCACTTGTTCAATGACCATTCAAACTTACAATGGTGCTGGTTACAGTGATACTTATGAATAGTCTTTATACTTACCGTATTTTTCAGAGTATAAGATGCACCTCTCCCCCCCCAAAAAGAGGCTGAAAATGTGGGTGCATCTTATACTCTGAATGTAGTTTTTTTGAAGCTTTTTTTTCCATCCCTAACGAGGTGCTAACGATCTTCCCGGCTCTTACCGGCTTGCAGGCTTTTTTTCATTGCTAATCGCTCCGAAGGTTTTTCCCAGCCCTAAGTCTTTGCAGGCTTTTTTTCATTGATACTCGCTCCGAATAAGGTTTTTTTAAGCCCTAACCAGGGGATAAAATAATGTGCTGAAGCTGACCAGACTAAGGACGCCAGCCAGATGAATACCTGGTAAGCAGATTTTTTCCCCTATTTTCTTCCCCAAAAACTAAGGTGCGTCTTATACTCCAAAAATACGGTACATTTATTGCAGCATCCTCATGGTCACGTGATCACAAGCCAGTTGATTGGCACCCAGCCTGCAGTTATAAGTTTGCAGCGTCCTGTGATCACGTGATCCTAATTTGCAACTTTGTTTGCGAGCTTCTTACAAGCAAAGTCAATGGGGAAGCCAGCAGGAGGTCGCAAATGGTGTCTAATTGCTTACTTAACAATCCATGGTGATTCACTTAATGACAGCAACTGGAAGGGCCGTAATTTCTATCGCTAAGCAGGGCAGTCATGGGATGTTGCACTTTACAACCATGGCACTTAGGGATGGAAATTCTGATCTCATCTATTATCATTAAATGAGGAATCCTGTATGTAAAATGACAGTGACAACAATGATTACGTCTCATGAACAGTAGCTAGATGGTGTCTAGAAGGAGGAGAATCTAAGCATAAAAGCAGCACCTGAAAAAAAAATGTTTTCATGTCTTAGACTGTAGAGATATTTTCTGATGTATGTATATTAACAAGTTTAATTTCTGGATATGTAAAAATAATCAGTTACTTTGGGCTGTTCAGACTTCTGAATGTTTATCAGTTCTTCACTGTTATCCTTTTAATTTCATTTTACATTTCCTATAAAGAAATCAGTATTGGGAAACTCTATGCAGATGAAAATTTTGTGTGATTTTTGCTACATAAACATACATTATTAGTCATTCTGGTTATCACTGCAAAATGCATCTCAGATAATATAACAGTTCATAATTTACTCCATATGGATTTAATAGTACATAAAGTAGCCTTCAGAAATAACATCAAAATAATCTGTACCTGCCCCGAATTAATTGATTTGATCATTCATTCATTCATAAATAAACAAGTTACCATATTTTTCGGAGTATAAGACGCACCTTTTTACCCTCAAAAAGAGGGTGAAAATTTGGGTACGTCTTATACACCAAATGTAGCCCTACCCAGCCACCCCCACCCTTTGGCCTCTGCCTGCCAACAATTTACCTCTTTGCAGCAAACAGAACAGAAACAGAAGCCTTATTAGCACACTAAGAGATGACTTGCCTCCTGACCTACAGCTGACAGGCTTGCAAGCCACTGGTAAAATGAAACTAACTACGGTGGCTGTAATGAGACAAAATGCTGGGAGATAAACTGCTGGCAATATTACACTGCTGAAATTGCAAAAAAGTAAGCTACAGCTACTATAGCCTAGAGGTAGAGTTCTTGCCTCACAGTCAGGAGGTTGTGAGTTCTATCCTAGGTAGAGGCAGATTCTGTTAATATGTTATTTTGTTAAATGTTTGTAGAGTGTTCAAATTATAAGACATATTTTTTAAAGACTGCTTTATTATTGTTCTAGACAACATAACAAAATGAAGAAGCTTTTTAAAATAAATGCTTGCTCTGAAGAGGCCCAGTGCTATTGTATCTTCTTTTAAATAGCAGAAAGCCTTCCAGAAAGCCACATCAATTTTAAAGATCTGTAAAAGTATAATCTGAAATGTCCTGTTTTAGTATTAAGTATTAGTATTAAGTATTAGTATTAAAAGAAGGCAGCTGAATTAAACCCTGACTTAGTCATGTTTGGAGTAGATCTATTTAAATAATTGGGAGGAGTTAGTGTGATTACATTTAAGAAAACTTTCTAGGATTAATATACTGGCATAATGTGCATTTCTCCAATTCTTTGCTATTTCTATGGGTCAAGCACACATGGACAGAAATACACAGCAAACAGTGTATATCATCTGTGCTGTTTGCTGTTTGCTAAATTGCTGGGAGGCAGAGGCCTGTTTTCCTTGTTTTCCTCCCCCAAAACTAAGGTGCGTCTTATACTTCAGTGCATCTTATACTCCGAAAAATACGGTATCTCTCTCTGTCAATTTCAGCTGCAAATTGTGTTTAAACATACCAACAATGGGACAATCATATGCTAATCTGTTCCTAAAAAGGATTCTTTGATATATCCAATAGCATAAAATTGTGTTGGATCATGATATGAGGGTTCTACAGCTAAGACTGTTATCTTCAAAAAAGAGTACCATAGTTCTCGGGGATGCTAAATCAATAAACAGAACTTGTGTTTCACTGCTGCTCACCTTGATTCACTATTCAGAACACCCAAAAAAGTTAGGGGAGACCACTACTTAATTATTTTTGAATTTTGAATTTAGGATTCTATTTATAATTATAAAGAAGGTCTGTGTTTATGCTTAAGGAATCAAGTCAGGTATTCATACTTTGAATGTTTATGGTACTAATCCCCCTATCTCCTTTTATGCCTGTTTTTGGCTGGTAAACATTGTTGTAGACTCACACTTCAAAATATTTGTGTCTCACGTATGTAAATTGGGGTTACACATACTCTGCTTAAAAGCTTGTGAATTGTTTTGAATGTTCAATATTTCTGCATAAATATGACCTAAAATGCAATCTGTTTTCCACACATCCTAAAAGTAGATAAAAGAGAATCCAATTTAAAAAAATGATATTGTTTACCTATGTTGTACAACATCCAGATCTTCCAAGGTGTCCGGAATCTCCATATGTTCCAGCCATTTCTCTTTCTCGCTCATCCAAAGCTCACATGCATCAGTCTCACTTAATATAGTATAGAGATCCAAAGCATCCTGCAGCTTCTGCCTGCGCAGATCTGCCAGAGACACCACCTCATTATACATTGTCTGGATAGCCTTGAGTCTGTTCTCAAATCCTGGAACATCCCGGAATTCAGAAGGGAAGCTCTGTGCTTGCCTATTCAGGTTGTCCATAATTTTCTTATTGTTTGCTACCTCATCCAAGAGATCTCTGTGCTTTTTAACCAGGGCTTGAGTGGAATATTCATCATGCCCCACATCATCACTGGATACTAGCCGATTAGCATCTTGGAGCCAGGCCATCAAGTCATCTGCGTCTACCTGGAATTGGAAAAAGCTTTCTGCATCGTGTAAGTTCTTCTTGCGGAAAGCTGCCAATTCCTGCAACTGGGACCAGATAGCTTTCACTTCTTCAATCCTGTTGCAGATTTTCGATGCTCCAAAATGCTTCTCAGCAATCATGCTTTCTCCCTCCCTGATGGTCTGCTTCAGGTGAGCCCCTAGGCCACGTAGCTCATCCTCGAAAGCTTTATGTTTCCTCTGTAAAATGAGAATACTGGTGAGGTCTTTCCCATAGTCCAGGGAAGAATAGATCTGCTCTTTCTCCCTGATCCAACTTTCAGCTTCATCCAGTTCCCAAAAGAACTTCCACTGGCGCTTGGATTGGTCAAGACGAGCTTTCCTCTTTGCAGCTAAAGCAATCAGCTCTTGGTAGTATAGCTCCAGGAGGTTCACACGATCACGAATTATTTTGGGATCACATGGCTGATAACCTGCACATGGTATGTAGGCAAAAATTACAAGTAGTTCTAATACTTTCCTTTACATAAATAATCTTATGGTTGGCTTAAATTTTTGGGCACAATTCATACAATAAATGTGAAAAATAACTGTCATTTTTGCTGGTTAAAAAAACAGGGAATTTATGACTTGCAATTTGGAAGAGAAACAATGCAAACCAACCAAAGAATAAAAGGGGAAATATTTCAGGAATGCTTGTTTAAAAAGACTGGCACCTTTTCTGGTAATTGTACTGAATATATATATTTAAAAGTACATGACAAGTCTTATTATAGAGGTATACCAGGGGATATAATCATATACCGTAATAATTATATTAGAAGAAATATTTTATTATAATAATGAAACAAAACAAGTTCAAGGCTTTTTTTCTTTTGTTTACTTTCTTTCCAACTAGCAGCAGAAGCTTCTTATCAGTGATGCCACAAGTACTCTAAAAGTTAGGAACCGGGAATAACCCACTAGATGAAAGTTATATTATTCATAAACGCCATACTGAGTATATGTCATGTTCTCTATATAGGAAGACATTCCGGGAGGAAAAATTGAGACTGTGGAAGAAATGAGCAAAAACTGGCAATTACTACACTAAGCAACACTATGGAAATCTTTCCAGTATCATTCAAGTTACATCATTCAGGCCTTGTGTTCACAGTTCAAGGAACCAAAAATCCATAAACACCCAGCTATAATTCTAAAGGAGACATCCATCACCTACGATTCTCAAGCTTAGAATCAAGAGAGATTCTAGTTGAATGTAATGAATTATACAGCTAGCAATTCATTCATTCAATCAATCAATCAATAAAAATATTGACAAAGTGTATACAAGCATTCACTTCAAACAACCAATAAGAAAAGAAACTTCCTAGATATAGGCTGTCCCTCTTCATCCCTTCTCCTTTTATAGAGATGCAAACACCAATGATATGCTCATTCTTAGCAATCTGGCAAACACTTACCATTTCCATTGGCAAATTTAAGGGCAGCTGCATTGACAGCATGAATCTTCTCTGCCTGAATAGCCATGTCAGCCTCCATCAACTTATGCTTCTGAAGCAAGTCCTCTGCTTCCAACAGATGCTTCCCGGTTTCAGGAGATGAAAGTTTTACCTGAAAAAATATAAAAAGAAACTGCATTTCCCTTTCTTTTAAACCACTAAGTATGGAGTAGACCCTTGACCACCACACCACCTCTTTTTTTTTAAAGGAATAGCAGTTTAGGATGAACCTGAGAAAAGAAACAAGAACAATCCATGTTTAAGAAAAACAATTCAGGGAAAGATAAATTTATTTTATGGGCACACAGCTGTCTCTTCCTATGGGACTTATAACATGGCATTCTGAATCCTGTTGGAGAAGACACTTAGGAAGACAAATTTGGATGGAGAAACAGAGGCGTGCTCTCTTGAAACAATGGAAATTGTACTCCCATGTACTCCCAAATTGTATTCCCATGGGATTACACCCCACGGTTCTGAAGCAATTGGCAGACATGATCTCAGAACCACTGAACCATATATTTCAAACATCCTGGAGCACTGGGGAATTACCAGATGATTGGAAAAGGGAGGATGTAGTTCCCATCTTCAAAAAAGGAAGAAAAAAAATGGATCCTGGAAACTACAGACTTATCAGCCTGACATGAATACCTGAGAAGATTCTTGAAAAGATAATCAAGCAACAAATCTGCGACCACTTAGAAGCAAACAAAGTCATAACCAGAAGCCAACATGGATTTGTCAAAAACAGTTTGTGCCAGACAAACCTTATTGTATTCTTTGACAAAGTGACAAAATTAGTGGACCAGCAAAATGCTGTGGTTATAAGGTACTTGGATTTCAATAAGGCATTTGATTCAGAAGACCACAAACTATTACTTAATAAGATAGAAAAATGTGGGTCAGATAGCATCATCACCAGATGGATTCATAACTGGCTGACCAACCGCTCTCAATGTGTAATCCTTAATGCAACTGCATCTACATAGAGGGAAGTATGCAGTGGAGTACTCCAAGGCTCTGTCTTAGGCCCAGCACTCTTCAATATCTTCATCAATGATTTTGATGAGGAGATAGAAGGGGAACTCACCAAATTTGCAGACAACACCAAGCTGGCAGGAATAGCCAACATTTCAGAAGACAGTCTCAAGATACAGAAGAATCCTGACACACTTGAACACTGGGCCCTATCTAACAAAATGAAATTCAATGTAGAGAAAAGTAAGGTTCTACATTTAGGCAAGAAAAACCAAATGCACAGGTATAGTATAGGTAATACCTGGCACAATTGCAGTAACTGCAAGAGGGATCCTGGAATCCTAGTGGACAATCACTTAAATATGAGCTAGCAGTGTGCTGCAGCTGCTAAAAAAAAATACCAACGCAGTCCTAGGCTGCATTAACAGAGGGGTAGAATCAAGATCACATGAAGTGTTAATACCACTTTATAATGCCTTGATAAGATCACACTTGGAATATTGCATCCAGTTTTGGTCACCACAATATAAAAGAGATTTTCAGACTCTAGAAAAAGTGCAGAGAAGAGCAACAAAGATGATTAGGGAACTGGAGGCTAAAACATATGAAGAACAGTTATAGGAATTGGATATGTCGAGTTTAATGGAAAAAAAAGAACTATAAAAAGGGAACATTAGGACAGGGATGGTAGGCACGCCGGTGCGTTTATGCACACCCCTTAAAGACCTCTTAGGAGTGGGGTAAGGTCGACAGTAGACAGTCTAAGATTACATGATAGTAGTGTTCCAATATTTAAGGGGCTACCACAAAGAAGAGGGAGTCAACTATACTCCAAAGCACCTGAACGGAGCAATGGATGGAAACTAATCAAGAAGAGAACCAACCTAGAACTAAGGAGAAATTTCCTGACAGTTAGAACAATTAATCAGTGGAATGACTTGCCTCCAGAAGTTGTGGGGGCTCCAAAACTGGAGGTTTCTAAGAAGAGACTGGACAACCATTTGTCTGAAATGGGTTTCCCACTTGAGCAAGGGGTTGGACTAAAAGACCTCCAAGTTCCCTCCCAACTCTGTTATTCTGTAACATCCTGTCTAATTATTAAAACATGCTCTACCTGATGGTGCTTCTGAACAACGTATCGAAAGTACAGCAAATTCAGAACAGAGTAACCATGCAGCTGGCGGGTACCAGTTTGATAAGATGCCTTAATCAAGAGGTATTTCAAAGTAGCTGTCTAAACAGCTTGTAAAATGTAAAATATTTTTAGGGAACTGGCTAGTATAATCAATGCTACTGAAGTTGGTCGTTTATCAGTCTGAGGTGTTGTTTTTCATCATATGTTTTTTTATCAGACTTTAAGGAGCTTGGTAAAATTCCTTACACATATCAATAACTTAAACCAGTATTATAATGCAGCACTTGGGCCTCTATCCCCATTTTCCAATTTATCTCCAGCAATCCACCAAGTCCCATCCAGGCGCCTCCTTACTTTCATCTCCTCTATCCAGTCGATGCTATGCAGCATGTCCTGAAACAGCTGCTGCAGTGTCAGATTCATCTCCAGCCTCTGACGACGTGCTTGCAGCAGTTCCAAGAGGTACTCCCAGAGTCGCAGGATACTGTCCTTGCGAGCATTGATGCGCTTGATGTCATGGTAATTCTCTACCTCCAGTTCCTTGGCCACCTCCTCTATGGCCTGTACCCGTTCTTTATAGGCAGCTGTGTCCGTTTCAATGGCTTCATGCTTCTTCTTTGCTGCCTCCACAGCTGGCAAATCATTTCCGAAGTTATCCTGTCCCAAGTAAAGATAGTTTTGTCAGCAGTATCTTCGCTGCCTATTGCCATTCACGCTGAGCATCACGAAATGAAATGCATACATAAAATAACACAGCACAGCTTTTGAGGGCAAATACAGGGTTTTTAATGGCCTGCTAACTGCTTGTTTGTAGCTACCCATTATGGTAGGCTGAAAGGGTGGGCAAAAGGACGCTGCCTTGCAGAGCCACCTTGACTCCAAACATAGGATTGAGGCGGTGCTGCAATGCAAAAAAGAAGCAGGGCACCGCTACACTTTGGAAAGCTGCATTGAAGCAAACAACTCCATAATCTGACCTTTAAACTCCTTTGACAAGTGATGTTCCTGCTCCTGTATGGAGAAGTACGGAACCACAAAACTGCATCATATGCAGGCCAATACTTTTATCCAATAAAAATCTGTTCATTATAATTTATGAAACATTTGGTAATTCATTCTATTTTCAGAATAACACATGATAAAAAAGGCAATACTGTATACAAATAGTACATTCAAAGTAGGAATGTAGTATTTGTATACAATAGTACAAAACAGGAAAATGGGTCATTCATGATATTTTGAAGAATCCATCGTAAATACATCTCACGAGAAACTCACAGTCATGAATATACTGCTGGTGTAATTTGATCAAATCAAGTTACATTTAAATATAGTTACATATAAAAGTTACATATAAAATAAATAAATAAATAAAATAATACATTTTGTTATTTGTTTGAGTTTTATCCCACCTTTATTGTTGTTTATAAATAACTCAAGGCAGCAAACAAACCAAATGATCCTTCCTCCTATTTTCCCCACAACCACCTTGCAAGGTGGGCTGGGCTGAGAGACTATGTGACTGGACCAATGTCACCCAGTCAGTTTTTCATACCTAAGGTGGGACTAGAAATCTTATCATGCATAACTGTCTAAAATTTTAAGTTTTGCCCCTGTTTCTGGATTTATCTTCCATCTAACTTCCACCAACTCTCCCCCTCATTCAGAAAACGTCTTGCAAAAACTCAGAGCTTGTGAAAAATCATTTTACTTTATATATTAGATATTGGCTACTTGGGATATTCTGGTGAATGTATATACTTGATTCATATACATATTATTCAATGGGAGATGTTTGCTCACACGTACACAAAATTCCCACATGATTCAAGCCACAAACTGTTCTGAATGTAAGAAATAGTATTCCCCAAGATGACAAGCTTCATTCACATTTTGTATTTCTATTTTTAAAAAAAGGTCTTAAAATAATTATTTATTACCGAGATACCAAAGATCAAAACAAATGTACTTTCTGGCTTCGGATTAAATGCTTTATGTGCAGAAGGTTTTTCAGTAAGTATATTTTATTATATTTTATTATATTTTATTATATTTTATTATATTATATTATATTATATTATATTATATTATATTATATTATATTATATTAATTATATATTATATATTATTTTATTTTATTATTTTATTTTATTATTTTATTATTTATTTTATTATTTTATTTTATTATTTTATTTTATTTATTTTATTTATTTATTTATTTATTATTTTATATTATTTTATATTATTTTATATTATTTTATATTATATTTATTATATTTATTATATTATTTTATTTTATTTTATTTTATTTTATTTTATTTTATTTTATTTTATTTTATTTTATTTTATTATTTTATTTTATTTTATTTTATTTTATTTTATTTTATTTTATTTTTTATTTTATTTTATTTTATTTTATTTTATTTTATTTTATTTTATTTTATTTTATTTTATTTTATTTTATTATTTATTTTAGTGTTCTTATATGCCACCCTACTCCCTGGGGACTCAGTACACATCCTGCAAAGTCCCCAGGCAGTTATTACCTGTGCCACAAGGCGTTGATTTTCACTAAGCCAGGTCTCTCGCATTGCAGCCTTGCGATCAAAGCGTCGGGCAAGCTGCTCCAACTTCTCCTGCCTTATAAGCTCATTTCTCAGGGCTAGTTCTCGTTCATGCTCTGCCTTTTCCAACTTCTCCCAGGCCTGTGCAAATAAGAATAAGCTCCAAATAAACTACAGAAACTTCTAACTATGACATAAGTGTAAGTCTATTTAACACTCATTTTTCCATGTTAGCTATATAACTGCACAATATCTTTCCCAATCGGCCATTGACAGTTTTCCTACAATGACATATGATAATACAGAATGAAATTAGAACACGATTGAGTGTGGTATTTGTACTCTTTTACAATTCAGAACTTTTCTTGGCCTGCTACATAAAATTCAAGACTGAACCTGTATTTTTTTACATGTAAACAAATGGCTTTCCCACTTTTCCAACCATCAAACTTAAGAATTAAGAAAGAGAGAGAGAAATTGATTAAGGCTGTATTAAAAGGCTGTATCTTAGATACCCTGTTGATGTCAGACACGAGTTTTCCTTCATGAGGCGTATACACTTTCTGATTGTTTGCTCGCATTCTGGACTGGATGGTAAAAAGCAGAACTTCTAAGTTCCCCTTCTCTTGAAATCTAGAACAGACAAATATAAGGAAACATCTTTAGAGTTTAGAAGATCTCAAAGAAGAGTGATGTAATGCATGCAACCCTGTCACTGAAGTACATTTTTTTTGAATCATGTTCTCAACAAAATAATTAAAAAGTAATGCTGTACATTAAGTATCTTTTCATGAGCTAATTAGTGTTTAAGGTGGCTATTGCAATTTATATAATGGTAAGGAAGGAGATAAAAAAGCTGGCTTTAAAATACTGGAATTCAATCCCTTTAGAGGCACTGGCTGAAATCCAAACCTACAGAAACTCAGACAGAATTTCTGATCAGTTCTTTAGTAGGAAAGGGAATAAGCAGTAATTAGATCATGCTTCTTGTTCCATACTGAAATAGTTAATCTGCGGCACAGAAAGCCTCTAACTGTACATTTCATAATTTGCAGAAGGAGGAATCTCAGAAAGATAGCATTATTAAGTATTCAGAATAATCTGCATTTGTCACAATTCTTTTCACAGCAATTTCTTCTTTTCACAAAAGGAAAAATACATTTGCTTTCCTTTGCTTTTAGTAACCCAAATGGTTTTTTTGGGAATCTACTTTTCAGTCAGCTATGTTAGAAATATAGGTAGACCTCAACTTTTTTTAACAACCATTCAAAGTTAAAATGGCATTGAAAAAAATAAACTTACAACAGATCCTCGCACTCAAGACTGTTGTAGCAACCTCACAAATCACATGATCAAAATTCAGGCGATTGGCAATCAGTATGATGACTGCAACATTCCAGGGTCATGTGATCACCATTTGTGATCTTTTTAGTCGGCTTCCAACAAGCAGTCAATGGGGGAAGCTGGTTTTGCTTAACAACCTCATGATTCACTTAACAACTGCAGTGATTCACTTAACAACCATGATTAAAAAAAGGTTGTAAAATCAGGCACAATTCACTTAACAACCATCTAACTTAGCAACAGAAATTCTGATCCCAATTGTGGTCATAAGTCAAGGACTACTTCCTCCCTTGTGGGGATGCCGTTATATGGGGAGACATTAGATGGTAGAGTGTACTTCTTTTCAGTGTAAAGAAATGCAGAGATTAGAGTATTGCCGCTGTTTTTGTCAAAAGCAGTGCTAACAGAACCTGTCCGTGAAAGTAGATCCACCATCCCAGCAACAATGGATTTCAGACACTAAATGGGAGGCTTGAGCAGTAACAGGCACTTAAGCATTAGTGTGCCTAATATCTTCCACTTGAACATTTGGGAACTTCTCACTACTACTAATCCAGGTGAGTAGTACAAATGCAGGGGTATTTAGGACAATTCCACTAATATTTACTAAGAATTAGCTCTTAAATTATTCAATGGAGTTGATTATTATGTAAGTATGTATCAGACTGCACTCTGTGTAATGTGTCTACGTCCTAAAGGTTCTATTTCTAAAGCTGTATCTTTCTACACATTTTACTTTCTGGAAGAAACTAACATTTGGTGTCATTTGGTTCACAAGTTGTTACGTAACATCTTTGGAGGGAATGGGAGAGACCTTTTCCATTCATTATCTTGAAATATTAAACCAGATGATTTATTGCATCTGATTTAATATCAACGTTCTCCAAATTCATTCAATTTGAAAAAAAAGGGGAGGGGAACTGCAGGCCTGCAAGATATCCTTTTCTCCTTCACTCTCCTCACTTTTATTCACTACATCACAGTAGTGAAGTGCTGTGGGTTTGGGCGTGCCTGCTGGTGGTCGGAGAGCCAGTAGCGATGGCAGCACAAGGCTTTGCCTACCCGCCCAGATGCTGCCATTTGGGTTCTTTTCCCTCTGTGCATGTGCAGAACGCTTTGCGCATGCGCAGAGGGTAAAAGAACCCAAATGGTGGCGGCGTCCGTGCGGGTGGGCGAAGCCTCGCGCTCCCGTCGCTATGGGCTCTCCGACCACCAGCAGGCATGCCCGAACCGGGAGCATTTCACTCCTGCTACATCATCATCAATGTGATGTGCTAATATTCAACACTTCTGAAAGCCTCAGATCACAGCCAAATGAGTCACAATGAAGATAGGCATAATGTACATTTCTTTCTCTCTCTCTCTCAGAAAAAGAAAAGCCACTTTCTTCCAGGTGAAGGTGCTTACTTGGGTGGTTTTTCTACTGTGCGATATGTACTGAAGTACTGGAGCTGCTGCTGCACGCCTGCCAGAGAATTAGCAAACTTGCGGCTGTTGAGATTGGTAATGGTCTGTTCTATCCACATCAGCAGGTCTGAAGCCAATCCACTGTATTTATCAATCATCTTCTCAGTCTCCATTGCATGGTCCATTACCTGAGGGGGGGGGAAAACCCAAACAATTCATACTGCGGCTCACTTGGCACCTGCTGCTGCTACTGAAAATATGTTAAGTAAGACCTTTATGAACTTCCAGATCCTGCAGATGGAAATTTTCCACAGTGTCAACAAGTCTGACTTCATCACATTAGAAATTCTGCAGGGCACGCAAGGGTGTCAAGCCAGATTAAGAACCACCGGCTGTAAGGCTGTAAAAGGAAATCTTTGGCAGCTTTCATACTGGCAGCATCGCATCAAATGTTGAGTGGTTGAACAAGAATGATCATGCCCATATTCCATTCTCCAGTTCATACATTTGTACATTAATTTATATACAAACATATGAACACATTCCATAAGGCAGACTTTCCTTATGTGGTATCCCTGTAGTTCAATTGAGATATTTCCTATAATTCCCCAAATTATGGGTCGTCCACCTTCTAACCCTGTGCAGATTCAGTTGCTTCAGCCTCCTGCTGCATATTGCTGAATAGGAACCAATGAAGTCTTTAGTTGTAAAAATAATAAAGATGAGATACATACAGTACATACAGTACATACATTCATACATAAAGTCCATAGCACTACAATGTAACCTGGTTTCTAGAGATTGAACCAATGAAGTCTTGAGTTATTTGAAAAAAAAAATAAAGATGGATACAAATAAACAAACAAACAAATAAGTCCATAGCACTATAATGTAACCTGGTAGAGATTGAAAACAGTAAAAGAAGGCAGCTAATTTTTCAAATAAGGGCTATACCGAGAATAACCACAGCAATACTATTGACCAGGCTTCTAAAAAATATTATACAAGTTTAAAAAACAACAACAACAATACAGTTCTGGAAGTGCATCATGAAAATAGACATGGGCTACAAAAAAGCCATGAATTTCCAGCTTGCTACTGTTTTCTTATCATCTACCTTTTGTTTAGGTGACAGAATGAATGTTATGAAACAATTCTAAAATATTAAAAATTATGTTGCTCAAGAGTTATCGTATTTTTCGGAATATAAGACGCACCTTTTTGCCCCCCAAAAGAGGGTGGAAATGTCGGTGCGTCTTATACACCAAATACAACAATTTTTGGCCTCCCAAAGCCTCGCCCTTGCGTCCCATTTTTGCAAAAAATGGGCCCGTTTTTCGCAAAAATGGGCCCGTTTTTCGCAAAAATGGGGTGCACAGAGGGTTTGGGAGGCCTGCAGAGTGCTTCTGGGGGCTGGGGAAAGGCAAAACACCCCCATTTTTGCAAAAATGGAGGCGTTTTTGCCTTCCCCCACCCCCTAGGAGCGCTCTGCAGGCTTCCCAAACCCTCTGCATGCGCAGCTTTTGCAAAAAAACGAGCAAAAAACAGACCATTTTTCGCAAAAACGGGGATGTTTTTGCCTTCTAATTACCCCATCTAGCATGACTGGAGGAGGAATTCTGGGAGTTGAAGTCCACTAGTCTTAAAGCTGTCAAGTTTGAAGACCCTGGGTTAGGGGTGAAAAGGTCTTCAAACTTGGCAAGTTTAAGACTTGTGGACTTCAACTCCCATTCCTGAGCTAGCATGACTGGAGGAGGAATTCTGGGAGTTGAAGTTCACAAGTCTTAAAGCTGTCAAGTTTAAAGTTTGTAAAAAGTGCACATGGTTGTAAAAAGTGTAGATGGTTGTAAAAAAGTATACATGGTTGTAAAAAGTATTCTGCTACACTGGTATTTTATTAAATAATATAGTACTACACCATTTGGTTCAGAATACTTTTTTCCTTGTTTTCCTCCTCTAAAATCTAGGTGCGTCTTATACTCCCGTGGATCTTATACTCCTAAAAAATACGGTATATGACCATGTTCTTACCTTTCCAACTCTTTTCCCTTCCACAGCAAGCACCTTCATTTTCGAAAAGTAGTGATAGAAGGCAACCACATAAGTGATAATGGATTTCTCATCTGGGTTCTCCGTAAAAACATCTGAGTAGCAAATATATTTCCAAGAGAAAATTATTTGTTTGAAAGCAGAACCTGACAGCAGATAAGAGTTCGGTCTGAACTATGCTTCCCATTTTGGAGAGAGCTACACAATTAACAGTGTTCACCATGGGATCACCTTGCTGATTTCAAGTACAAAAACAACAGAAGGCATGGGATTGCAGCTAGGCTAATAAAAACTTGTTTTCTAGCATCAACATTATTTATTTATTGGAGAATAATATAGAGAGCAGTTCCTGATAAACAAACAAAAAAGTGCAAATGATTACATTATTAATTATAGTGAATCTATGGCAACGATTTTTTAAAACAGAGTTAAAGTAGAAACTTGCATTACTGTACTGAATGCCAGGACATGAACTTATTAAACAGACTTGGTAGGTGAAATCTGTGTAATACAAGCATTACATGTTGACTAGATTATCCTAAGAGCCGTGGTGACACAGTGGTTAGAATGCAGTACTGTCGGCTACTTCTTCTGACTGCGGATTGCCAGCAGTTCGATTCTCACCAGCTCAAGGTTGACTCAGCCTTCCATCCTTCCGAGGTGGATAAAATGAGGACCCAGATTGTTGGGGGCAATATGCTGACTCTGTAAACCACTTAGAGAGGGCTGTAAAGCACTATGAAGCGGTATATAAGTCTAAGTGCTATTGCTATATTACAGGTAGTCCTCGACTTACAAAATAGTTCATTTAGCAACTGTTCAAAGTTACAACACTGAAATAAGTGACTTATGACCATTTTTCACACTTATGACCATTGCAGCATCCTCCTAGACACATGATCAAAATCCAGACGCTTTACAACTGACTCATATTTATGGTTGTTGCAATATCCTGGGGTCATGTGATCATCTTTTGTGACCTTCTAACAAGCAGTCAATGGGGCAGCCAGATTCACTTAAAAACTATATTACCAACTTAACAACTGCAGTGATTCACTTAACAACGGTGGCAAGAAAGATTGTAAAATTGGGCAAAATTCACTTAACAACTGTTTCACTTAGCAACAGAAATTTGGGGCTCAATTGTGGTCATAAGTCGAGGTTATGTAGTTGCTGGAGGTCCATATTTTTCCTCAGTAATGAAGCAGAAGCAATCTACACTTACTCAAAGTAGAAGTTGTTAATGCTTGTTATCATCAAGACTGGATCAGAGATTAATGTTAACTGTTAACAGAACCTGTTTATGAAAGTAGATCCACCATCACAGCAACAATTAATCTGAGACACTAAATGGGAGGCTTGAGCAGTAACAGGCACTTAAGCATTAAGTATCAATGAATACAGGATTAGAAAATGTATGCCTGATCATGAATTAGCTATTTAACTGTTAGATGTACATTCTATCTTGCTAATCGGATAATTACTTATATGTGTAGATAAACTTAATATGAGAGTTTTTCTACCCCTTTTATTATACCTACAAATCAGTAAAGCTTGGATTTGATCCTTTTATTAAACTGAATTGGGAAGTTCAGCCATGCAGTGTTGAAGTATCATCAACCTTTTTGAGTATATGAATACAGCTGGATTTTTGAAAAAGTACATGGGTACAATCACAAAATGGTTGAGTCACATTATTGTGGGAAGACATGGTAAGCTTAACCATGCTGCTCTGAATTAACTACAATAAGCAAAGTTCACATAACACATTAAACCATAAGTCATGGTTTGTGAACTACAACAACTTAATGAGTAGAAAGCTCATTTCAAAGATAAGGACTGGACAACATTCATAAATTATGCCTAAATTAAAATTAAATACATTATTTGAAAATCAAGATTACTAACATTATTTCCCCAGATAGGAAGATCTCCAAAATAGTTTTCTTCAAACACACAAAGCTTTTCTGATGTCCCCCAATATATATATTGGGGGACACTTGTCCTCTTCTCAAAGATTGCTTTTCATTTGTTTATCTCCCTGCGCTAGCTTTCCTAGCTTCAGCTTCCCTTTCTGTTTATATTATATATTCATATTATTCCACTCCTCTGCTGAGTGGATTTTTCAGTCGCTTCCATCTCTCTTTTCTTCCCTCCCTCCCTCACCCCCACCCCGCCAACAAACTGATTCCCTTGCTACTACCTCACCTGCCAGTAACTTTTCTTGCTTTTATTTTAGTTTCAGAGAAATGGAAGACTGAGCAGAAATGAAAAGATCAAGGTCTGAGTTATTCCACGCTCTTTCTTTTTGTTTAGAAAAAGGGCCTAGGCCCAAGTGGAGATTAAATATATGTAGGGAGTGAATGAGAGCAGATTTAAAGTCTGAACTCTGCTGATTTCCAGCTTTCGAAGATAAAGAAACCAGGTGGGGTGGAAGGGGCCTGCTGAGTGCCAAAGGAAGTGTGGGAGTGTCGGCGGCGGATACAGCTGTGCCTGCAGGCATCATGTTGCTCACCCACCAGTAAGGAATCAGAGCCAATCCTCTGATAGTCTTCTCATAATACTGTAGGCCAGATTTCCTTTTAAGCATTTTCAAAAATAAAATAACTATGACAGGGTATTTTTTAAAAATTAATGTATTTTCCATGTTAAGCGAAGAGAATGAAGGGGAAAAGATTGATGACATGGAATGTTTTACAGAAATGCATTTATGGAAGGCAACTGAAAGAATGAATTACCTCAACAAAAATTCTATATCATATACAACGTAGTTAATTTGTGACTGTGCACAGCAGAGATATTTATTCAGATACTGAATCTCACCTTTCTATGATAAAAATTCAAGGCAGCTTATAAATAAAAAAAATAGATCAAGCAAAATTAAAAGCAATTCTGACAAAAATAATTGACAGATATCATAATTAAAAGTATTAATAATACTACACCAAAAATGCAGAAGCAGGGTTGCTGAGACTATTTGACAATGAGTTGGTTGTATTGTGATTTATAGTTTTCAGTTTTGTTTTGTTTTGTTTTATCAAGATATACAAGATGTTATATTTATTTGTTTATTTATCTTGTCTATTTTTTAACCCAAGTTACAGACTTGGAAAATTGCACATTGCTCAGAGTTGATTTGATTGTAACGGCTTTTAAGCCTCGTAAATAAAACAAATGCCTGTTTGAAAAAGAGCTCTGAAGTGGGCAAAGAGCTTGACTCATTCTCATTCATTTCAGAGGGCTTATATAGGAGACTTTCCTGACAGCTTACAAACATACTATTGCAGAAACAAATAAGCATCCATGTTTATAGATTGAACTGAATTGCTTCATGAACTTTGACAGGCAAATATTATGCACCTATTGCTTAGCTTCTGCAACCATTATTCTATATAATTCTTAACTCTGCTCTGTCAGCTAAATTCTCAATTTAAAAAGGCAGGCATTGAGCCAAGTGCACTCACCTTCTGGATCAAGAAGTTGTGTGATACCAAGTTGCCGCTCTGCTACACTGAAAGCATGTTCCAAATTGTGCCTGGCATTTGAGTGTTTCAATTTCTCAAAGTCAATTAGGTCAGGCCTAGAAATGAAGGAGGAAAAAAACCCTGTATTTTAAACAACACAATATGGTACCAGTTCTGCTATGGTAAATTAATTTGAAATTATCGAATATGGTGTGCCCTTGATCCATGTTCCAGCCATGCCTGCATACCACTTCATCCAAAATCTTCTGCAAACTTCTGCTGCAGTCAGTCAATCTGTTACCATACAGCATACAGACTACTGGGTCCTCCTTCCCAACACCCTGTTTTGTACAATAGTCCTCCAACCTTGGGGTCCGCCAATATTTTTTGGGTGAAGATCAGTGGTGGTATTCAGCTGGTTTGGACCGGTTCACCCGAACCGGTAGCGGAAATTTTAACTGATTCGCCGAACCAGCAAATACTACCTCTGGCTGGCCACGCCCCCGCACAACCACCACTCTCCCCACCCGCCTGCTTGCCCCACTCACGGGGTATATATTTTGCCCCTGCCACGCGGCCCAACTAATTGCCTCGCCTCCGCGCCTCACCCGCTCTGCTCACCAAAGGTAAGCATGCCACTTGCTTGCCGTTCGCCTCGGCCGGGTTGGTAGTTTTTGGCGCAAGAAGCCTGCAGCCACCGCCTCTTTTTCGGCACGAGAAGCCTCCAGCCACCTCTGCCAGCTCGGTTTTGGCTGGCAAAGAGGCAGCGGCTGCAGGCTACTTGTGCCAAAAACTACAGGCCAAAAAAGAGGCCTGAAGAAGCCCTGTCGCCGCCGTCACCGCCCTGTTCTTCATGCCAGCCGCATACATGCACCCCATTGCCTGCCGGTGCATGTGCGCAGCCGCATCCCACTGTCAGACCTGGCCAGGAGAACGGCTGCTGCGCAGGAGGGACAGCGTTGCAGCGGAGCTGCTCGGAAGGCAGCCGGACTGCGGTGTCCCTTTAACGTACTTTGACGCGGGGGGAGGGGGGACATAAAGGGGCAGGCCACAGAAAGTGCCTTTTCTGCTGATTCTTTGGGCGTGGCTTGGTGGGTGTGGCTTGGTGGGGTGACTTTGAGTTGGCCACACCCTCTTGATCTTGCTGTGAGTGATGTCCAGTTGGCCATGCCCGCTCAGTCACATGACCCCCCCACTAAACCACGCCCACAGAACCGGTAGTAAAAAAAATTGAATCCCACCACTGAGATTGTGCAATTTTGGCTACATAAGCCATGCTACTCATTTCTGAGCATCAGAAATGGAGAGTGTGATACTGGTCAGTTTTGTACCTGACCTAGGAAGTAAGGAGACAAAGTTCATATGAAGCAGATAGTGGCTAATAGGCCTCAGTAGCAACTGTGTGGTTATGCACTCCAGTCACTGGTCAAACCTAGACTTATTAGCAAAAGCAATTAAAATGGCTTAGATCTTTGTAGACTATTTTTACCTGTGCTTGTGAATAAGAGCGTTAAAAGCCAAGCCATCCTTCCAGCTGGAGGTGAAGTTGGTGACATTAACATGGGGATAGCTAATTATAAAGATAAAGAAAGGGGACACAAACAAGACAATATCAGTCATAAAACAACAGCTACAAAATCATAATCCAATCAGGTATAATTTGACATGAGGATGCACTTTACTTTAACCAGAAGAGCCACTTTCAGCTAAACATACATTTTCAAGCCACTTGAAATTGGTATTTAGAAGTACAGATTTTCTGCCATTGGAAGAATGATATTTCGCTTGGGTGTATAAATAATAATTCAGGGAGGGCAAGGTTGGGTTACCTAAAGTACACAGGATATTTCTATCCATTCTATATCAAACTTTTATCTACTTTACAACAGAATAAATGAAAAGAGCAGCTCATATCAGGATACAGTTCTCCACTGAGAGAAAAGAAACATGGTTCCATAAAGTAACACCCTGCCCACAATGTTAAAAACAATTAAACAGTTGAATCGATTTCCACTGTTTCACAAGAAAAGGAAGAAGCTTGGGACTTGAAAGAAACATATTACATGTGAATGTTCAGTGGATGTTTGAAATAAAATAAGCCTCACAGAAGCCTTGCTTTCAATATAAATCACATACAAAGTTTTGTTTTAAGAGGAAATATCTACGTATACTATTTCTATGCCTCATTTCCCATTACTAACATGAGAATGTACTACTTTTAGAAGGGTCAATTTAATAGTATTTGTGCTGAAAATAGTTTGTGAGGCTTATCACATCGTAACTCATTAGATTTTCAAGCCATTCTTAGTCTATTGAAATAGTTTTTCCTTAGCTTTGTCTTCGGCAATTACAAGTCACAAACATTTTCCAGAACCCATAGAGTGAATGTGAAATGTTAAGAAGGGAGCTGTGGAGTATGGTGGGAAGTCAGTCTCTCACACATTAAACAAAGCTCAGGAAAATTTGAAGGAATGTAAAAACTATTTCAAAGATGCAAGGCACACACATTTTACAAAGTGGCAGTACTGGTTTACATTAATAGCCATGTTACTGACAGTGGCATGTTCAATATCTGATATAGCAATAGCAATAGCACTTAGACTTATATACCGCTTCATAGTGCTTTACAGCCCTCTCTAAGCGATTTACAGAGTTCAGCATATTGCCCCCAACAATCTGGGTCCTCATTTTACCCACCTCGGAAGGATGGAAGGCTGAGTCAACCTTGAGCCTGGTGAGATTTGAACAGCTGAACTGCTGAACTAGCAATCAGCTGAAGGTTGCAGTGGTGCTTTTAACCACTGCACCACCTCGGCTCCTCCGCCGATATGAGAAAAACATCTCAAATGCTCAATATCCAAGGATGTCAAACTTTTTAGGAAGCCACAATTAGGATACAGGAGGCACAGAGTTTTCAGGAATGCTTGTTTCTGTTGTGGGTATAATAGAATCTTGAAAGCCTATCCAAATTTCTCTCTACTAATTATTATACCAAACACAATCAGATGAGAGTTTCTTGGCTTTCTATTGCTTCCTTCCTTCCCAGGACTGAGTAATGTTTCCCAAACCTTCTTCTCCCGTAACAATTTGCTCATCCTTTCCCCGTTCCCAGGCTTAGTTTACATTCCATCACAATTGAAATTTACTAAATGTAAACCTGCTATCAATTTCAGTTCATTCCTTTAACAACTCTGTGATTTCACCCAGCCCAAAATTTGCAGATGATAAACAGTAACTTTCTCTAGCCTTATGCTAACTGGGAACTCTGAGTCATAGGTCTGTCTGATCTATCTGGAACATCAGGTTGGAGAAAGCTGAACACAGAATGATATTTTAGGGGGAAAAGTACACCACCCCTTCCCCAAATGAGGATGAAAAGGATTGCTCTAACTTCCAAGTCTCATTTTCAGATTTTTTAAGCTAAATTTGTACGAAGAAGGTCATATTGAAGATGCATTGTTTTTTGTACTCTCTTGTGGCAATTTTTTTTAAAACAATGCTGAACTCTACAAATATTATCACATTTCACATTGTTGATTCCATCCATACCACTTGAAACAGAATGTCAGCATGCACAGGAGATGAACAGAATACATGCTAGCTATCTTGATTCTTTGCTCTCTTTCTCTCCATCACTAACACTTTTATAAAGATTATAATATTGGCAGAGTATGTAAGTATTTTCATCCTATCTCAAACAAAAGGTCAAAAACCAATTTCATTAAATACATTCCAAATTTATTTATTTATTTATTTAATAGATTTGTATGCCGCCCAACTCCCAATGGGACTCTAGGCGGCTCACAGCATATTGAATACAAAATCTACAAAACTGTTAAAAGATTTAAGAGAAAAATTAAAACAATATAAACAATTAAAACATTTAAAAGCATTTTAAAAAACCACAATTTAAAAACCCCATAATTCACTTATGGGGCCAAGAATAATCGGTGTTGTATTAAAATCTTTGGCCCCAGGCCTGTCGACAAAGCCATGTTTTTAATGCTTTTCAAATCAAACAAGGCTCCAAACAAAGTACTTACATTTTCAACTAGAAACATTTTAGCGCAGCTTTCTGTCTTTGCCCTAGACAGCTCTGTCCTTATGATTTATTTTGATCGTTTAATGGTTTTATACTATCACTGGATGAATGGGATGGAAACCTGGTCAGTTTTCACAGACTCTGTATAGATTTGCTTAATATTTAGTATTTGCCTAGCTGATACCATAGGTTTAATCAACAAGTCACAATGTGTTTCGAGAGAAAAAAATAATAGCAATATCATACCCTGTAGTTTTCATTTGACACCAAAGTAATAATGCATCCTTTGCTGAACGGGTTTCCCGGCCTTCTTGAGTCTGAACAATGATATCCTGGATCTAAATTAAAAGGAAAAATTCCACAGCAACTGTCATTTCAGATGCTTATTTTGTGCATATTTTATTTGTATAGCTCTGATCTTTACACATATAACCTGATAGAGATCTTATCACAAATGATTTGTAGAAAGTTGGGTTGAAGCAAGGTAAAAATTTCTTGTTTAATTATCCTTCACATTATTACATTTCCAAATATCCAGTCCAAATTGCTCGTAAATGTTTATGATTTGGTTTTTTAATTGAACTGTTTTGAGATGTATTTTACTCAAAACAGATCATTTATTTACAAGCCACATATGGCTGTAATCCTCAAATTTATTTATTTATTTATTAATGAGATTTATATACCGCCTCATAGTGCAAGTACTCTCTAAGCGGTTTACACCATTAAGCAATGTATATTTATATTGCCCCCAACAATCTGGGTCCTCATTTTACCTACCTCGGAAGGATGGGAGTCAACCCTGAGCTGGTGAGATTTGAACCGCTGAACTGCTGATCACAGTCAGCTAAAGTGGCCTGCAGTACTGCACTCTAACTGCTGCGCCACCTAGGCTCATATTACAATCTGGAAGAAATTCACTATAATTTGGTGGAACTATTTCAAGATAAAGTCCTGAATCTTTTAAATAATTACTATAAAAGACAAAATAACTATATGATTTTTTTTCTTTTTGCTACCATAGACTATTTTGGCTCTCCTCTTATGCCTGTCTCACTTTGAAAGCCACTGTTCTTTCATATCACAATTAGTCAGATTAGTAAAAGATATTTTCTTTCTTAAAGAAGTAGCACTTTTTCTTTTATTTCCACAATTGTCAGAATAGACATGAGTAATTGACTGGTTTTATCTGTGGCAAAAGGCCAATATGACTGGAGCTTTTATCAAACAATAATTGTGTACATATGTATGTTTGTGTATACGACCATACCTGAAATAATTGTGGTGACAGTTCCACCAAAACCTTCTCTAGGATTTCAAAAATCCATAAAGAGGGTTTTCAGCAGCAATGGGACTGCTGCTTTTATTTATTTTGACAAAAATAAATACTTTTATGCATTGAGAGCTTAGATTTCAGGAATATGGTCTTTGTGCTTCCCTTGCCCCCTGCTTACAGCAGAATTTTCCATCCTAAGGTCATAACAGCTGCTATTCTTTTTTGGGGGGCGGGGACTGCCTTTTTCAGTTGCATAAAAAAAAATCACAGGACTAATGTATATAGTCTAACACATAATGAAACCCCAGCTTCATCAGTCTTTAACTTTGGTGAGACTGGGAAGAAGAATAAACTCTCAATAGTAGACAAGCAAATGCATGTATCTGACAATTCCTTACTGTAGACTTGCCTCTAGTTTCCTACTAATGATTCCGGCAAGACTCACCTGGAAGCGCAGGATAATTGTCCAGATGAGGCCCAGCACCAAGCGATGGTTGCCATCAACGATGTCATGAGACCCCATGTTTTCCAAATGCACACGCTGCTCCTTGAGGAATTGCAAGGCTTTGTCCACATTCTCCAAACAGTGGATTCGCATACGACCTTTAGTAGGCTTCGGCTGGGAAATTAAGTTAAGCAGCTTTATACTGGTACACTAAACATATCAATATGTTTAGCTACCCCCTACTCTAAACTGAGAGCACATACCCAATCTACTCTCTTTTGAAGAAGAGGTTCTAACTCTTGCAATAATGCCAGGAATTTTTCTATATTTTTCAGTTTCATTGGACTTTATTCTTAGAACCAAAATAAAACACACTGTGCTCTTAGTTAAAATAAAACATGTTATGTGTGAGAAGAAGAATAAAAAGAAAATGAATAATGCAAATAATTCGCCGCCCTGAGTCCTACGGGAGTTGGGCAGCATATAAAAATGACCAAATAAATAATAAATAAATAAATAAAGGTACCAAAAGAACAACTTTCACTAAGCCAAGTTTACAACATATAACTGACTGAAAGAAACTCTTCTTAGGACCCTTTGGTTCTAAACCTGCCTAGGTTTACTTATGTGAGTCTATTGGTCAAGATACAAAAATTATGACCAATCCCCTCAAAACCTATACTGTACTTATGGGACCTTAGAATGACTTTGGAGATACTGAAAATGGCTTCCCATGCTTCCACATGCTATGAAGACGTACATATTCTCTATACCGAAACAATAATTTCGTTACCTATTGCCATTTACCCTGCTCCCGAGAAGTTGATATGATATTGTTTTACATCTGTTGGCCTCAAAACAGCTTAAAGCACTGAGAACAAATATTCATTGATTTAACTGATAGAAAAGTGCAGAAATATGTACGTACTATGCCCTAAACTATTACCATCCTGGAGCCACAAAGATCCCTTGACCTAGCCCATATAAAAGGGAAAATACATTTTTTTTTGTTTTTCTCTCTCCTATCTATAGTTTTTTGTTTTTGAAATGAGGTGGTTGCTAAGGAGAAGCTGCAAAGTAACCAAGGTGTTGCATTTTAAATATTGCCTTGGAATGACACCACAGTACCTGAAGGTTTAGGGTAGTGGCAATTTTGTTCAAGAGCTATAAAACAATGAAGGTCAAGATTTCTAATCAATGGAAAAATCTCAAATCCATAGAGAAGCACCACCACAAAAAAACATGCTAGCATTACTCTGATTGCAGTGGAGCCAGAAAACATCAACTGCAGTTTGAAACCCATAGATCAGGAGATGGTTTTGGAAAAAAGCATTCTGTGGAAGTACCCTATGATATGCACATAGGAATCATGTGATAGATGATAGAGAGAGAGAGAGAGAGAGAGAGAGAGAGAGAGAGAGAGAGAGAGAGAGAGAGAGAGAGAGAGAGAGAGAGAGAGAGAGAGAGAGAGAGATGCCACCAAATATTTGACAGTAATAATATTTCGATTAGTTATTTTCTTTTAGAATTAGAATGACAATTGACTTATCTTACACAGTCTAGAGAAGTGGGGAAATTAAATAACATTACCAGTAACTCTCCAGAAAGCACCTCCAACAATTTAATTAGCATTCGTCCATCTCTGAGGTCCATATAAAGATCTGAAATGCGACAGGTTACACGTGCCAGGTGAGAGTTCACCCATTTTGTAAAGGTTTTCTTTTGCACAGCTTCCCGCTCATCTGAAATTAGAAAAAAATCATATGAAAACTACATAATCGTGTGAAATTCAGCAACATTCCTGTTTCAGTGTACTACCTAGTGGAAAAACAAGGAAAACGGTGGAAAATGTAGTGGAAAATAAAAATATTAGCATTTTTTAAATGCAAATCAATTTCTAGGACTTCAGAGAAAGATTAGCCATCTGGGCAGTATCAAAAAAGATATCAAAAGCCATAAAGAGTTTTGTTAAACTCTATATTTAATATTCCCACATAACTCCTTCTGGTGTTATGGAGGACACAGAGAGAGTTTATGGAACATGAACAGATGTGATGTTGACTGCCCTGTCATTGACCTCTATATGTACTTGTGGATGTCTAATGAGCAATGAGACATGGCCAGAATAGGTGCTAATATTCCTCATGTGTGCAGAAGTTGGGATGCAAAATAACTGGATTCTTTAATATAAATTTTATTAAAAGTTTTAAAGAAAATAAAAACTAACAGAAACTATACAAATTATACAAACAATAAAGAATAAAGGAAAGAAAGAAGAGGAAAAGAAAAATAGACAAAAGTGCAGAGAAAAGATAACAAAAATATATAGCATTTATAGCAATAGCATTTTACTTATATACCGCTTCATAGTGCTTTACAGCCCTCTCTAAGCGGTTTACAGAGTTCAGCATATTGCCCCCAACAATCTGGGTCCTCATTTTACCGACCTCGGAAGGATGGAAGGCTGAGTCAACCTTGAGCCTGGTGAGATTTGAACAGCTGAACTGTTGAACTAGCAGTCAGCCTGCAATGGCTGCATTTAACCACTGCACCATTTCAGCTCTAGAATCTTCTGACTTCCTTTGCAGCAAATATAATAATAATATCTTACTCTATAATTACAAAAAGCTTACTGTTTTCTACTATCTATTTTTTCTCATAATCAAAACCAGAAGTAATGTGCATTTTTTTCTGTTTGATGTAAAATATCTACAAGAGGCTTTCATACTGCCTTTTCTCTAATCAAGAAAATCAATTTAGCCACATCTGCAAGTTCGAATATCTTCCCCAACCATTCCACTATTGAGGGTAGTATTAAACTTTTGAGCATGCAGTAATCTTGATGCAGTTGTCATATACAAAAACAGAGATCCATGGTTTCCCCCACCCCCCTAGCTATAACCAACACCAAATACTCAGCTCAAATTGAAGACAGGAATGCCATCCCTTCAGTGAGGGTTTGGAAGATGAAAATAACTTATTGGCTCAAAATACAGTTCTTCCTAAATGTTTTCTTGCCCTGGAAGCAAGCCATAGAGCAGGGGTGGCCAAACTGTGGCACATGCACCAAACGTGGCACATTGGATGATTACAAGTGGCGCATTGCATCCTTGCGCCTACTTATTTTTTTTAAATAGGTGTCATAACTGAATCCATCTTAATATTTTCAACACCAAAGTGATCTCAGTTCAATTCGTACAGCTTTCAGTAATGTTCAACTTCTCGGTGTCTGAAACTTAGAATGGAACTTGTGAGAAGTTACTTTAGGCGGGTTTACAAACGTACGAATATTTTTATCGGTGTTGCCATTGCGCGTTCCTGCTTAAATGATCGCAAACACCGCGTACTAGCAACACATCATGCGTTTGAAGTCACGTGCGAATGAGCAGCGAGCGTTCGATATGGTCAGTCAGTTCTGAGTGAGCCATCGTGGCGTGGAGTTTGAAGCAGTGTTTTATTGAGTGTACTAGCGTGGTTTTTGTATTGAGAGTGATTGAAAGACAGATTCAAGATTAAATATATATTACGAAGTTCCAAGCTGATCTCGCTCTTAGTGCTTCATCTCGCTCAGAGCTTTCTCTCTCTCTCATCACATCCAACAACTGTGGTCCAGAGTTATCTTCATCAAACGAGACTCTCCGGCAGCTGTAGCACCACCAGTGAGGTCCACGACAGCGATCACCTCTCGTCCAAGAGATTATTTCTAACTATTGTAGATTGGTGCTCCAATAAACATGTGTCTTTTGAAATGGCGTAAATTAATTAATTGAATTGTGTGATTGAGTTATTCCTTT
The DNA here is from genome assembly GCA_023053685.1 of Diadophis punctatus similis. Classification (NCBI taxonomy): domain Eukaryota; kingdom Metazoa; phylum Chordata; class Lepidosauria; order Squamata; family Dipsadidae; genus Diadophis; species Diadophis punctatus. The sequence continues at coordinate 2,336,688 of JALIGW010000029.1, forward strand.
CCTCCCTTAAGCAAAGCAGATCCTACCCCTATCCCTATTTTACAACCCCAAACGTGAAAGTAAGAAGGTAAAAAACGTGCTTGAGTTGTATGGCGCATCTGAACTGGTCTGTGAAAAAATTGGTGCATGGTATGCTTAAGGTTGGCCACCACTGCCATAGAGCATAAGCTGGTTTCATATGGGTTCTCTCCACAATTTTTAATATCATTAGGTTACAATAAAGCTATGCAATTAATTATTCAATTATCATCTTCATAAGAGATATGGAGTTCCACACTGAAGTTAACAGGTTGTCCCAACATGATAGAATTTGAATAAATACAAGCGTATGGGAACCAGTAAGATATGTGTTAATTTCCCTAAGCTGAGAATCACATTCTTTAGATTCAGCTTTCTTCCATTTGTACTTCTGCAAGACAGTAAAATCCTGGTACCTGAGCATATCTGCCCATGTCGTAATGAGGACGACATGGCTTGTTTTTCAATATGTTGTTCCAAACATACCAAAATATCTAGCACAGTTCTAACATTTCCCTCTATCTTTTAGATTAAAAACCCACATTGATCTTCATGAATAAATTCTTGCAAAATTATTTTCAGACTTTCAGCTAAAATTGTTGTAGACAACATAATTATTATTCAATAGTGATATTAGTCTATGGTTTCTTGCTAAAGTGAAATCTTGTCCCTCTTTGGATGTTCATGTAACATTAGTGTCTTTCCAAGTCTCCCACATCTTTCCTTTCTGTAAAATAATTTATCAAGTTCATACTCAAAACACTTATAATACAGACTTGATAAGCCACCTTCTCCAGGTATCTTCCCCAGTTTATCTTTTTAATAGCTTCTGAAACTTCCATTACTGTTATAAGTCCATTCATAATTTATCTTTGTTGTTCTGTAATCCTCAGTAGATTTCGTTTTCTGATATATTCCTCTATTTTTTCCATTGTAATATTATGCCTTCTAAACAAATTAGAATAATATTGATAAAATGTTTTATACAGCCTCATTATCTGTTAATACATTGTTTCCCTCTTGTAATTTCAATATACTTTTCTTTTCTTCCTAATTTATAAGCCAACCCTTTCCCTGGTTTATTTGCAAATTCAAAATTTCTTTATTTCACATACCGGTAACTCAATTTTATTTCCATTTCTCTTAACTGTTAACATGGATAACACTTGCTGTGAAATCCTAATTTGTTGAAAAATATTTATATTCCATCTTTAATTTTTCTTTTCTTTTGATCTCATCCAAAATATTTTGTGTTTTCTCTTGCCTCTTCCTCTTAAGTTCAAAATTGTTATATTTAGTAACTTTTAATAATGGCTTCAATAGCATCCCAAACCATTGTCAAATCAATAGCCTTAATTTAAATTATTTTCTAAAAATTCTTTTAATTTCTTTTCATAATGTTCAATACTTTTTTTCCCTCCGTAATGATATTTCATTTACTCTCCATCTTGAAAGGACTAAGTTGGATTTTGGCCTGAAAAGGTTTTTGGTAAATGTGGTGGAATCACTAGCTAAAGGTACTACCACATACCTCCCAGCGACCGGTTAGATCCCACAGGGTTGGCCTCCTTCGGGTCCCGTCAGCTAAACAATGTCAGCTGGCGGGTCCTCGGAGGAGAGCTTTCTCTGTGGCTGCTCTGGCTCTCTGAAACCAGCTCCCATCTGAAATCCATACCATCCCCACCCTATTGGCCTTCTGGAAAGCTGTTTAGACCTGGCTTTTCCGACAGGCTTGGGGATAGTGACCCTACGGAGTGGATTAATGCGGTCTCCCCCTGAATGTTATGAATGTTGGACATGTATTTTAATATTTTAAATGTATTTTTAAATTTGCTTTTATATTTTTTATACTAAATTGTTTATGTTCACTGTAAGCCGCCCAGAGTCCTTCGGGAGTTGGGCGGCATAGAAGTATGAAAAATAAATAAATAAATAAATAAATAAATAAATAAATAAATAAATAAATAAATAAATAAATAAATAAATAAATAAATAAATAAATAAATAAATAAAAATAATAAAATAAAAAATAAAAAAAATAAAATAAAATAATAAAATAAATAAAATAAAATAAAATAATAAAATAAAATATAATATAATATAAAATAAAATAATAAATAATAAACAAACAAACAAACAAACAAACAAAGGAGAGAGGAGGGAGTAAAAGAGCACTCCAGCATGGAGTTGTTCGGTGGGAGGAAACAGCAGAGAACAGACAACTGAAGCCCATATCGGCTGGTTCCCAAGAGAATGCAGTCACTCTGGCAAGATTCTTGCAAAAGAGGCGATCAACAATAAAGAAACTGCTTGGGCCTATTCACAAAGTTGTTCTGGTTCCTTGCACCTAACATTAACCTTGCTAGACTGACTGCATTCCCTTAGGAATCAGCAAATTAGGCTTCAATTGACTGACCTCTGCCATTTCCTCCCACAGAGCGACTCCATGCCGGAATGCCTTTTTTACTTTCCCTTCTCCTTTGCTGGTGATTCCACCACAATAAAATTTCTACTTTGGAAATTTTAGTAGCCAAGTTTTTGAAATCCAAATTATGTCTATTCCTGAAAAGAATCCATGTCTTTGTGAATAAAATAAGCGCACTCTCTTGACCTTCCATTTTTCGGTCTCCATAGATCAATCAATCCTAAATTGTTCTTCAAATCAAAAAGGAGTTTTGGTAATTTACCTTGAGTTATTTTAATATTTTTTGTTGAATCCTATCTAGTTGGGGAGAGATCAATCCGTTTCCAATCACCTCAAAACACCAACTTTCATAAGAAAAATCTACTAGCCTATGCATAGGTTGTTTGTAAAAAGTCACTTCATTTGGGAAATAAACACCCAGCACCATAGTTTTAACCCCGTATAAATTAATTTCTATTTAGCTGAAGCTTAATATACAAAACAACTCCTTTTTTCTTTTTGACACCTGCTGAAATAAATTCTTCACTCAAGGATTTATAGGCCAAATATTTTATATCTTTTTTCTGATGTGAGTCTCTTGTAGGGAAATAATGTTTTACTTTAATTTTCAAATGATTTTTTTTCTGTTTTGAGAAGTATTTCCTCCCTGTATATTCCATATTAAGCATTGTAATCCATACTCAGTCCAAAATCTTCTATATTTAAAGCAAGGAATGGAAGAAGGAAACATGCATAAAAGACAGAGAAACGAAGATGAACCTGTTAGCTCTCCCATCTGAAGAGAAGGCAGCTGTCAAAATAAAGTCATTTTGCATCTCAGAACCATCTTGCAATGTGCCAGTCTATCAAGCACTCAAGCCTTATAAAATGCTGTCATGTACAGAGTAACCAAAATAGCAACAATAAATGCAAAGAAGAGTCAGTAGTGATAAAGCACTGTTTGAAACCACTGTATTTTTCGCACTATAAGATACACTTCCCCCCCAAAAAAAAGACGGTGGAAAAGTCTGTGCATCTTATAGAGCGAATATTGCGGCTGGGGAAGGGGGTTGGTCACTGCCGCCTGTCACAGCTGCCGCCGGGGAACGCTGGAGACTTCGCTGCCTATCGGCAGTTGGATCAGCCTCCCAGAATACCTCTGATCAGCTGTTCTAGGCAGTGGGGATTGCTGCTGCTCACCGCCACCATTTGGGCGGCAACAATCGGCAGCTGCGGTGGTGAACGGTGGCGAATGGCAGTGGTAAGCAGCAGCGGCGAATCCCCACCACCTATAACAACTGATTGGCGGTATTCCGGGAGGCCAATCCAACCGCCAATCAGCTGCTTGGCAGCGAAGGCTCCAGTGTTCCCTGGCGGCGGCAGCAGCTCAGCTCAGTTGACCGGTGGTGACCGCAATGGAGAGGAGCCCTGACGAGCCATGTGCTGGGGGTGCAATAACATGCTGAAGCTGACCAGGCTGTTTGCTACAAGGACGCTAGCCAGATGAATACCGGATGGATGCTGGGAGGCAGAGGCAGATTTTTTTTCTTGTTTTCCTCCTCTAAAGCTAATGTGTGTCTTATGGTCCGGTGCGTCTTATAGTGTGAAAAATACGATATTTGAAATGTGACAGATTTGTGACATAAGAAATTCCTAGTATCCTCTTTGCTATCAACTAGGAGATACAGGAAATTCCAGTCTTTTACTCAATAACTATCTATGGGATTTGTCCTATGGTCATGGAAGATCATATAGGCCAGTGATGGCAAATCTTTTTTAGTTCGCGTGCCAAAAGAGCGGGGTGCACACGTGCGTGCCCACACCCGTAAGTCCATGCGCCCCCGCGCATGCGCACGTGACCCCCCCCCCACTCCTGGCATGAGATGGCATGCCCGTTTTTTGCTCTCCCCAGGCTTCAGAGCCTTTCTAGGCGCCTGGGAAGGGTGAAAATGGCCTTCCCCACCTGCCCGAGGCAGAAAATGGCCCTATTTGCCAAGTTCCTGTTGAACCGGAAGGCTGGTTTTTTTGCTCTCCACAAGCTCCAGAGCCTTTCTAGCAGCCTGGGGAGGGCGAAAATGGCTTTCCCCACCCCCCCGGAGGTCCTCCAGAGACCGAAAACGTTCCATTTGCCAACTTCCGGTTGAACCAGAAGTTCCGTGTTTTTGCTCTCCCCAGGATTCAGAGCCTTTCTAGGAGCCTGGGGGGGGGGGGCAAAAACGGCCTTCCCCACCCCCCCGGAGGCCCTTCGGAGGCCAGCAATGGCCCGTTGTAGTCCTTGACTTACAATGGTTCATTTAGTGACCATTCAAAGTTACAGCGGCACTGAAAAATGTGACTTATGACCGTCTTTTACAGTTACGACCTTTGCAGCATCCCCATGGACGCATGATCAAAATTCAGATGCTTGGCAACTGGTTCATATTTATGACCGTTGCTGTGCCCCAAGGTCACGTGATCAACTTTTGTGACCTTCTGACAAGCAAAGTCAGATTTACTTAACATCTGTGAATGTTAACATCTGTGGCAAGAAAGGTCGTAAAGTGGGGCAAAACTCACTTAACAAATGTCTCACTTAGCAACAGAAATTTTGGGCTCAATTGTGGTTATAAGTCAAGGATTATCTGTACTCTGATGTTCTGCAACTGTTCTGTAATAAGGATTCAGTCACACACACTTCCCCCCCCCCCATAAGACACCGAAGCTTCAAAATAGGTCCATGCAATATTACCCAGTAAACTGTACTAATAATAGATACCAGGGTTTTTTTAAAAACCTCTAATTTTTCTTGGCTATCTGGAAGGATGAAAAAAAGGGAAGGGTATTTCAGTAGCTATAACCTGAAACAGAAGGCAGGTGTATTTTGCTAGGCTTAGAAGCCACATTGTATGACCTGATTCTATGACAATGGATTTCTCAGACTGCTGTTAGAGGGGAAAAAAAGAGAGGCAGCAAAAGGAAGGGAAGAAGAGAAGGAAAGGTTCACAGTTGCATGTATTCTTGCCTCAGAAAAAAAGTTTGGGATCAATTTATTAATAAATGCCCCCGTTTGTAAAATGCAGTACATTTACCTGCTAGAGCTTTGATCCGGGATCTCTCAAAGAGTCTGGCAGAACTGTTGTCATTGTCCAACTCATCATCAGAGGCTTCCCATCGAGCATTGATTCGATTATACTGCGGCTGAATCTCCAAGTGATCAAAATCAGTTGCTGATGTCATGTTCTGGGAGTTTTGCTGTTTCTCTAATTTCAGCTATCATCAAAAGGGATATAAACCAATGTTACTACTCCAATATAAAAATGCCCTATGCTTTTCACAGCCACTCCATGACACAACCCATGCAAATATTTTAAGTTAGATTCAAAGTATTATTCTCTCTTACACACTGATGTATGCTACCTCTTGCCTGGAGAATTGCAGTAGCCTCCATCGGAATATTTGAATGCATCAGAATTAATGTGACCAACATGTCTGATTATAGAAAGATTATACTTATCATAGTATTACTTATACTGTTATATGAAACACTAGCTAACAGAAAGCTAAAAAATGTAAATTATGTACAAAATGTAATGTATCCCAAAATGAAATAAACCAGTGGTAAAATGAGTCCACCCCACCCCAATATTTCCCAACATGTTACTAAAGTGACTGCAGATGTAAAGGAATCAAGATGCAAATAATATCTTTTAAAAAGGTAACCAAAAAACCAAAACATTTTTTAAAAAAGTTAAAGATTCAAATCATTTCTTTTTAATGTAAAAACAGCGTCTGTAAAAACCTTGAATAAAGAAGTAGCAACAAAAAGCTGCATGGTAAAGTAAGTGCTGATTTTCCTCTGTTAGAGGGAGGATGGCACTTAGGAACAATAAAGTCAATTGTCTGGTTCATTTTGGAATTCCACAGATTGGCCAGGGCTTCAAGAGAAATAGTAACAGAAATTCCTTAAATATATTTGAGAAATCATATTGGTTGAGCAAGCATCTAGGTCAAATCAGTTAACCCTCTCAACTACTGCATACGTTTGTAACACACACACAAACAGATTAACAGAAATATCTAAAACTGGTCAGAAAGTGATCAGTCTAGGACAGCATGAGAAAGATCCTACATCCTCAAAACACCAGCCCTAAGCTATACAAAATACCAACTCCAGCATATGCTCTGCTATAGGCACAGGACCAAAAACAATATGTGGCAGATTCACGAGTATCATGCCAGCTATGGAAGACTTCACCCACACCTATCTAGACAACTTCTACATGGATGCTGAAATCTCCCAGAATAAGAATCCTTAAGGAACTGGACTCTGCCATTCTAAAAATCGCCCTATATAATTCCACAAGGGAGATGGTTGTAGAGCAGACTGGATTGTCCACTAACACTAACCCTACACTGTCCCAGCAGTGTAACTCCACCCATCTACCCCCATTATAAGCAAACACTTGAAATGGACATATTTTCAGTAAGTAAGTAAGTGCCAGGTCAGTACTTTCATCCAGGATTAAATTTTGCATCATGACCTTACTTACTTACTGAAAATATGTCCATTTCAAGTGTTTGCTTATATTGAACTTCTGGTCATTAAGATGGAATTCCTACAGACATGGCCATGCCCTCTCCAGCTTCCCATCCCAGTCTGTTATATTCTTTTCTCAACCACATATTCATGATACGTGCCAGGTCAGTACTTTCATCCAGGATTAAATTTTGCATCATGACCTTACTTGCCTTACATAAGCCTTACTCGGCTTATGAGCCGAGTTGGTGCAGTGGTTAAATGCAGCACTGCAGGCTACTGCTAGTTCAGCAGTTCAGCAGTTCAAATCTCACTAGGCTCAAGGTTGACTCAGCCTTCCATCCTTCCGAGGTGGGTAAAATGAGGACCCAGATTGTTGGGGGCAATATGCTGAACTCTGTAAACCGCTTAGAGAGGGCTGTAAAGCACTATGAAGCGGTATATAAGTGTAAGTGCTATTGCTATTGCTATTGCAACGGAGAGCAATAAAAAGAAGGACTTTCAGGTTAGAGCACTCATCTTGTCACTTTTGACTTATTTCTTTGAAAGGAGTCAGGGAAGTATAAAAAACTAGCCAGACACCTGCTCTTCGTTTCCTGCGAGGCCCAGGAAAGTGGGAAAACAATTGCAGCTTCCCACTGTTCTCCCTCTAACAATTATCTTAATATTTACTCCCTCCATTCTTTATTTTTCCCCATCTCCCTGGCACATCTAATAAAACTACGCAGCAGTAACAGCAGCAGATTAGAGCCCCAGTTTCTTTCCTTTGTAGGATAATAGCATGCCTCTTTAGGACCATTTTAAAACTTCACAAAGGGGCACGTGCAATGACTGACACTTCAGGGTAGCATTTCTCCAAGAGCTGATGAAGTCTCCTGGAGCAATGGATGAAAGATAGACAAATAGCTAGATGGTAAAACGTTTCCCCGTTTTTCTCATATCATGTACCTGACAGGGCAGCTATTGCCTCTCCCACAGTGGATACTATTATTAAATGGAACGCATAAAGCGCTTCATCCATCTCTACAGCTTACAAAGTTGCATATGAGCTGATTTTTTCCTATCATAATCTACACAATACATTCAGTAGGAGAATGTCTGATATTCACGCCCAAAATGTACTTAAGTTTCCTCTTCCCAACACTTTCATAAATTCTGTCATGTATTCAAGCTTTCTCTACAGTAAAGGCTTTAAAAATAGCAGAGTAAAACTATACAGCTATTTGATAATGGTTTGATTTTTCCCCCCTTCAATATGTTTATTCTGGGTTAATTATAAATGCATTACAGGGAGTTGATGATGGTCATTGGGACCAGAATTTCTGTTGCTAAATTATGAGGCCATAAAGTACAATATCACCTGATCGCATCACTTAGTGATGGAAATACTGACACTCCCTGTTGCCATCACTATGTTCATGGATCATTAAGAAAGTCCCAGGCAGCTTTGAAGCAGGCTGACAGGTAGGTAAGTGGCTGCTGCCTGGCCAGAAGGATGTGCAGGTGACCAGCGAGGCACAAACGCAACAGGACGAGGCTGTTGCTGAGCAGGGGAGGGTGTGTGGGTGGCCTACAAGATCACTGTCACATGACCATAGGAGTGCTGGGACAGCCAGAACATCAAGGACTAGTCATTAATTACCATTTATTCAGCGCCATTGTAACTTTGAATGGTCACTGAACAAGTGTTTGTTAAACAAGGATTATCTGTATACTAAGACAAAGGAGACCACATAAATTATATCATTTTCGTCATTTTTGTCAAGATGACCCAATTCAGTTTATCTAATTTATGCAGAAATCAATATGATCTAAGCATAAGGAAAAAATAATGTTTTACCTCAGTAAGATTTGTTTGCTTCATGTTCTGTGGAATGTTTTCTTTTTTTTTTTCTAAGACCCTTCTAGCTGATACATTTATAGCAATACACATTTAATTGATTTGATCTTATAATGGGTGTCAACAAAGGACAAAAATCATGTGTAATGATTACACAGTTGCCATGACTCACATGAAATGCGAGTACATAATTGGAATGTTTACATAATATCAGTCATTGTTCTGATATCATCTCAGCTTGTTACAAATGCTGCGAGAAATCGTCCCACTTGTAATTAAAGCTGAAAGTGCTAGTTTAAGAGTCTGCTTGTAAGGGATTAATATCTTATCCAATGCAGCAAGTGCCGATCTGCTCAATTATCATTAATGACAGGGCCAAGAAATTATAGGCTCCTTCTTGAGTACCCAGACAAGGTGTTTCTTGTAATGGGAGTAGGAGAAATTGATTATGTTTTTAATTAGTAACTTTTGAAGTTTAATTTCCTTAAGGAAATTTTCCTTCTAAGCTGCAAAAATCCACACAGCCACTAGATGGTAGGAAACATATGCAGTTCATTCAAATGCTGCTACCCAGTCCAGATCTGGTGGTAGCCCTAATTTTCTTCATTTTATCTATATATTAACCAGATGCATAAAAATATTGGGAATAGGTAAAGATGACAATCCCTTTTGTAATTTATTTATTTAAAAATACTGAGTAACTTTCTTCTTGTTGCTTATTATTCCAATTGATGGCCATCTTGTTCTCTTTGCTCTTTTCTCCTGTTCTGTACTACAACTATTTTCTTATGCCACATTTTATTCATTTGGTTTATAGGCAGTTATGAGAGTATGTGTGTACATATATGTGCATGTGCACACATACACAATTTTATATTAAAAATGAGATCTCCACTTGCCAATATTCACTTAGCACCCAGTGGTTTCTTTTGAACAACATTCTTTAACCTGCTAGTTTATGGTAGGAATTGTTATTACGATTGGAATAAATACAATAGGTGAAGCTAAAGGTAAAGGTTTTCCCTGTCAAGTCATGCCCAACTCTAGGGGATAATGCTCATCTCCGTTTCTTAGCCAAGAGAGTCAGTGTTGTCCGAAGACATTTCCGTAGTCATCTGACCAGCATGACTATACACCAAGGTGCATGCAGCCTTCCAACCAGCGGTTCCTATTTATCTACTCGCATTTGCATGCTTTCAAACTGCTGGGTTGGCAGGAGCTCGGGCAGGGAGTTCCTCTGTCACATGCTGCTCAGGTCTGGAACCTGGACTGCCAGCTTAACTGCAGAGCCATTTGGCCCTACATTTAAAAATACAAGTGGTTAATTTTGAGATTTATTATATAGTAAAGACCAAGAAAAGTTCTATGCCAAATATAATCATTGTAACCTCACAAATTTTATTTGAGCTGGTTGTTGCCTGATTTATAGAACATTGTGAGGTAAAAGGTTTTACAATTCTGTTGTTACATCTGTCCACTAGGACATTTTGGACTATTTAAAACTATCATTTCCTTCTACCATGGTTTTTGATAGTCGTGTGTTAGGATGGATATCAGTGGTTGTGTTTCTTTCTGTCATTTAGTCACCAGGCCAAACTTCTACCACCATGTCAGCTAGATAACTGATTTCCCTACTCCTTAAGGTGACTTTCAGATATAGTATCCATAGATTTTATTGCTGATATTCCATATACTAAAGGCTGAGATGCCTCTCTGGTGGTAGCTGACCCTTTTTTTAAAGGTAGTTTATTTCATTCCCTTTTGTGGCCTCCTAAGAAAACTCATCTATTTATTTGACAAGTTTTCCTGAACCACGGCTTATCAAAACATTTAATTTCTGATAGAGATACATAGCTCATGGCATATTTTTGGACAGCTGTATTTCAACTATTGGATGCTAAGCTCCACCTGTTCTCTGGTCATCATCCACAGTCGGATGTGGAAATGGAGAAGATAAATGCCACCTTAGGGTAATATCCTTGTTGCTATGTAAACTACTAATACAACAACTGGCTGAGTTTGCTTATAATTACACCGTTCATGCCTCTACTCAGATGTCACCATTTCAGGCCACTTACAGCTACCAACCGTGCCTCCTGCCAAATGTTTCCTAGTTTTTCCCCATTCCACATACCCTCCAGTTCGCCAATAACTGCAAGAACTAGCTCAGTGATGGCGAACATTTTTGGGTTCGGGTGCCAAAAGGGTGCACATGCCCACACCCATAATGCAATGACCTCCCTCCCATGTGCACAACCCCCCTGCACTGCTCCCCCATGTATGCACACAAGCCCCCTACGCTGCCCCACACACACATGCAAACAGGCCTCACTGAAGCCTCCAGACTTCCAGTTTGCCCGTTGGGCCATTTTTCGCCATCCCCAGGGTTTAGGAAAGCCTCCTGAAGCCTGGGGACGGCGAAAAACGGCCCAACGGGCAAACTGGAAGTTCATTTCCGAACTTTCCTGAAGCCTGGGGAGAGCGAAAACAGCCGAAAAGAAGGCCGAAAATCAGCTGGCCAGCGTGCATGCGCACTGGAGCTGACATAGGACAATGCCTCACGTGCCCTCAGATATGGCTCCACGTGCCACCTGTGGCACACGTGCAAAAGGTTCGCCATCACTGCACTAGCTCATACGAAGGTCTTCTACAAGATCTTCACCATTACCATTGTCTTACATTGATTTTGGAAACCACAACCAGATTACCATCAGATTTCTCCCCATTTGGCATCTAAGAAGTACAATGTCAAATCCATTGCATTATTTCCAGTATTTGCACAGTTCAGTGCTGACACCTTTCATCTGCAGCTTCCAACCATACTCAAAATGTACAGCTTTCCACAATTGCTTCCTAGTTCTGAACTTTCCCCTGCAAAAGGAAGGAAATTTCCTCACTTCCAAATGTCTAGTGTTAGGAAGAAGTGGGAAGAAAATCTGGAAAGAAACTTCTCTGATTTCCCAAAAAATAAATGAAAATTCTCCCCTTGAAATCCGGAAGGTGTGTGTGTCTGTCAGCTCCTGCTTACAAAATGTAGAAATGGAAAAAACACAAGCTCATCCTTCCAATGTCTAGTAGGTGAAATTAAGGAGATATTCCTGGTACAACCAAGTCCAAGAAAGGAGAGGAAGAAGAAAATGGAGAGCTGATGTGAGAGTTGAAGTAGGTAAAGCAAGAAGCAAATGTAAGTTCAAAGCAGGCAAAACCATTATGTAAACACAGTGAAGGATCCCTTCACATTCCCAAATGTGAAAAGAGCAGTGACAAATCTATCATCACAAAAGGATATATATTTTTGTTTTCTATACTAAACACGGCTTCTTCTAATTTGTGTTTATTTAACCATGATAATTTTTGGTGTCATTTAATTATGGAGTATGGGAGAGTCACAAGTATCTGAAGAGTCACAAGTCAAGCCATACCTATATAATCAGGGAAATCAAGGTTGCTTCCACTCTTATGTCCAGGTTTAAGGCCAGATAGGAGTATAGCTATATAATTGGTTTATTAACCAACCTGTCTAATTTGTTTATTTTTCAGGTAAGGGGAAGAGGACTTGAAGCCTTTGATTCTATAAAAATATTATTGCTGCTTCAATTGTAATTATTATGACTTTTATTCAGAATCCTGTCAATCGATCTGATGTGATACTGCTTGATTGTTAAAAACCACTTGCAAAAAGCTAAGTGCCTCCAACTAAGCTCATAGCATTGGAGTTGTAAATATGCAAATAGATGTGGAAGAAACAAGGGAGATGGCTACTAATGTCATAAGGTTATTTTAACCCAGATACACAGTATTGTTTCAAGCATTATAGTTTTGGAATAGAGCTAGTATGAGGGCTGGCCTTGGAAAGCAGCCTTGGACCAGAGGAGTATTTTGTAAACACAGACCAGGTGCAACTAATCATCCATCATGAGACTGGGAGAAAAAAAACCCCACAGGATTTAAACCTGAGGGAGTACAATTATATTGAACCCATTCTTAACCTTTGCCATAACTAAGGTTGTTTGTGTCTGCAATAAAGTATCTTACTACTTAACCCAAGTCCCTGACTTCCTATGCCAATTACAAGCATTAGAGAAATAATTATTTTAGTGTCCTGGGATACCTTATAATGGGAAAGGAAATGAAATATTTCTTTTATTTCCCTAGATAATAAATTAAACAGTCGTTTACCTTCTCTATTACCTCCCATGTTAGAAAACAGCCCAGAAATAACAAGTGATACACTTGCCTATGAACATAAAAATTGTCTAGAAAGGCATGACATTTTTGCAAAATTATCTCTATTGACCAGCAATTAGATAGGCAATTTTTCTGTAATGTTCAGTTCTGCCTTCCACTTTTCTCTGTTTTCTATGTCTTAAACAATACAAATTTATCTCATCCAACTGCACATTATATTTTCCTAATTATATTATTTTCCTTCCATCTCAATTCCTCCCCCCTCCCTTCATATTTATTCCCTATATCTTTCTCCTCTTAAATACTTCTGTGTGTTTGGCCTGTGCATGAAGCTTTCTAGAAAGCATAGTCTGCTCTGAATATCATGCCAAGCACTGTTCTAATAATACTACCCTAGCTCTAACATTCCTGTCATCAATGGATATTTTTGTACATTGGAATTGCTTTCCTGGTCACAGAGTTACCGCTGCTCTGAGCAGGAAGTGAACTAGGATGGAACATAGATAAAACAGGTACCTGTACTATCTCTTCCAATTTCCTCAGCAATGTCTTAGGATCTGGTAGAAATTATGCTCAGGACATCAGTTACATTGATGCCAAAGTAGGAACATTAGATAAGGATGGGGCTATATAAGCTTTTGGCAGGTACCACAATCTGGTATGTTTGGCTACATAACATTCCTTGTAGGCCTGCAGTGTATGATGGTGTTAGCTAGGATTACAGTAAAAGAACTCACATAAAGATTAATTTTGGAGCACAATACATGCTCCATCACTCTTATACTCTTAAACTTGAACAAATGATTATTCTTAATTCTCTATTTGAATATAGAAATGAAATGACGTATCTTAAAGGGTTTCTGAATACAAACCTGCAATATACAATTTTTTTCTGCTATAGCACAAGATAAGAAGCACAAATATAATTACAGGATTAAACTGACTTTCCTCAAAGTTTAAGACAGGAGAGTTGTTTCCATATATATTTTCTGTTCATACTTTACTTTTACTTTTCATGGGGGTAACTCCATTTCATTTTTATATTGTAAAAATTATTTAAGCAACGTTGGAACTGGCTTTTTAATAGATACAAGAGTAGGATGGTTCAATTCCATGAATATCTAGCATTTGTTAAATACACACAAAAAATATCTTGAGTATTATATGGGGGCAGGGATATAGATCTGTACATGAGTAGGTTCTATATCTGAAAATACTCTAAAGAGAAAGAAAGAAAAACATTAGCCTAACTGAAGCCTTTCGCAATCTGGCCATCTTTAAATGAGTTGACCTTGAAGTCCCATAATCCATAGGACTAAAAATCTTGCTAACTAAGAAGCTGAAGTTTAACATCCAGGAGATACATGATTAGAACAGTCTGGTGTATTCACAGTATCCATATAAATTAGTATTTGCTTATGAACAAATATAATCACATATATTTATGGTCATACACATTGATCCATGGGGATCCACAATGACTAAAATGTCACTGTTTCATCCGAAGAGATTTCATGCCTGGTTTCAAGCATATTGTAATACTGTTTTTGTACGTAAACACATTTAGGGAGCCTAAAATCTAGGCCCCTTTAGGAATCATAAAATATTAAGTACGGGAACAAAAACTTTTAGGCTGAAGACAGTTTTTAAAGAACGCTCCATAATTTAAGAGATAATCTCTATATCCATTTTAACCCAGCAAAAGTTTTGAAATGAAGATGAAAGGATGCAAATTGGATGTGATAATTGATTCCTGTTTTCAAATACTTTCAATTCTGGGGGGGGGGGAGTAGGGAGAGTGAGATTTTCTTATCCTTTGATGAAGATGCTCTTGCTGAACTGAACCACACCCAAGAAAGGCGTAGTCCCTTGCAATTGAGCAGTTGAATTATCTGGGAGGGTTTTTGTGTCTGGTTTGGCTTTTCCTCTAACCCCACCCACATACCTACTTCCATGTGCAAGCATTGATAGTGCTTCTTGACTAGCTGATTCATTGCAATGTGCACAGTATTGAAGTACAACACAACCCACATGGATTTGCCTCGTTTGGGATTAGTTAAAACACATTTTCCCAAAACGTTTTCCCTAAGAAGGATGAACTTCTGAATTCAGGACAAAATGCTTTTTTTCCCTGCATCACGTCTCTACCTAGAAACACATTTGGCAGTGGAGGGATTAGTTTTCCTTTATGGCTGATTATCAAAAACAAAATGGCATACTGTACATACGGTCCTCAACTTACGACCACAATTGAGCACAAAATTTCTGTTGCTAAGCGAGACGGTGGCGCAGTGGTTAGAGTGCAGCACTGCAGGCTACTTCAGCTGACTGCTAGCTGCAGTTCAGCTGTTCAAATCTCACCAGGCTCAAGGTTGACTCAGCCTTCCATCCTTCTGAGGTCGGTAAAATGAGGATCCAGATTGTTGGGGGCAATATGCTGAACTCTGTAAACCGCTTAGAGAAGGCTGTAAAGCACTACGAAGCGGTATATAAGTCTAAGTGCTATTGCTATTTTTGCCCCATTTTACAACCTTTCTCGCCATGGTTGTTAAGTGAATCACTGCAGTGGTTCAGTTAGTAACATGGCTGTTAAGTGAATCTGGCTTCCCTATTGACTTTGCTTGTCAGAAAGTTGCAAAAGGTGACCACATGATCCTGAACATTGCGTAAATATGAAACAGTTGCCAAGCACCTGAATTTTGATATGACTACGGGCATGCCGCAATGGGCATAAGTGTGAAAAATGGTCAAGTCACCTTTTTTAGTGTTGCTGTAACTTCAAATGGTCACTAAATGAACTGTTGTAAGTGGAGGACTACCTGTACTAACCTGGCTGCTAGGAGTGCTAGGAGAGCTTCAGGTTTCCCACCTTTTAATAGTTAGCACATGCATGCATACATACAGGCACACACACACACCTTTCCTCTATTACCCTTATATATTATTTCTTGTATTTTTACCCTTCATTGGAATAATTAGTTGATCACTAAATGATAAACATATAGCTACCTATTAAATTATCACATTCCACTGCAGAAAATAAAAGCAGATAGTCTCATTGTGGTGAGAGAAGCTTTCCATGGAAAGGAAAATATATTTCCTTTGGATATCTATTCATTTTTTGAGAGTGCATATGCCATGTGCTTTTATGGCTATAAGGCCATCTTTCTAGTGGAATGTGTGCTACAGTATCATGAAACGCATTTGTTGTTCCCACTGTGAACTGGACACACTATAATAAGGACAGATATAAACAGACAATCCTATATAGATGCCAGCCATACTTCATTCAGTTCTATCAGTTTTCAGTTTGCAGACTTCTCTGACAACATTGCAACGCTAGAGACAAATTAAACAGCAAAAGTCTTATCACTTGTTTTAAAAAGAAACGTCTCATGACCAGATATGTGTGTGAGACAGAAATGCACTCCCATCAGGTTAATATCAAACTCTTTCTTTCAGTAGGATAGAACCTTAAATACAGATACCATGCTGAAAGTAAAATTATGCTGCCTCAAGTAAAGCATTTCAAAAGTACTTGTAAGTCTGATGCTAATACTTTCACTGAATAGGAGTGGTGTTTTAGTATTCAAAACTGCTACTGTATTGTTGGCCAACTATATTTCTAAGCATGCATGCAAGCAAGCAAGCAAGCAAGCAAGCGCGCGCACACACACACACACACACACACACACACTTCATAAAAGGTGCCTACCGCAAATTTCCTTGGCCCCAGGTAGATAAAATTTTATGGTAGTCCTCATGCAGGCAATTCCATAATTATATGCTTGCACTAAAGCAGTAACAATGAATGGCAACTGCCTCTTTCTCTTTGATCCCTCCCTCCCTCCTTCCACAGGCTGGCATGATAGAGAGGGTGGGGAAAACGTGCATGCCAATGCAGTTCATTTCAAAGATATAGATAGCAAGTGTGTGCTAAAACTATCTACAAACAGCTGTCATTTCAAAAGGACTCTAAGAGGATCAGGTTTTCTCTTGAACCCCCGGCATATATCTGTAGAACATGGGCAGCAACTGGGAGTCACTATCAGTTTCCATAACACCTTTTAGCATGCAGAATCTTGAATAACTGTAATGCCTTTCATAGTACCCTGATAACAATTCAGCACGGGAGTTCAAGCGGCAGAATGTAACTTGCCTAAATCACCTAACTTTCTATCATCCATTACATTAAGATTCCAATTCTTATTCCTATGCCATGATAAACAATTAAAAAGATATAGCCAGTTATAATGAGATGAAGGAAGTTTTGCAGAAACATCATGATTGCTAACCCCCCCCCCATTTAACTGAAAATTGAGGATAAATGTCAAAAGATCGTAAAAAGCAAAACACAGTGCAAATGATTTAGTTTTATTGAGAAAGTGAGCTTCAATAAAATAGGAAGCCCAGTGACCACTAGCTTAGTCCAATATCTATGGAGATTCTCAATCATCCAGGTCATTGTTGTCCCAAAGGTGCATTTTCCAGGTGCTTTGGAAAAAGCACCTTTGGGGCAGCTTAGTCCAACGTCTGAATTTGTTCCATTTAAGATTATTTATTTTACAATACAGAATAGGAAAACCAGTAATGCCTCTTTTGCTTTTTATTTGTAGATTCCATTAAGTTTGATCATTGTTATCCTAGTGACCACTTCATTATTTCTGTTAAAGGAAAGTTCAAGACCATCTTTCTTACTAAACAAACGAGTTCTTTATTACTAATCTCTGCTATCAGAAAAAAAGACATTATGGTGCCTTGTTTTGTGTCGTGGCACAATTTCAGTGCACACAATTTGTTTTTTACAAATGGGCAATATGCAACTGTGCCAAAGTAATGGAAAGAACCAATCAGGCAGGCAGATCATCAAAATAAGGGGAAAAGAAATGCTTACATTCACTGTCTTCTGTGATACTATTTGCCCTCCTGGCTAATAGGCCCCCAGATTGTATACACAGCTCTGGACTCACATCTATCAACTCCACTGCTTCTACTACAGTAATAGAATGGAGGAAATATATCTGTTTCATAAATATCTTGAAAGAAAGCAGGGTTTATGAAAACAATTGAACAATTGAAAACAATTTTATCTTTTATATAAAATGTATTCAGTCCAGAATTCAGTGACCCCTGGCACAGAGAATAAGAAACTGAGAACAAAACTTCAGAGAGATAACTTTAATCTCTTGATGAATGAGAAAACAAGAAGTAACACATTGCAAAATAATGTTTAAAAAAATCCCAAAACCGTATATTCAAGCTAATTCTAGCCTACAGTATATTAACTTTGTTTGCAGTATCATGATAATGTATCAATAACTTTTTATATGCTAAACAAATATTTAAACTACAGCTCTGCCAGCACTTTCAAATGAATCTCTGCTTGACTGAACCAGGGCCAAAATTCAGAGTTATTTGCAAATGCACATGTAAGATAGGGAGACAAACTACCTCCCAGAAGGACAGGCACGGAATATAAAAGTTTGCTTTTTTTTCTTGGTCACAATTCTGCACACATTTACTAATAATTCAATGCTACCAGTAGCTATTTCATTTAAATTTTGAATGGGTATCAAGTACAGTGTTGCTACCTTGCCAGTAATATCAGGAAAACACAAGTCATAAATACATACTTTTGAGCATTGCTTTTGTTTTGACAGATGTTCAGCAAAATTTGCATTAGCTCAACATCCCTGAAGCACTGAATTCTGCAGACGTTATTTTAAACAGTTGGCATACATTCTTGGAAGTTAAACTCTTCTAATCTCAGATAACTATCAACACAATCATGTTAGTATGTTGACATCTGAGATCTCTTTTATCAATGCATTTTAAATGCAAACAGAAAGTATTAAATGTTCCCAGTATGAGCTTGCTCGTTTAAAATCAGTTTGCACATTTATTGTCCTTCAGTTAACCATAAAATAGATAATTCTAAGATATCCAATATAAAACTCGCAGTTGTTTTATAATCTCTTAATGAAGACAGACAAACAAGCTGAACAGGAAAAAGATTAATACCTAAAGTATTTTAAAATACTTGCAAAGAGAATGCTATATCAGGCCATGTACAAATTTTAAAAAATTGTTTTGGAAACCTGTTTCAGTGCTTCAGTTCAGTTTGAAAGCTAGGACTTCAACTGAGAGCCAAGTTTAACCAAGAGTCTTTATTGTCCAAAGTCTTGAATGCTTGCGGTTGGCCAAAAGCATTTAACATTCTTTGGGGACAAATCAATTCAAATTCACCTCAACTTTGATCCTCTTATTTAGGTAGGCAACTCAGCATCTCTTTGTCCTGCTATTTTAATTTTTCAGCTTAAAAATCTTTTAAGAATGGACCAGAAACATTATGATATACAGGTAGTCCTTGACATACAATTGGGACCACAATTTCCATTGTTAAACGATGTGGTTGTTGAGTGAGTTGTGCCCAATTTTATGACCTTTTTTGCCACGGTTGCTAAGCAAATCACCACAGTTGTTAAGTGAATCACACAGCCATTAAGTGAATTTGGCTTTACTACACTTACTGCTTGTCGGAAGCCAGCTGGGAAGGTCACAAATGGTGATCACATGACCCCAGGACACCGCAACTGTTGTAAATACATGTTGGTTAACACAGGCCCAAATTTTGATCATGTTACAATTGGGGATGCTGCAATGGTTGTAAGTGTGAGGACTGGTTGTAAGTTACTTTTTTCAATGCTGTTGTTAACTTTGAATGGTTGCTAAATGAATGGCTGTAAGTCAAGAACTACTTGTACTTGTTTATTTGACCCTTGCCCTATGAAATTGATTACCAACACTGTAACTTCCAATGGTCACTACACAAGGCAGTTGTTAAGTGAGAACTACCTCTACTGATTTAGACAACTCACTAATAACTTAAAGGAGATTCATAAGTTCAGAATCACATTCTGTCTCTACAAAAAAACTATTTTGGAAATTGGGTTACAAAATTATTTTAAGAAATGACTCTGAATAGGGATTTCCTGTTCAAAGAAAAGGAATGAAGCACACACAAAAAGAAAAATTGGCAATGTTATTAGCAGTTATCTGATGAAAATGTTATAAATTCCATTCTGTCAGACAAGTATAACCATTTAAGCAAATGTGGGGGCCCTTTTGGAAAAGAATTCCTCTAGTTACCTTAACATCAGTGGTGGGTTCCTACCAGTGCGGTCCACTCTATAGCACCGGTAACGGCCCGCTGGTGACGTCACAGTACCGGTGTGGTCGGTTGCCGGTGCCCAGGCGCCACCATTTTTTTAAAAAAAATTATATATTTTTTAATTTTCTTCTGCACATGCCCAGAAGCCGAGTTTCTCATGCGCTGCCTTCCTACCCCACAATGAGTCCAAGCAGGGGAGGATGGCTGAGGGAGCGCGTGAGACGCTGAAAGAACGGGCGGCAAGACCTATCTCAGTTCCCCTCCCTTCAGCAGTCCGAGAAGCCATGAACGCGCGGTGATGATCCCAGGCATTTTTGCACGTTCGAGGCTTCTCGAGCTGCTGAGGGGAGGGGGAATGGGCAGCAGGACCTATCTCAGTTCCCCTCCCTTCAGCAGTCCGAAAAGCCATGCCCACCCAGTCACATGGCTGGCAAGCCACACCCACAAAATAAGCCATGCCCACAGAGTGGTAGTAAAAAAATTAGGAACCCGCCCCTGCTTAACATTATTAGGAAAGTAATTATAACCTATTTCAATAGACCTTTGAAAAGAAAATAATATGAGAGGGTTTCCACTTGTTTAAAGAATATACTTTTATATAGAGTTATGGTCCTTTAGCATAGGAATATTTTATTATTTGTACTGTTCATTATTAGTTATTTTTGTTATGTTATCTCTGTTTATAAATGGTAGGAATGGTAACCACTCAGAATCAATTCATGGTTCATATAAGCTAAATAAGTAACTAAGAAAATAAATGTTTTATACAGGATATTGCTTTTTTGTTTTTTGAATTGGAGACTTCTTTATTTGTCTGGCTGCACATAAGAATAATATGCCACCATCTTCCTCCATTACAAATTTACTAGAAAGATGATAGCCATTATCCTTGGAATGAGACAGGATATGAAAGCATTAAACTGTGAACACTATAAATACCAGACAGGTTATGTCTGAGAACAAAACTTTTCAACTGGAAGATTGTGAAAAGTCTGGGCACATTTATAATTGGTTTATTAAGACTGTTAAGATTCGTCAGGACAATATTGAATCTTACTCTTTTCCCTGCCCATGTTTGCCTAAAGATTCCTTATACTAGAGATTCAGGCCATGTGATCTAAGAATCCAGATCAGGGGCGGGTTCCTAATTTTTTTACTACCACTCTGTGGGCGTGGCTTATTTTGTGGTTGTGGCTTGCCAGCCATGTGACCAGGTGGGCGTGGGCCTCGGGAGCTTGGCAGCGGCCGGAGAAGCAGGGGGGCATTGCCCACCCGCAACGCAGCCCCCCGCAGCGGGAGCAGCAAGACCGCAGCAGCGGTTCTTCTAGGAGGCTCCGTCCGGCCTGAATGCTTCTCCCCATTCGATGATCCTAGGCTCCTGCCGCCAGTTCCCCCTCCCCTCAGCAGCTCGAGAAGCCTCGAACGTGCGAAAATGCCTGGGATCATCACCGCACGTTCGTGGCTTCTCAGACTGCTGAAGGGAGGGGAACTGAGATAGGTCCTGCCGCCCATTCTTTTAGCATCTCACACGCTCCCTCAGCCAACCTCCCCTGCTTGGACTCATTGTGGGGTAGGAAGGCAGCGCATGCGCAGTGCCGGAAGCTCAGCTTCTGGGCATGCACAGAAGAAAATTTTTAAAAAGATTTTAAAAAATTTTTTTAAATGGCGGCACCCAGGCACCAGCAACCGATCGTACCGGTACTGTGAAGTCACCAGCGGGCCACTACCGGTGCTATAGAATGGACCGCACCGGTAGGAACCCACTACTGATCCAGATCCTTTTTGACAGCCACTCTCAGATAGTTCTTTACTTCTAGAATCTTGCTTTCCCTTCTTGTCACTTGATCATAAATGGAAAAGATGAAATCCTTACTTAAGCTTCCAGCTCCTTTTCCTTACATAGGATATTATAATCACTTAGTATCTTTTTAATCTTTGACCTTTTCTACCATTTCCAGATAGGCAAGCAGAAATGGATTGCAACTGATCAGTTTAATAAGCCTCATTTTCTACTTCATGCATGATGAAAACAGCTTCTATCTCTCACAACAGTAAGTCTCAGATCTCATCACCCTTTTTCCTTTTCAGAGAGAGATACTGCACTTATTTTGTTGATACCTCTAGAATTGATAGTCCTTTTCACTGTTCTGTAGAAAATGGGATTATAGAACTTCTTTTAAATGGTTCTTAAATGCGTTTTTACAAAAAATGTAAAGATTTTAATGAGCAAATGAAAGAGTTAATGGCAGATTTTTTCTTCTTTTCTACTGTATTGAAGTGGGCATAGATACATCATACACTCCCTGTATTTGGAAGTGACTGATTAATTATTAGCCATTAAGTCGTTTTCACCTTTTAGCTATTAGGGTATATAGATTTTCTCCAAGATAATCTATCCCTAACCTTTCTTGCACAACTCCCAACAGTGCCCTCATTGCCTCTGTAATTTAATCCCTCTACCTTGCACTACTAAAACAGTGTCTGGAGATAAATATCCACATACACTCCATTAAAAAAAGGGAGGCTACACTTAAGTGCTCAACAGAGACAGTAAAGACTTAACTGTTTATGAGACTCATTCATATTCTGATCAATTTAGATCTTTGTGAAGTATTACGGAATCAGAGGTGGGATTCAGCAGGTTCTGACCAGTTCTGGAGAACCGGTAGCGGAAATTTTGAGTAGTTTGGAGAACCGGTAGTGGAAATTTTGAGTAGTTCGGAACTTCGGAGAGCCGGTAAATACCACCTCTGATTGGCCGGGCCCCCATCTATTCTCTGCCTCCGGAGTACAAGCTGATAGGGAGGAAATGGGAATTTTGCAGTAACCTTCCCCTAGAGTGGGGAGGGAATGGAGATTTTACAGTATCCTTCCCCTGCCACGCCCACCAAGCTATGTCATGCCCACCAAGCCATGCCCACAGAATCAGTAGTAAAAAAAATTGAATCCCACCACTGATGACGGTAACAGAACAGAATTCTTACCGTGTTTCCCCGAAAATAAGACAGGGGCGTATATTTTTGACCCCCCCAAAAATGCCCCTGGCCTTATTTTTGGGGGGTGTCCCATTTTAAGAGCTGCTGAGAAAGAGAAGCGGCAAACTGCCAGACGCTGGTAAGATCTTCAGGCACAATTTGGTGGTGGTAGGGGAGGCAGGGGAGGGGGAGGGCCGGGCTGCAAGACGCTCATCTTACCAGCATCTCTCAGAGAGTGCACGGCTATCTCTCTCCCCCCCCGCCACCGTGAGACGTGCAAAAAAGTCTTCCTGGTGGCGCTTGGCTGTTTGGGAACAGCCAAGGTTGGGAAGAGAGTGCACAACTATCTCTCTCCCACCCGCCACCCCCTGGCTCTTGAGCGAAGCAGGAGGGGCAAGAAACAGTGGCAGAAGCAGCCGGGCATGCACTTCCTTGTCCCCCCCTCTCTATATCGCGTCCCCCTCTCTCTCGGCAGTGAGGAGGGGGGAAAGAGTGCACCAGAAAGAACCTTTTGGCTGAATGCAAGAAATATTTCCCCTTTTGCTCCAAGAGTCTCACGAACACTCAGTTCTGGTGGAATTTTGAAGAGAGAAAGATTTCTTGCATTCAGCATGTTTGGAAAAGACAAGGAAGCACAGCTCAGCCCGGCTAGAAGTTTGGCTGTCAGCTCGGCTTTCTTACGCAGCCCGCGAGAGTGTCTTCGTAGGCAGGAGGCGTTTCAAACTGATGTAGGCAGAGCTCTCTCGCTCTCCCAGCCGGGAGCTGCTCTTTGTGCGGCGGGCGAGCGAGCAAGGGAGGCAGCGGCAGCGGGAGGCAGAGGGAGGTGTCATTGGGAGGCAGAGCCGAAGGGACTTGCTCTCGCTCTCCCAGCCGGGAGCTGTTCTTTGTGCGGGCGGGCGAGCGGGCGAGGGAGGGAGGCAGCGGCAGCGGGAGGTGGCATTGAGAGGCAGAGCTGAAGGGACTTGCTCTCGCTCTCCCAGCCGGGAGCTGCTCTTTGTGTGGTGGGCACTCTTTGGCCGGGGGGGAGAGAGAAAGAGAGAGAGAGAGAGAGAGAGAGAGAGAGAGAGAGAGAGAGAGAGAGAGTGAGAGAGAGAGAGAGAGTAAGAGGTGGCTACGCGCACCCCCCGTGGGACTGGCTGGGCTGTTCTGGGATGCCTCCGGCAGCGTTTTGAAACTCGCTCCTGCCGGCAGCGACACAGGGATCTCTCTCTCTCTCTCTCTCTCTCTCCCGGCCAAAAGAGTGGCCGCTGCAAAAAGAGCAGCTCCCGGCATGTTCCCCCCCTTTCCCAGAAGTAGTTGGGGGGGCTTATTTTCGGGCGGGTGGCTTACTTCAACGCATGTCCCGAAAAGCCCTGTGGGGCTTATTTTCGGGACATGTCTTATTTTTGGGGAAACACGGTATTATTGTATTAGGTAATTATATACTACGTAACAGGATACAAATGGTATGTGGTCTATTTATAGATTATTTCCTTAACAAATTTTGATGCTGAGATTTTAAACTTATTTTGACCTGCAGATTTTGACGAAGTCAAAACAGATAGCACCTGGCAGTAATAATTTATCTGAATACTGAGAAAGTCTGTGATGTGATTTGTTAGAACTTTCTGATATGGATTTTGTTTTACTTTCCCAAAGTTTTATATTCTGAATTGATATGGTTTATTTAGCTCCTAAATCATGAATAAGAGAAAGTTTGGTAAGGTATGGTTGCAATCAACTTTGTTTTGGAGATTGCCACATTTTTTTTAACTGTAATAATTCTATTAATGTGACAATCACCAAAACAATGTTGATGTAACTTGAATCAAACATTATATGTTAAAGGTGCACATATATATTTCCTGGCATTATCACTAATATTTGTAATCTATCAAGATATTGAGAATTGTGGATTGTCCATTTTTCTCAGAGACCAAACATAAAAGGATGCAGTTTAAAGATAAATAGACTGATAAATTATGTACATTTTTAAACAGCCAGATTTTTTATCTTCACCTCCAATTCTTTAGAAAAATTATTTGTGTATTTTTTTCCAAACTTACAGATTCTAAGAATGCAAAGAATGTTGTCCAGTAATTTCTAGAGCTATGTCAGAGTTTTGGCAGGTTGCCCATTTCCAACCCTTCTGCATATACTCAACAGGCATGGTTTTTCATTATCTGCTCAGTTACTAATAGACTGCCTGGAACAACAATACATAAGGCAAGTATAAACAGACCAACATTTTCAAAAGGCCAGAATGGTGATTCTTATATAGATTGAGGCCATTGTACTTGCTAATTACAGATTAAAAATCACTGATCCAATTTGGGATGCTCAATGGAATCTTACCTACCTGATTTGTCTCCTAAATATTTTTCAAAACAATATAATTCGGTTAAGAAATGTCTTTGAAAATGTTTTGGCATTATTATTATTACATTTCAAATAATACTTAACAAACACTGTGTGGAAATTAGTTTTTTATATGAGACAGAACATTCTAAAAATTTATTACACCAATTCATGTAGTGTGTTCTCAAGTTTAAAGGTAAAAAGGTAAAGGTTTTCCCTGTCCAGTCATGACTGACTCTAGGGGTGATGCTCAACTCCATCCCTAGCTGAGGGAGATAGCGTTGTCCAAAGACACTTCTGTGCTCTTGTGGCTGGCATGACTACATGCCAAGGCATGGAACGCTGTTCCCTTCCTACCAAAGTCCTACCTATTTATCTACTTGCATTTGCATGCTTTCAAACTGCTAGGTTGGCAGTAGCTGGAGCAAGAACAGGAGCTCACCCACCAAGTGGTACTTGGGTCTCGAACTGCCAAACCCAGCGCCTTAACCACTAGGCCCCCGTGCCCCCTCCTTTTTTATGTTTACCACATAGCAAAAGGAAATATATTATGTAGCACAGACAAAATGCAAACATCCAACAACAAAAGACGCAGGGATGTTTAATCAGTGCAGATCTTTCAGTTCATTAGATTTTCTTGGTGAACATAAATTAAAGTTTGAATATTAAATACTATTTAATATTAAATATTAAATACAAATCAATTATGATGATATTGACAAATATTTGCAGGCTGGCCTAAATTGTAAATACAAGTAAATTGTATCTTTTTCAAGGACAGAATTGCAGTTTGTCCCTGTCCATCCATCTTCTGCAGCTTGTCCCTGTCCACCCCTCTTATCCATTCTCTCCCCCTTTTATGTTCCAAAATATACTATTATGGTAAATTTAATGTTGTGTACAGAGACTCTAATAGCCAGCTTTTATCAGTTGATTAATTCAGCAATATAAATCTACCATATTTTTCTTTCCTCATTTGTAGATCTTTAAGAGACAACTATATATTGTTTTCTCTTTCTTTCATATCCTGGATTGAGGTTTAAAATATTAACTAATGGAAAGTTATTCCAAAGATGTTTATTCAGCTACATATACAGTAGTTAGATATGAAGAATGCTCACGAGGATCCTGCCTATTTGTGTCTGAATTTAAATATTATTTATTTAAAGAATTTCTATATGACTGATAGTAATATATACAAAACTACATAAATAAAAATGATATAAATTCAAACATAATAAAACAGTTCTCAAACTTAGGTGTTAGTTACAGAGGCCACACCATGCTTCAACAACAGTCAAAAGCTTTAACAGAAGTGTTGTGTCAACTGTTCCTCTCTTGAAAACTTAAGAATTCATCTGGTTCTCCACCCATTCAGAGGAGTTTTTTTGTGGGGGGCCTTGAAAAACAATGTACTCCAGCTCCCCCTCTTCTTATCTCTCTTTTGGGGAGACCTCTCAAACATGCACCTTTGGAATTAAGAAACTAAATGGGTTACTTCTACCCGAAGTCAGTAAATACCCACGAAAAGGCAACTAAGGGGGCTATGGTATTAGATGAGAACACTCTTCAAATACCTGAGCAAATGTCATACAAATCCTGTTCTTTCTTCTTCCAAAGTGCAGGGCACAGAATAATGGTTTTAAGTTACAGGAAGGCAAATTTTGACTGAATTTTAGCCATTTCTTCAATAAGAATACTTGACAATGGAACCAATTACCAACATTCTGTTTGGAATGTTTTAATTATTGATACTTGCAACCCTGGACTAAATGTTCTTTCCAGTTCCATGATTTTGTTATTCTATAAATATTCTCACTATTTTTGACAATCCCAAGACAGGAAGGTCTTTAGGGTACACATCACAGAAGACAAATAATAGAAGATGCTGGAAATCTTATGGCCATTGTGCATCCATGTGGATTTTGTTATGACCGTTCATTAAGATTAGCGTAACTATTATATCATAACTGGCACAACCCGCAAGTTAATGACAGCAACAGGACAACAGCTTGTTGTGTCTAAAATTCATAAATTCTTGGAACTCAAACTAAAATTAGACTTTTACCAAAATGCTGTTTTGTATTGTGTTACTTGGCATCAAACCATTTGTAATCTAGGAATTCTTTTTCTTGGAAAGTACACATGTAACTTTCCTGCCTTCCTTACAAGGCAGCTGTGTTTTTAAATAGCCAATGAGAAAGATAAATAATGGAGCATCTATGGTTCTCCAAAGAGAATGCATCTTTTAAACATTTAAAAAAAATAATAGCAGCTTTATATGAACTATCCAGAAAGAAACAAGCAATCCTAGATTCAAGTGAATATGCCAGGGTGAACATTCTTTAGGTATTACAATCCAAGTAAGATGTAAAAACATGGGAACAGATTTAATGAAACAAACAATCTGCAAATATAAATCTGTTCCATGAGAACAGATCAGTAACCAGAGTTCTCAATAGGGTCTGACTCTGAGCTGGTTAATCAAGGAACATGACAGACTTAATGATCTTTACGGTAGTATGGCCCTCCACAAAAATGATTAAATTTGTATAGACTTCTAACTGAAGACTGTAGCATAGTCCCTCCTCTTCTTTTCAGGTTAAAAACAAAGCTATAATTTCTATTTGTCATTTTATTAGAATGATCTCTCAAGTCAGAAAAGTTCTCACTAAATAAGTATAGTTTATATTTCTCCAATATCCAGTTGTAAATCCCCCAGAGGTCCAGAACAAGAGACAATTAAGTATAAAAACAAGCTTGATCTTCCTTGTTTTTAACTATGCCAGATGGTTGATCGTGGGAGGCCTCAGATAATTCACCTTGGAAAATGTCTAAAGAAATACAGTAGTAATTATAAAATGCATGAAACCCATTCAAGCCAATGCAATTTTGAAGGCTATAGGTGTGTAAGTCATTACCATCTAGATTGCAAGTTAATGGTTTATTTTTCAAAATGATCAAATAAGTTGTTCAAAAATCATATTATTTAAAAATATATTTTGATATGGTCATGTAAAGAGAACTTACGTTTTCCACATTTAAAAAATAAGAGCAGCTTTAAAAGAGCCATCCAGATCAAGCAATCCTAGATTCACAAGAAGAATCAAATCCCAGGAAAAAAAACCCATCCTCTTCCTTGCCTATTACTGGGGAATGATATATTAAATCATTGTACATAATCAGTCTTCCTAATAATTTCTGTATCAGGTACAATGACTGAGAGTCCTAGATTCAATTGCTTTATTTATAGAGGTCATGACATTGACTCACTAAAATAGAAAATTTAAATAAATACAAGCATGTTTTGCAATGATCATAGCTAACCCAATTTACCATAATATTGGTAATTATAATTGTAAACCAGTATAATTGGCAACCAGTATAATTCTTTCTCCAGATTCTCTCAATTTGGAATCAAAGTCTTATAATTGCTCATTGATATTACAATTTCTACTTATACAATTTTTGGCACACATGAAAGGATTTATTTAGCATATTTGCATAGCCACGTATTCATTTTCTAAGAAAAGAAAACTGAATTAAACACAAATAGAAACCTGTCATCCTTTTCCTTCTGGAACAAGTAATGTTATGCAACTCTCAGAGTTTTTGCTAGTAGCAAAAGAAATTAAATGTGGAAGAAAAGGAAATCTAATCTAGATCTAGTTTACACCACCACCATTCATATTTCCCTATTTTTGCAAAGCATCCTTGTTTCTACTACCTATCCTAATTCATATCAATACTAATTCATATACTAACTTTGATCTTTAACTTTTCTGCTTTTCTTGAGGATCTCATTCCCATCCAACCATGCCTTCCTCAGTCTTCCTTTTCATTTCAACCCAAATTTCCTTCATACATTTGTTTCTTGATGCAGTCATGGCCAAACTTCAATGTACTTCTTTCATTCTTTCATTCTTTCATACTCTTTCATACTCTTTCATTCTCTCTTTAAGAGAGCCGAGGTGGCGCAACAGTTAGAGTGCAGTACTGCAGGCTACTTTAGCTGACTGTGATCAGCAGTTCAGCTGTTCAAATCTCACCGGTTCAGGGTTGACTCAGTCTTCCATCCTTCCGAGGTAGGTAAAATGAGGACCCAGATTGTTGGGGGCAATATAAATATACATTGCTTAATGATGTAAACCGCTTAGAGAGTGCTTGCACTATGAGACGGTATATAAGTCTCACTAATAAATAAATAAATAAATAAATAAATAAATAAATAAATAAATAAATAAATAAATAAATAAATAAATAAATAAATAAATAAATACTAATCAATCTTCTATTCAATCCATATTCATTCTGCAATCATTCATTCTTTGCCTTATCTTTTATTTTATCATGCATACTTAATTTTTCAGTAATCGTCCCCACTGAATTCAGTTTATTTTTATGCTTCTGTTGACATACCCGATCCTTAATTCCACATGACAAAATTGGAAAAAATGCTATATGCGGTCATTTTTGCTTTGATATGCATTTCTTGCATAGCCCTTTTGCAGTAGTGGGTTCTAAATCCCGTCGCTACCGGTTCGCGCACGTGCTTGTGCTCGCTGCTTCCGCACATGCGCAGAAGGTGGGTGGGTGGGCGGAGCCTCCCGTTGCCGCCGCTACCGGTTCACCGAACCGGGCCAAACCGAGAGCAACCCACCGGTGCCCTTTTGCCTATGTAATGGCTCTTGTATGTTACACTGAGAGCTTCTGCACAAGAGACAAATACTGTAACTTGTGTGTCTAATCACACTTGGCCAAATAAAGTATTTTTTTGTTTTTGTCAAAGTCATCTTCCTTATTCTGTACAATATTTTTGCTGAAAAGTAGTTTTGATCTACACATTCCCCACTCACCATAAAGCCAAGCTGCATTTTCCAGATATTGTTCATTTTACTTTCCATAAATTTTCAAGTAGAATTCTGCCAAATACCCTCCTAGCATAATTAATAATGCTCCTCATTCCTATTAACTTTCCCTTTTTGTGCTCAGTTCTGTTAACTTTTTTTTTGTTAATAAAGATATAATGACATTATTGCAACTACCAGGGACAAATAGAGTCTTCACATACAAATTAAATAAGTTACACTGTTGGTCCATAAGCAAGCCATATGAGATAAAAACTGTATGTACGAGTCTATGACTGTTCTCCTCCTCCTCTTGGCCACGCCTGTTTTGTCCCCAGGCTTTCGCCCCCAAACAATCCGACGCTGCCTTTTCTCCTTGGCCCTTTCGCTGAATGAACCCAAAAGCCAGTTCACTCCAATACACGTTTGGAGGTGTATCTATTGACATGATTGAATATTAATATCTAAGCTTTCTATTATTGCTTCTAAACAAACAGAGAGAGGAAAGTGGGAGATTCATCCCTTAGAGGTTTACACTATGTTAAACACACACCAGAAACAAGGTCACTTAAGGAGGATTCCCCCAAAGTCCTTCCACTTTCTTTCATTGGGAGCACCTCCAAACTTGTCTGCTTTAGGCAGGAGAAGGATTCCCCCAAAGTCCTTCCAATTTCTTTCATTGGGAGCACCTCCAAACTGTCTGTTTTAGGTACGAGAAGGATTCCCCCAAAGTCCTTCCACTTTCTTTCATTGGGAGCACCTCCAAACGTGTCTGCTTTAGGCACGAGAAGGATTCCCCCAAAGTCCTCTTTCCCCTTCCACTTTCTTTCGTTGGGAGCTTGTCTGTTTTAGAATTCCCCCAAAGTGCTCTGGCGGCAAACTGTCCCGTGCGCCCAAAAGCCCGGGGTGAACTGGCTTTTGGGTTCATTCGGCGAAAGGGCCAAGGAGAAAAGGCAGCGTTGGATTGTTTGGGGGCGAAAGCCTGGGGACAAAACAGGTGTGGCCGAGAGGAGTAGGAGAACAGTCCCATTCCGTGTATGTACATACTCATACTGTATAAGCCAAGGTAGAAATTCTGTACAATTTACGTGGAAGAAAGTCCAATTAAATGGAATTCTAGTTAAACCAAACAAAATTATTGGATTATGACTTAGTCATTAGACCTTTGAGCATTTATTTTCTATATTTTGTCCACTGTGATTGAATTTCATTGCTAAAATCAAAGCTGCGTTTCAATATTTACACCTGAGGGACATGTTTGGCTCCCAGTTAGCTTCTTTATTGAACAAAAAATTTATCAAGCTTCAAGATTTTATTATTCAGAAAATTTTTACTTTTGACCATTGCAATGCTAGCAATATTGTTTGGGTCAATAATCTATCTCTTCTAGTTGTCTCAGTGTAATGTCTTGCATCACAATCACATTCTGCATATACTCCATCAATTTGAATATACCATACTGTACATACATACATACACACATACATACATACATACATACATACATACGTGTGTGTGTGTGTGTGTGTGTAACATTTTTTGCTGATAAATGAAAATGAAGGGAGACTATTATAGATCTATTTCGAGCTATTTAGCTCTCATCAGATAGCCATATCCTTACTGGGATTTGAACCTTTTTCTGTATTCGACAGAAAAAACATATATGTATGTATGTATGTATGTAGTATGTATGTATGTATACATGTATACATGTATACATGTACATATATGTATACATATATGTATATGTATATGTATGTATACATATATGTATACATATATACATATACCGTATTTTTCTGAGTATAAGACGCACCGCAGTATAAGACGAACCTTAGTTTTGGGGGAGGAAAACAAGGAAAAAAGGCCTCTGCCTCCCAGCAATTTGCCAAACAGCAAACAGCAAACAGTACAGATGATATACACTGTTTGCTGTGTATTTCTATGCATGTGTGCCTGACCCATAGAAATAGCAAAGAATTGGAGAAATGTACATTATGGCAGTATATTAATCCCAGAAGGTTTTCTTAAATGTAATCACACTAACTCCTCCCAATTATTTAAATAGATCTACTCCAAACATGACTAAGTTAGGGTTTAATTCAGCTGCCTTATTTTAATACTAATACTTAATACTAAAACAGGACATTTCTGATTATACTTTTACAGATCTTTAAAATTGATGTGGCTTTCTGGAAATATTCTCTGCTATTTAAAAGAAGATACAATAGCACTGGGCCTCTTCAGAGCAAGCATTTATTTTAAAAAGCTTCTTCATTTTGTTAAGTTGTCTAGAACAATAATAAAGCAGTCTTTAAAAAATAAGTCTAATAATTTGAATACTCTACAAACATCTAACAAAATAACATATTAACAGAATCTGCCTCTACCTAGGATAGAACTCACAACCTCCTGATTGTGAGGCAAGAGCTCTACCTCTAGGCCACAGCAGCTATAGCTTACCTCCTTGCAATTTCAGCAGTCTAACATTGCCAGCAGTTTATCTCCCAGCAATTTGTCTCATTACAGCCACCGTAGTTAGTTTCATTTTACCACGTGGCTTGCAAGCCTCAGTCAGCTGTAGGTCGGGAGACAGATAACCTCTTCTAGTTGCTAATCAGGCTTTGCCCTGTTCGCTGCAAAGAGGTAAATTGCTGGCAGGCAGAGGCCAAAGTGTGGGGCTGGCTGGGTGGGGCTACATTCGGTGTATAAGACGCACCCAAATTTTCAGCCTCTTTTTGAGGGTAAAAAGGTGCGTCTTATACTCCGAAAAATACGGTACATATACATATACATATACATATACATATACATATACATATACATATACATATACATATACATATACATATACATACATACATACATATATACATACATACATACATACATACATACATACATACACTGGATTAAAGGCTGTGTTCTTTCCTTACTGTTACAGGAAAGACAAAACAACCAAGTGGATAGAACATACAGTAGTTTTAATCTCTGTTCAACCATATAGCTTGTTGGATGGCCTTGGAGAAGCTTCTCTACAAATAAAATTAAGAGACAGACATGGACAAGGAACAGCAGAGTAAAGATAATTAATCCATAAAGACAAAAGTTAAAGAAGAAAAGTAGTCTCTAAATTATCCTAAATAACTGTCTTCTGGGCTGTTAAAAATGTAGCATTTTTCCTGACTATGACCATGTCCTTATCAATGATTTATATTATCACAGACTTTACATTTCTCCAACACTGACTGAGTGACACTTTAAGGTACATTTCCTCCAATTTGAGCATAAATCCTGGTAACAGCATGAAGTAATTCAAGTAGTTTCCTTGACAGGAATACAAAGAGATTTGCTATTGCTTGCTTTTTTTATATATTCTTAATATTTCCTGGAGGTCTTCTGTCCATCTATGCTCAAAAAAGGTTGGTTTTATCATCAGCTAAGATTATGATATAAATCCCGCACTCTATGTATGTGAGGAAGAGTATAAACTCATCATGTAAACGAACAGCCTGATGGCGGAATAAAGCCAAGGTGAATACTAATTCAGCAGACAATGGGCTGCATTAAAACTGGACAACACTAACATTGGGATCTGGGAATTGCTAATTTTTTTAAAAAAATATCAGGAACAAACCAATTCCAAATTGGACACTGTAATTCTAAACTACTTTCAGTAATCCCCAAAAGGCATACAGACTTGAGTGTCTTTTGTCAATGTTCCACATACATCTTATACTAAAAATAGATTATAGTTACATAAAATAAATATCACACACAATATATATCTTATATTAGAAACAGATTATAGTTACATAAAATAAATATCACACACACATAAACACGGGGATTGGAAATCTTCCTTTTCATATATAATCCACTCAAAAAATTCAGAGCTTCCATTTTTCTTATTTCATATTTCACATCCCAAAATCTTTATTCATCTATTACTTAGAATTATATGTTACCTCAATCAGATGACTCTAAGCACCTGCTGTCAGTTACTGGGGAAAACATCATAAATCAATGTATCGCTTATTCAATCTCCAAAATCTCTGTGGGGGAAAAAAAACATTAATTTGACATATTTTCTGAACATCCTCAGGGAAAGTGCCAACCTCACCTCAGTAGGCAAACAGTTCCAACCAACCAGAGCCATAATAGAGGATGCTCACTTCTATGCTCCCATTTTGGGTCACCTAGAAGTGAATAGGAGTCTCATAATACACACACCCTATTATTGGGTGAGCAGTCTTCATGAGGAAAAAAGTATTGAAAGTAACTAGTAAAATTTAATTTTAATTTAATTTATCTTTAAGAACCACCTACACTGAGCTATGCTAAGTTGGCCTCTGGTGAACCAGCAAAGTATTTAAGATTAATGTTGCCTGTATTAATTGCATCATACAGTATGCAGTTTTGCAAACAGCTTTCCAGAGTAAAAAATCATAAGCAGAAATAGAAAGACAAAATAAGCCCTGGATTGTACTTTCCTCTAATATAGAGGTGTGGAATGGAGAAAATTAAAGGTTTTCTGTGATGGGAAACAAGTAGCTACTACATTACAAATGTCTACATGTGATCAAAGGATGTGGCTTCTTCTGCAAAATGAGCTTTTCCCTAGAGAAAGTAGATTTCACTAAAGGCAACAAGTAATGCAAGATGGTTTGTCTGACAGAAAAAGAACCATATGCAAAATCTACTCCATTATGATTTGTAGGAGCATTGCCAGGCCTTTAAAATGCTCATTATACTGCTCCATAAGGCACACAATTGCATTAAAAATATTCCAACAAACATGGAAATGCAGAAATACTACAATTTAATATTTCATAATTAATTTCCATTTTTAAATATAACTAAAATTATTTAATTAAATTGGACTCCAAAACCATATATCCCAAATGATATATGCTTCAATTTTAGTTTGCTATTGCTTATTTATTTTTATTTTAAACATCTGGAAGGATTTAAACTTCTATGCTTAAAAATATTCTGTAACTCAAAACTGTTTTTGAGCAGTGAGTGGTTCTTTCTTTTTGTTGTCTTCAATCTACATATAACAGTTTCTTTTCTGTAAATTATAGCAATAACAATAAAAATGAATTTTAAAAACTTAAAAATATTCATGCAAGTATTAACTGTTAAAAGATTTTATGCTTATAAAAAGCTAAGAGCCAAGGAGAAAATCTAGATGCTACTAGAAAAAGGTTTGCACTGCACTGCTACAATGCATCAGGGTTTCTGTTACAAATATGTTGGAAAAACTACTTGTAGAGTTAACAATCTTGACCTTGAGAAAATGTTTGTGTAAGCTAAAAAAACAAGGCTGGTGGATTTACAGAGTTGTTATTACAGAAGACTACAAAAGAAGACAGAATAAAATAAGTTGCACTACAGAATGTACATAAAATTACCTGTTTAAACTGATTTTATGGTTTACAAATAACCACATGTGATTTTCCAATGCAATGAAGGAAATAAAAATTAAATAGGACATTAAAAAATTACCCATTTTCAGTATCAGATATCAATTAGAACATTATACAGTGTTCTATGTTTACCATTTGAATGAATCTTCTAGAATCTAGAAAATTAGAGAAAACATAATACAATTTTTCTGTAACGAAAGCAATGAATGAAGATAAGAGATGAATAAGCTATTGAAAAAAAACACCTTAATATATTACCCAAGAAATCATATCACGAGGAAATGGATGCAATGAATTTATTTCAACTATAAGACAGTATTAGCAATTCCATCCAGCACACCTCAGAAAAGAGAATGGGGCGTTGTTCCTTACCTGAACGCCCCTTCTCGTAGGGCGGAGCTAGCCTCCAAGAATGGGATGATCCAATCCATCAGACAATCAGGACTGAGTCTGACTCTATAAAAGCTGTCACCCCGAAGGGCACCCCCTCTTGAGACGAAGGACGGAGTCAGACCCATAATGTTAACAACCCAACCAAACTTTATTAAACAGCAGGAATTCATAACGATAACTCTATGAAATAAACCAACCGGGAGGGACCTGGAGGCTATCTCCGCCCTACGAGAAGGGGCGTTCAGGTAAGGAACGTCGCCCCGTTCTCCATAGTGGGCGGAGCTAGCCTCCAAGAATGGGACATGCCAAAGCAGTTCAGTCCCTAGGGAGGGCAGACCGTTATTCATGCTGTTCCTCAGCCGACAAGGCAGACTGAAGAACATGCCGTCCAAAATCGGCCTCAGCCGAGGCGAACTGGTCCACCTTATAATGTCGTATGAAGGCCACTGGAGAGGACCATGTGGCCGCCCTGCACACTTCCTCCAACGAGGTTCTGGTCGACCACGCTGCCGTGGTGGCCGCACTGCGTGTAGAGTGTGCGGTTAACCCCTCTGGGCGAGGAAGGTGCTGAGCAGAGTAAATGTCTGAAATGACTGCCCGGATCCAGCTGCCGATGAGCGCTGGCGATGCCCTGTTGCCCAGTGAGTTCGGCTGGAAACAAACAAACATCGCCTCCGAGCGCCGAAAAGGCGCCGTACGGATGTTGTAGATTTTAACCGCCCTCCGTACGTCAATGGTGTGCCACTGGCGCTCCAAGTCCGTCGAGGGCTGGGCATAGAACGAGGGCAATATCAGCTCTTGCGTCCTATGGAAGAGCGTGTTAACTTTCGGGATAAAAGTCGGATCCAATCGGAGTACAACCCTATCGGGGTGAAACACACATAAGTCCTCCCGGACCGATAGGGCCGCCAGTTCCGAGATCCGACGTGCCGAAGTTATGGCCACCAGAAAGGCAACCTTGAGGGTCAGTTGTCTTAGCGAGACTGTGCGCAGCGGCTCGTAGGGCGCTGTCGTCAATGCAAGAAGAACCCGCGGGAGGTCCCACGTCGGGTACCTGTGGACGACAGGAGGAGAGATGTTGGAGGCCGCTTTCAGGAATCGCCGGATCAGCGGGTGAGCCGAAAGAGTTTCTGCGTTATTGCAAGTGAGCACAGTGGATCGATTTGTGGAAGAACCTGCTAGGTTAGGTAACACTAGTCCAGACTTAGGACTGAGTCGAAAGAGGGGGTGCCCTTCGGGGTGACAGCTTTTATAGAGTCAGACTCAGTCCTGATTGGCTGATGGATTGGATCATCCCATTCTTGGAGGCTAGCTCTGCCCACTATGGAGAATGGGTTTTCTATACTCTGCAACCAGAGGTGGGCGGCACATAAATTAACAACCGGTTCTCCCAGCACCGAAAATGTGAGTGTGTGCGCTTCAAAAACACGGCTAAATAGGACGGCATAGCAACAGGGAGGGTGGGCAGGGTCACCTGCAGGTCACAATTACTGGTTCACCCGAACCGGTCCGAACTGACAGCAACCCACCACTGCTCTGCAACCTGTATCTTAAGTATTAAAAACTATTTTGTTCACTTCTAGATATTAGCAAGTACTGCTACATATTGATAATTAATTAACAGATTCTTTTTTTGAAAAAACAACTTAGACTTGTTACACTTTTAATAGTGTCAAAGTGGGAACTTCAGAGATTTAATTGTTTATTCTGTACATATGGTCCCCATTTGCTACACTAATATCTCTACACAATGTTTACATGATAATCTGTTGATATAAATCACTGAATTTAAATGTCTGCATACTCACAGACATACACACACCTGCATACACTTTTAAAGGGATAGGAAACTATGGATTAAAGGACTCAATATTTTGTGATATGGCTCCTGATTTTTGATCCTGTAGAATTATTTAAGGCTAAATGAGAAGCCTGATTGCTCATATATATGAATAAACTTGAACTCCAATGCTACAAAGGTTTTTCCTCATTACATTTGATTCTGCTGCACAAGTGTTCTAAGGTCACTCATGGAAAAACTGAATGTTGAACTTGAATATTTGGTCTTGGGTTAGACCACAATACTTTTCTGTCACTAGGACCACATTTATTTATTTATTTATTAGTGAGACTTATATACCGCCTCAAAGTGCAAGCACTCTGTAAGCGCTTTACACCATTAAGCAATGTATATTTATATTGCCCCCAACAATCTGGGTCCTCATTTTACCTACCTCGGAAGGATGGAAGACTGAGTCAACCCTGAGCCGGTGAGATTTGAACAGCTGATCAGTGTCAGCTAAAGTAGCCTGCAGTACTGCACTCTAACTGCTGCGCCACCTCGGCTCTTATTTGTTCAATAGGAGTAGCCAGGAAATGACACTGTGGAAAGGAGGGTGGAATTTTTCACCCTTCATTCTAGGGAGATTTTATTTTAGCTTAAAATAGGTATATTAAGCTCATCGGAGGTTCAATAGATCTTTTCAATGTTTACTTTTGTTCCCCTAAATCAGAGTTCTTCAAACTTGGCAACTTTAAGACTTGTGTACTTCAATACCCAGAATTCTCCAGCCAACATAGCTGGCTGGAGAATTCTGGGAGTTGAAATACACAAGTATTAAAGTTGCCAAGTTTGGGGACCCCTGCCCTAAATGAATGAATTTTAGCAAGCTTCAGTGATGCAATCTTTGGAAGACCAACAATCACCAAAAAAAAGAGGCAAGGAAAAGAAATGAGCCCAGTTGCTTCATTAGCTCTCTATTAATATTTCTAATGTTGCAATGTGTAATGAGAATAAATATTCTGTAGTGGCATGCAAATGTTTACATACCCCGATAAAATGTAATATTTTAATGACTACTACCTAATCTCGACATGGTAGAGTTAAACACAAGTTCTGGAAATTTAAATGCATATTACTATTGTATGCAGCTGTTACTTCTACTGCTCCTTCTCCTTGCCCTTCCTCCTCCTCCTCCTCCTCCTCCTCCTCCTCCCTCCCTCCCTCCCCTCCTCCTCTTTTACCACTTCAGGTGTCGAGGGAGATACAAACTTCTGATTTTTGCACTTCTGGCAGTCTCAATCATTGTTAATTGATGCTGTTCTAGCATGCCTTTGATATCTCTTTCTATCTTCTGGGTTGCCTCCTGCTCTTTGGTCTTCTCATCTGTTTGTATATGCCTTGTATGGTATAGAATCCCTACATAGAATTTTCTATGTAGTTTCTTTCCAATTATTTCTCTTATGATCTCATTTCTGATTTTATCCCTTCTGGTCACTCCAGCAGCTTTTCTCAAATATCTCAAAACTAACTTTTGTTTATGTTTTCTGCAAGTGTCCATGTTTGGCACTGATAACATAGGGTGCATATGCTTTGTATTATATGCTTCTTTGTGCTGATCAGAACTTCCTTATGTTGTAGGAATGGGGCTAGCTATCCCAATACTTGGTTTGCCTTACTGCATCGTATGTTAATCTCTTCATCCATTTTTCCATCTTTAGTGACTGTCGTTCCTAGATATTTCAACTCTAATACTTGTTTTATGCTTATCCCCTCTATTATTAGGTTTAAAGTGTGCTTTTTTCTGACTGATTGCCATTACTTCTGTTCAGTGATGAAATCTAAAAGATTTCCCCTACCGGTTCTGTGGGTGGGGTTTGGTGGGCGTGGCTTGGTGGTCATGCATCCACTTGCCATCCCGGAGCGCTGCCACCACCGCCCCTCTCAGCTCCATAGCAGCAGCTGAGTCTCAACCAAGGGCCGCCCGCCCACCTACTGGCTGGGCCGGACTGGACGCCGACCTTGGAAGGCAAGCGGGCATGGAGGACTGCCGGGAAGGCTGCTAGCTCCCTTCCCCACGGCCGGCCAGCCCTGATATGCTTGCCTGCCTTCCACATGGCCTTCCGCTTGCCTGCCTTCGCAAGGTGGCCACGGGGACACCGGGAAGGCCGCATGGAAGGCAGGGAAGCATGGCAGGACTGTGGCCGGCGGGAAAGGGAGTAGGAGAGGCAGGCTGGGATAGTGTAAAGCAGAGATTGGGTGGGTGGGCGGAGCCTCGTGCTGCCGCCGCTACCAATTCTCCGAACCACCCGCCGCCGCTACCGGTTCTCAGGAACTGGTGGGAACTGGTAGCAGTTCACCCCTGCTTTTGTTTTCTCTTTGTTGATACTCATGTTCTTTACCTTGCATTATTGGTTCATGGATAGAAGATGTTGCAATTCCTCAGCTGTACGTGCTATGAGTGCCTGATTGTCTGAAAAGAGTAGTTCGTTGATATTAGTTCCATTTCTGGGCTTAGCTGCTTTGCTTATGCTGTCAATATACGTGATAAATAATAGTGGTTATAGTATACATCCCTGTTTTACTCCAGATATTACTGCAAAGGATTCTGATGTTACTTGGTTTGTTCTAACTTCTGCAATCGTTATATGAGCTTTTCCATAATCCAGTAAGATGTTCACTTACTCCATACTGAGCCATTGTTTGCCATGATATTTTCTTGTATACTCTGTCAAATGCTTTCTCTTAGTCTACGAAAGCCAAAAGGAGATTCTTACTGTACTCCATATAATTTTCTATTAGTTGTTTAAGCATAAAAATTGCACCTTCTATTTCTTCTAAAACCCATCTGTTCTTCCGGTAGTTATGGTTCTATAACTATTCTTAACCTTGTTTCTATTATCCTGTCATATATTTTCCCTACATGGCTGAAGAGTGAGATGCCTCAATATCGTGGGCATTGTTATCTGTTCCTTTGTTATTCCAGAGTGGAATTATTATTGCTTGTTGCCAATCACTGGGTGCTGTTAGCTGTGTCCATGCAGCATTAAAGATTCTGTGCAGCCATCTGATGCTGATGGCTTTGCCTCTCAAAGTCTAACCCCACGTCCACATCTTGAGAGATGGTAACAGAACAAAGTAAGGGATTGCTAGGATTGAACAAAAATATGGTATGGCTGTGTGCCATAAGACCGCTCTGGCAGCCATAAAGGCAATCCTGGGTCACCCTGAAGTGGCCTGGCTAAAAACTCTGGTGAATCTGCAACAGGCCCTGCAAGCCAGCAATGAATAATATATTGTTAGAGAAACTGCAAGAAGATACAGCTGTTTACGGATACAAAATAAGAAAGCAGTGAATACAGCAGGTGCAGAAATGTATACATCCTTTTAGTCGGTACTTCGCAACACCTCCTTTGCCAGAAATAACAGCTTCCAAACATTTCCTGTAGCCAGCTAATGGTCTTTCTATTTTTACTTTGGATTCCCTCCCCCCCCCCCCCCCCAAATTTTCCCTTCCAGGACTCTTTCTACCTTAGAAATATTCTTAGAACTTCTTCCATGAGCTGAACTATTTGAGATTTCCCCACATAATTTCAATATAATCAAGTCCGGAAACCGTGAAAACCATTCCAAAACCTTTTAACATTTTATTAACCATAAGTACTTCATTTTTGATTTGGACAAATATTTTAGATAGCTACCTTGCTGAAATATCTAACCTCTCTTCGCTTCAATTGTTTCACTGATTTTGGCACATTCGTTTCCTCTATCTTTCCTGTGCCCTGGAGCCCAAGCAACCCTAAAATGGTTGGCAATGGTTCTCTCCTTCAGATGTTTCACCTTTTTTTCTCAAATGTATTTTGTATGGCTACAGAATGGCCAGCAATTCAAATTTTCAACAATCCAAAACATTTTGTGTCAAAATATTTCAGATTTAATTCTGCATGAAGATAGTCCTCAAGTAATGATGGCAATTGGGACCAAGATTGCTTTAACTAAGCCAGTGATGGTGAACCTTTTTTCCCTCAGGTGCCGAAAGGCTTCCCTGGAGCCTGAGGAGGGCAAAAACACCCTCCCCAGTCCCCCCCGGAGGCCCTCCGGAAGCCGAAAACACCCTCCCAGAGCCTCCGTGCGAGCCAAAAATCAGCTGGGCGGCATGCACATGCGCGCTGGAGCTGAGCTAGGCAATGACTCGTGTGCCGGTAGATATGGCTCCGCATGCCACCTGTGGCACCCGTGCCATAGGTTCGCCATCACTGAACTAAGCAATGCAGTCATAAACTGCAACATCATGGGACCATATTGCTTATCGATGGCAATCCAGGCAGTTCTGGTTGCCACTGTAACCCTGAGACATTCAGTCGTGTAAGTGAAGAACAGTGGGAGTCCCAGGTAAGGAGAATGGGGATACCACAGGATGGTGGCACAACACGAGCACAGGAAGGATGGGAGAAGGAGGTTCATGGTGCATGCGAACAAAGGGTGGAAGAAGGGTGAGAAGCATGCAAGTGAAGGTGGAAGGAGGACAAGAGTGAAGGAAGGAATATGTGAGCAAGAAAGGCCTGGGGGGAGGGGACATGCTTCAACCAGTCATAAGTGCAAGCTAGTTGCCAAGCGCCTGA
Source organism: Diadophis punctatus similis (assembly GCA_023053685.1). NCBI lineage: Eukaryota > Metazoa > Chordata > Lepidosauria > Squamata > Dipsadidae > Diadophis > Diadophis punctatus. Next base: position 2,379,211 of record JALIGW010000029.1, read on the forward strand.
ATTTTGTTCACATGAACAAAATGTTTGTTCATTACCATTATAACTTTGATCACTAAATAAATGAATGTTAAACCAAGATTATTTTAACTATAGATGACTAACTTTTACAATGAGATCCGAGAAACGGTTTCCTTTTCACAACTCTCATATGTTGTGAGATCACGCAAAGTGTTAATACCACTTTATAATGCCTTAGTAAGGCCACACTTGGAATACTGCATTCAGTTTTGGTCCCCACGATGTTAAAAGGATGTTGAGACTCTAGAAAGAGTGCAGAGAAGAGCAACAAAGATGATTAGGGGACTGGAGGCTAAAACATATGAAGAACGGTTGCAGGAACTGGGTATGTCTAGTTTAATGAAAAGAAGGACCAGGGGAGACATGATAGCAGTGTTCCAATATCTCAGGGGTTGCCACAAAGAAGAGGGAGTCAAACTATTCTTCAAAGCACCTGAGGGTAGGACAAGAAGCAATGGGTGGAAACTAAACAAGGAGAGAAGCAACCTAGAACTAAGGAGAAATTTCCTGACAGTTAGAACAATTAATCAGTGGAACAGCTTGCCTCCAGAAGTTGTGAATGCTCCAACACTGGAAGTTTTTAAGAAGATGTTGGATAACCATCTGTCTGAAGTAGTGTAGGGTTTCCTGCATAAGCAGGGGGTTGGACTAGAAGACCTCCAAGGTCCCTTCCAACTCTGTTGTTGTTGTTGTTGTTGTTGTTAATGTACAACATTGTTGTATAAGCAACAATGCAGCACTCCATTGTGGGCTTGTGGACCATTATCCCAGTGTCAGCTAAACTTTTCTGAAAGTTATTTGCAGTGATTTGTGGATGTTTGTTTTGTAGATCTGATCAGTTTGGAGACCAGGTCTCACAAAGGTTTTTCTTGGTCTTCCAGATCTTGCCTTGACTTCAACAGTTTAATGAAAAGAAGGACTAGGAGTGAGAAGATAACAGTGCTTGAATATCTAAGGGGCTACCACAAAGAAGAGGGGATCAACTTGTTCTCCAAAGCACAAGATGGCAGGACAAGAAGTAAAGGATGTTAACTAATCGAGAGAACCAAGCTAGAAATAAGAAGAAATTTCCTGACAGTTAGAACAATTAATCAGTGTAACTGCTTGCCTCCAGAAGTTGTGGGAGCTCCATCACTGGAGGTTTTTAAGAAGAGACAGCCATTTGTCTGAAATGGTATAGGGTCTCCCGCTTGAACAGGGGGTTGGACTAGAAGACCTCCAAGGTCCCTTTCAATCCTGTTATTCTGTTAGTTCTGTCTAACTTCCATACTAATATTTCTCATGTTGAAACTGCTAACTAGAAACATTTATAGCCTTCTCCTACTTTGAAATAATGAATTATTTACATTTCCAAATGCTCAGTCATTTGATATGATTATTTGAAACAAAACTGAACAATCACAATTCAAGAAATTAGAAAGGTTAATTAGAAAGGTGTTCACTGGAAAAACTGTGTTCTTGTCAGATACAAGTGATCAAATCCACGTGTGCACAGTTCAAGCTAACTACTTTACTGTATTCCAGTGTTTCTCAACCTTGGCAGTTTGAAGATGTGTGGACTTCAACTCCCAGAATTCCCCAGCCAGCGTTGCTGGCTGGGGAATTCTGGGAGTTGAAGTCCACACATCTTCAAACTGCCAAGGTTGAGAAACACTGCTGTATTCTGCTTATAGTACAAGAAACTCCCAGGCTGCTTGCTTTCCCTTGGAAACAGACAGACAAAGTTCCATGGAGGTTAGGGAGGAGGGGTTCTTGTGGCTGGATTTCTTGTGGATACACAATGACTCAAAGCTAATTTCCCACCTGATCCATCCTCCATGCCTGGCTGGGCAATTTCCAACATCTCTCATGGATAACTCTAGTTCATTATCTTTTTGAGCCTTACTAACACCTTTATGGTTTTCAAAACAACACTGTAATAACTGGAACAGTATCCAAACTTCTGAACCTCTTAATATTCACTATTTATCTTATATAAATAATAAATACGCAGTCATACAATAAATATGCATTCAACTTTGTACAAGATGCCATGTTTAGGAATTCATTAAAATTTACAATTTGATCAGAGATGTCTCAATTTTGGCATGTGATTGTTGCTTACAGAAGAAAGCTATTATTTTTTTCCATGCTAATTATTTTGTCAAATCTCATATAAAATCTGCAGGTATACATGATTCATGATTATCAAGCCAAAGACAAGACTATATTAATTATCCCAGAGACAATTGCCATCTATTTTTGTCTGAACCTATAGAAAAATGAGGAGAGGAAAGAAGGGAAATTGTTGTCATGTGTTTGGTAAATCACATTTGAAGAGTAAGTTATATTTGATTAGCAGAAGGTGGACAGCTTAGTACCGTGATGGCGAACCTATGGCACAGGTGGCACGCAGAGTCCTCTCTGTGGGCATGCGAGCCATCGCCCCAGCTCAGCTCCACAGCGCATGTGCACGCGCCTCCCGCTGGCCAGCTGGTTTTTGGGTCTCTGACGTGCATGCACAGGGGTGGGGCGCATGCGCGGGGGCGGGAGCAGTGCGAGGAAGCACGTGCATGTGCGGGGGCAGGGCGCATGTGGGTGGGTCGCAGTGGTGGGTTGCTGCCGGTTCGGACCAGTCCTTTAGAACAGGTAGCAGAAATTTACCGCCACTCGCCGAACCGGCAGCAATGACCGGCGGTCCACGCTCCCGAACCAGTCCTCCAGTCACCGCAGCTTGCAAAAAACCCCTCTGCACATGCGCAAAGGCTTCTGCGCATGCGCAGAGGGTCATTTCTGGGTGTTTTGCATGACATGACAGCGGCGCAAAACACACACTTCCATCGCGATGTGAACCGGTAGGGAAGGTAAGTGAAACCCATCCCTGGTGGGTTGCGCACGCATGTGCGGGGGTGGGCACATTTGGGCGGGTCATGCGTGCATGCCTGGGGGTATGGGGTGCACGGGGGGTGTCACATACACATTGCATTATGGGTGCACGTGCGCGCTGTCATGCACACATGCATACGCACGCTTTTGGCACGCGACAACAAAAAGGTTAGCCATCACTGGCTTTAGTACATTGGGCAACCATTTTTATGTATTCTAATTCTGCAAAGAGCCAAGAATTAAAATCAGTGGCTTGCTGGATTGTACCCCTGGACCATCTAGTCCAGGGATCGGCAATCCGTGGCTCCAGAGCTGCATGCGGCTCTTTTAACCCTCTGCTGTGGCTGTGGCTGTGGCTGTGGCTCCCTCCTTTCATCCCACTGCTGCGGAGAGAAACAGCCGCTGCCGCGGCTGCTGACACCTCCATGACCTGCCCGCTGCTCTCGCAGCGCCTTGCACAGCATAGTGAAATTTAGCGCTCTTCACAATGGGGGAGATGGAGTCCCCTCCTCCTCCTGGAGCCCATTATGATGTTGAGCCACAATGCGACCCTGCCCCATTTGTCCCTGGCAACAGCAGCAGTATTGGCCGCAGGCCTGGCCATTGTCTCAGGGCGGAGAGCAGGTCGCGCATCTCCCCGAGCAACCAAGGTGCATCCAGAACCAACAAGGGCCGGAAGTAGCCGCCCGCTGTTTCCTGCTGCAGTCTGTCAGGGGGAGGGAGGGAGGGAGGGAGGGAGGGAGGGAGGGAGAGAGAGAGAGAGAGAGAGAGAGAGAGAGAGAGAGAGAGAGAGAGAGAGAGAGAGAGAGAGAGAGAGAGAGAGAAAGAGAAAGAGAAAGAGACAGGGAGAGAAACAGACAGACAGACAGACAGAGACAGAAACACAGAGGAGAGAGAGAGAGAGAGAGAGAGAGAGAGAGAGAGACAGAGACAGAGACAGAGACAGAGACAGAGACAGAGACAGAGAGAGAAAGATGAACAACACACCCGAGGCCGGGTGTGGAAAGAAGTGGCTGGGAGGGGAAGGGTGAGGCCGGGCCAGGCAAATAATTTAACAACTAGTTCTCTGCCCTAATGACCGGCTGGGTAGGCGTGGTCGGGGGTTCATGTGACAGGGTGGGAGTGAGTGACGTCGAGTTGAACCCTCCCACCCAGTCACACGGGTTGTTAAATTATTGGCTCCTGGTGTTTTCTTTTCTGTGGGTAACGGGTCCAAATGGCTCTTTGAGTGTTTAAGGTTGCAGACCCCTGATCTAGTCTAACAGTCTGTTCTCACAGACACCAGTCAATAAGCCTACTATATCCCAACAGATGCCTTTCCTAGACAATCATACTGCCATTAAGGCTAATTACCACATGACTTCCATTAATTGGTCCAATACTTTTTTGAAGTCAACAAAGCTGTAGCCAACTCTATATCTTGGTAGCAAATTTCAAAGTTTCATTATGAATTGTATTCTAAATTCTCTATACTAGCTTGAAGAATGAGAATAATCAAACTGCACATTTCAGAAACGTGGCATTAGTGTCACCATGCAAAAACAGTGTGCAGCAAACTTGTCTTTCCCATCTTAAAAGGTGATTATACAAAAATATACGTTAAATAAATAATTATTTTTTATCTCCTTTTACTTGTTTTAAAGAATCCAATCATTGCATCAGCAATAGGAATCACAATGTTTTAATTTTACTGTGAATAAAAACATATATGTAGATAGTCCTCAACTTACAATCACAATTGAGACCAAAATTTATGTACCGTATTTTTTTGAATATAAGACGCACCGGTGTATAAGACGCACCAAGATTTCAAAGAGGTAAGTAAGGAAAAGAAGTTTTTGTCCTCCCCGGCGCCCAGGAGCACTCTGCAAGCTTCCCAAACCCTCTGCGCGCCCAGTTTTTGGCAAAAATGGGCCCGTTTTTTGCAAAAATGGGCCCGTTTTTGCCTTCCCCCAGCCCCCAGGAGCACTCTGCAGCAGGGGTGGGTTCCTACCGGTGCGGTCCAGTGCGCAGCTCCGGTAGGGACCTGCCGATTACACAATTTGTGCGACACTGCTCCGGTGCCGTCTTCGCCGAACAGTTGCGCGCGTCACCATTTTTTTTGAAGAATTTTTCGGCTTTTTGCTTCTGCGCATAAGCAAAATCTCGCCAAAATTGCGCAGGTGCGTGCATCCCCTCGCAAGATTTCGCTGAGATTTTGCTTCTGCGTCACACGAGGAAGCGCGTGAGTGAGTAGCAAGGGGGTGCACGCGCGCGTAGCAAGGGGGCACGCGCACGTAGCAAGCACGCACGCGCACAAACTGTGGAGATGCGCGCGCAGCGCACCGGTATCGGTAAGTAAGCAATCCGCCCCTGCTCTGCAGGCCTCCCAAACCCTCTGCGTACCCCATTTTTTGCAAAAATGGACCCATTTTTCACCCATTTTTGTGAAAAATGGGGTGCGCAGAGGGTTTAGGAAGCCTGCAGAGTGCTCCTGGGGGCTGGGGGAAGGCAAAAAACGCCCACTTTTGCAAAAAATAGCCCATTTTTCACCCATTTTTTGCAAAAATGGGGTGTGCAGAGGGTTTGGGAGGCCTGCAGAGTGCTCCTAGGGGCTGTTTTTGCAAAAACGGCCCATTTTTCTGCAAAAACGGGGTGCTTTTGCCTTCCCCAGCCCCCAGGAGCAATCTGCAGGCCTCCCAAACTCTCTGCGCACCCCATTTTTGCAAAAAACAGGCCAATTTTTTGCAAAAATGGGATGCGGGGGCAGGGCTTCGGGAGGCCAAAAATGGCTGTATTTGGTGTATAAGATGCACTGAGATTTCCACCCTCTTTTAGGGGGGGAAAGGTGCATCTTATACTCCGAAAAATACAGTAAGTAAGAAATTTGTTAAGTGAGTTTTGCCCCATTTTATGACTTTTCTTGTCACATTTGTTAAGTGAATCACTGCAGTTGCTAATTTAGTAACACAGTTGTTAAGTGAATCTGGTTTCCCCATTGACTTTGCTTGTCAGAAGGTAGAAAAATGTGATCCCATGACCCTGAGACATTGCAACAATCATAAATCTGAGTTAGTTGTCAAACAATGTAAATCAAGTGACCATGGGGATGCTGCAATGTTCATAGTTATGAAAAATCGTCATAAGTCACTTTGTTCAGTGCCATTGTAACTTCAAACAGTTACTAAGTGAACTGTGGTAAGTCAAGGAGCAGGTCAGGAATGCTTCGCAAGTTGACAGACTACCTGTACAGTAGACAGTCCTTGGGTTATGTAAGCAATTGTATGTAAGCAATTGGCATTGGAATTTCCATCACTATGCAATGCAGTTATAAAGTACAACATCACATGACCATATTGGTTAGCGATGGCAATCCCAACTGGCTTAGTGGTATCACAAGCCCTGGACCATGTGTGTCATTAAATGGGAAGAGGTGAGAATCCCAGGCAAGCAGCATGGGGGAAGGGTGATGTGTGTGGTTGGGCATGACAGAGCATGGGTAGATTAGCCAGAGGCTGTACACAGGTGTTATGGAGTATGACCGGGGTAACAAATGGGTACTGAGGATGGGAGGCAATGGGGTGCTACAGGCATGCAGGAGACTTCTTGAGAGAAAAGGCAGTGGGAGCAACTTGAAATCTTCTCCGTCAACCTTTCCCATTGACTTTGCTTATGGAAAGTCAATGGGAAAAGTTGCAAATAGTGACATGTGACCACAGGATGCTGCAACTGTCATAAATACAAGCAGGTTGTCAAACCCCCCAAATGGCAGTCACATGACCATGGAGGTGCTGCAACAGCCAGAACTTCAAAGCCAATCCTAAGTATCATTCATTCAACACTGTCATGACTTTGTATAGTGGCTGAATGAGTTGTTGTAATCCAAGGACTTCCTGTACAGATAAAGGGAATGGCTTGTGACTAAAGTGATAAGTTGGCTCCAAATAATTACTTCAGACAGATGAAGAAATCAGGCATTTGTCCTTACAATCCCTAACTCAGTTCAACTCAATATTTAACTCAACAGTTAATCTACTTACTATGTAAGTAATAACACTAAATACACAAAATAAAAACAAGAAAAAGAAAAAAAAATGAAAAAACATTGAAGGGGTACAGTTGGAAAACTGTCATCAGGCCCTTCTATAAAATTGTAAGAACGCAGTACCACAATTATGCAATACAGAATCAATTAAATCAAATCAATTAGAAATAAGCCTTTTTATTTTGTTAAAAATACTCATGTTCTATGTTAATATACTTGCTATGTTTTCTTTTTGAAGATGAAATATAGTATATTTAATCTGCTAATTGAGACAGCAACTAATTGGGCAATTAGTTAAAAAACAGTAAATAAACAATAGCTTCTTGTTTTTTCACAAGACGGTTTCAGGGTATTTTCATTTTCTTTGAAAAATTGGTTTAATTTATATCCTACTTTTCCTCTGAAAGCTCCTCTATTTTATCCTAGAAATAACCTTATGAGAGAGATTTAAATCAAAGTAATCTAATGAGGTCAATGGGCAGTGAGATCAACTGGGACTTAAATTTGAGTCCCCCTGTCCAAGTCCAATACCTTAATATTATATCAGACTAGAAAATATCCTCTAACACTATGATCCATATCATTGCCAGAGTTCACAAATGTAGAAGATTTGTAGGTGCGTTAAGATTTCAGAACGTTAAGCTTAAAGCATGAATCCTCTGAGATGCTTTCTCCCCGCTATTGTTTATCCTCTCTCTACTTTAGCTATTGCTTCCTGTGGTCAGCTTCCACATTGTTTTATAATGCCAGTTCTTATATCCAGTGAAGAATTTGATCTTTAAACAAAGCAACAATATAAGCATACAATTCCTGTACACTCTTCTTTAAAAACAGGAACTGTATTTGCTTGTTCATTTTAGCCAATATAGATATCACATTTTCAGTAAAAAAAAAAATAGCCTACACTTCATGGTCCACAAAACATTGCACAGAAATTTCAGATATTGGATTAGTCTGGAAAAATAAAAGATCTGAGCCACATCTGTAGTCCAATTCTTAGAAGAAAAAATGATAACCTGAGCAGATTAATATTTCTACATGTGATTCTTCAACTAAAGATTGCATTTCCCACCATTCTGCAACCTGCTATTCTCCAAAATTCTTGGAAAAGTGCAGTTTTAATAATTCTCAATCATCATGAAGAATGCTGGATTAGAATGAACTTTTGAAAAAGTGATCTGCTTGTTCCTTTATTAATTTTCATAAGTGATGCCTTCCAAATGAAATGATAGTAAAAATTCAAAAAACAAAGGAAAAGGAAAAGCCCACCTGTGAAAAAAATGGCACTGTCAGTAAAATTAAGGTCCAGATGACTTAGGTCTGACTTATGTATTAGTTCCTAGAGTTGAATTTACTAATTGCCGAATCTTCAAAATCCATCCATACAACAAACTTACTTTCTAATTAGTGAATCTGCTATGCTAATTATAAAAACAATATTTCAAATATCATGCTATTGAAAGCTACTATATTATGCAAAGAAATATGCATGTTTTCCCAATTAATAACACACAAATTTACTCATAACAAAATCAAAGGAAAGCAAGTGCATATCTTTAAATATCCTTGTTTTAGACATGTATCTTCATGTTTTCATATAAAATAGAATAAATTCAATCATAACTATGCTTGAAATACTGTATACTGCATCAGATTGCATGCTAACTATAGTCTATGTTCAGAAAAGAATATTGTCCTTTAATTTGTTTGAGAGTTTAAGGTTAAAATATTATATTAGTGTCACAACCTATAAGAGACACAAAATATGGTTTTAATCTGATTTCAATAACTACGTAGTCCTCAACTTACAATCACAATTGAGCCCAAACTTTCTGTTGCTAAGTGAAATAGATGTTAAATGAATTTTGCCACATTTTACGTCCTTTCTTGCCATAAATGTTAAGTTATTAACATACGTAGTTGTTAAGTGAATCTGGCTTCCCCATTGACTTTGCTTGTCAGAAGGTTGCAAAAGGTAATCACATGACCCTGGGACACAGCAAATGTCATAAATATGAGCCAGTTTTCAAATGTCTGAATTTTGATCATGTAACCAGGGAGATGCTACAATGGTCATAAGTGTGAAAAGCAATGCTGTCATTTTTCTCAGTGCCATTGTAACTTTGAATGGTCACTAAATAAACTGTTGCAAGCCAAGGATTACCTGTATGTGCCCTAAATACAGTAATTTAAATGCAGAAAGTACAATATTATAATGGACAGAAAATGGTTTACATGTAGAAACTCACAGGGTTCATTTCCTGACATGACCACTTCAGAGTACATTAAAATAAACTATGCAGTTAACAATTAAAGGCAATATTTTAAACTTCAGAATGGAACAGTTACACTTCTTAAATCTATTTTGTAGATCATATGTGCAAATTTGAAATAAAAATAAAACATTCTAAATCAAAGTTAGTTTACTAAAATAAAATATTTCTCATTCTTTTATACTATGGCTTCTAAAATAATCATCCTACCTCTTTAAGTGTTCAGAAGGAAAGGGGGAATAATGTGATGTTCTTTTGTTTATTTTAGATATTCATATTGTAAAAACAAATTAACATAATGAAAAAGAAATCTAATAAACAAAACTTAAAATTGACATTCAATAGATAATTTCAATATATTGTGGAGAAAAGTAATCAGACTGTATGCACACATAGACACAGTCAGACACAATCCAGCAGAGATATTAAAACAGGTTCATATTAACATGTTTTATGTAACTATTAACTTAGCGATACAGGATGTTCTGTGTCCTATCTCATGTGTAAACGTATTTTTCCTGAAAGCAACTGGCAAATAAACTAATGGTTACAATAGAAAACTCTGTGTTTGCATCGAATAACACAAAGTTCTCACCATTCACTTGTACCAGATCAAAATATTATCCACACATTTCTTCCATGTGGTCTTAACAATAACTAGACTTGCCCAAAGATATGAGACATTCCACTGCTGAAGACCATGAATGAAATATTACAAATAGGCAAAAGAAAAAAAGAGATTGTATCATCTACATAACTGCTTTCCATATTTGAGATATACACTAACACAACTGACAACAGACTCCAGGAGCAATTGTATAAAAGATAAATCCAAAAGATAGTAGGAAAAACAACAACAGAGCTTTCTGGCAGAATGTATTTGTTACAGGTGAACATAACACAAGGCCAAGATGCTGAGTTTTGTCTTTTTTTTTTTAAGCAAGAACACAAGTTGAATTTAAACAGGCAAACTCTCTCGCAAGTATAATCGATCGTTATATACCTTACCGTCCACTAATGCAGTATCTGGACGAAGAGGCGCAGACAAGAGTTTAGAAAAGGCTAACAAATTATCTGTGTTTCTCTTCTGAGAACTCAACTTCCAGATAGTCCAGCAATGCGCCCAGTCGGTCCCTCGATCTCGCAAGAGGCAGATTCACACGAACTCATAACTTTGCCTTCTTTTCAATCCCAACTCTCTCCACCCTTTCCCCTCAAACGTAGTAAGCAGCCGAGAATCTTCTGACTCTTTTTTTCCCCCTTTCCCGGACAGATGCCACGGTTGCCTCTCTTAGGAGAGAGAATTCGGAACCAACAATCTTATCGAGCCCGCCGTGTTTCTCCTATAACGCAAGCGCGCTGCTAAAAATAGGCTGCCCCAGCCTGCTGGGGGGCGAGAGGGATGCCTGCGCCACCACCACCACCATCACAACAAGAGTCTCAGAAAAGCCAACTCTCCACCCCGCCGAGGCGCTTCTTGCCACCTGAAAAACTCCATCTCGCAGGTGTCCAGCAGCGCTCCTTTTCTGGGTCAGCTTTTGCGAACTCACCTGTCTAGAGTAGCAAGAGGAGAGGCAGCAGAGACAGCAGAGCAGCTGCGAGACTGAGCCCCAGGAGGGCCGGGGTGGTCCTGGGAGCGATGAGTGGACCCGCCCTTCCAGCCGGTGGTATAAATAACATTATCTGGCCGAGCAGGGGCATTCCTGCTCGGGGACAGCTCGGCTGCCCGGCCCAGATAGCCGTGTCCCTCCGGGGGAGGGAAAGGAGAGAGGAGGAGGAGGAGGAGGAGGAGGAGGAGGAGGAGGAAGCGCCTGCCCTGCAATGCAGCACAGCGGCCCCCCCAGGCCAGCGCCAGCAGCGGCACCTGGCGATGCCCGGCACAGCAATCGCCGCCGCCGCTACCTGCTGCAAACGATGCCCGGCAGTCGAGAGACAACAACCGGGCCACACCCAGTTTAAAGCGGCGCCTGATCTCTCGAGCTCCTGCCTCGAGTAAATGCTCGGGGGGGGGCACAAACAAACCACGGTTTAAACTGCGGGAGCCACAGCCCTAAATGAAATAGGGGAGCGAGGGAGGTTGGGTGGCGAAGGGGAAGGCGCGCTGGCTGTGCCCCTCACGGGCAACGCGGAGCTCCCTCGTTCACTGAGGCGGCAGGAGGATTGTGGTAGGGCAACGTGAGACTCTTGAAACCACGCCGACGGCTGCTCTACCACACGGTAGTCCGGACTAGAGGGAGGGAGGGAGGCAGAGCTTGGCACCCGCCTCTCGCACAGAGGAGCGCCGCTCCGTTAGCGCCTGACGGGAAGGTGGCCGCCCTGTAAACCCGCGCGCCTGAGCTGCCCGCCAGCCTTCGTGCTGCAATATGAGGGGCTGGCGGTGGGGTTCGAATTCCCGGGTCTTCCGGGCAGCTCGTGAGAAAACCTCTGCAAATAGCCCCGCGCTTCTGAAATAAGCCGCCTGTGACAGGACTGCCCTTGTCCCCGCTTCACCCACCCGCTGTCCTGGGCTAGACATCAACTGGAAAGGATTTCGCTCTTTATTTCCCGCTTTTTCCTCGCGCGAAGGGAATATCTTGACGCCTCTTGATTTAAACCGCGCGGCGGCGCCCATCGTCACCGGCACCAACTTGTACTTCGGCCCTTCCTTGACGTCCTAGGCAAGGAAGGGAGGGTGAATCTGGGCTCTCATTTGCTACATTGCCCCCCCCCCGTATTTGAAGGGGAGGGGAATCACCTTCGTTTAAAAATCCATTCTGCTGAAACGTCTAAAAATACAAACCAAAGGAGAGGATATCCTCATCATTGTACACCGAGTGCTGCAGGCCTACAGTAGTGGCTTTTCTGCTGAGGAAAAGAGTTAGGAACACCGGAGACTATTACAGGGCGAATTCTCCACAGCGAAGGGAGACGAGGAGTGGAGGTTATTCAACGCGAAACTGCTGCAAACGGGCAGCTTTCCGGGAAGGGAAAATGAGTCTGCTTCCTGATCCTGACTGCAGAGGGTCCAGTGTTTACATAAACTCTCCCCCCCCCCCAGCCGGCAAATCTCATTCATTTGAAGAAAGTTGCTTACCTGCTATCACTTGCAAAAAGATATTGCTAGAAATCAGTAGAAATTTCAATGTCCTCTTAGGTTTATTTTTAAGGCCAATTCCTAGGATGATGTAATTGAACTCAAACCGCTTCATGGATGATATATAAAAAGGATTTCTATGCATAACCAGTGTTTGCTCAGATACAAAAAAATTTTAATCCACACTCAGGATAACTATTGGGAGAAGGACAACTCTAAAACAAACTTCCCCAAACTGCTGCCCTTCCAATGTATTATACTGTAAACACCATGGTGTTCTAGCTTGTATCATATTGTACCAGAATAATAGGAGATGATCAATATACAAAAATAATAATAAAAACCTTCACCGGACTCAGGATTACTATTTTTTATTGCAAGATGTTATTTGGACACTTAAAATGTTTTTCAGATTTTTTTTTCACCTCTCAAGTTATTCAATACCAAAAAAACACTCAGAAGCCTTATCAGGTTTGAAATATGTCTCTCATATACTCGTATTGTTTTTGGTATTATTTTACCAAAATGAGGTATCAATCAAATCAATTTCACTTTTTCGTCTACCAACAGGGAATCTGTTACTCTACTCTGAATTGGATGTGAATTAATAAAATTATCCAGACAGGACAGAGGGTATGCCTGTCTGGCAAGCAGATGAATTTGGAATAGAATTTCAGACTGTTTTGGTTAAAGGAATTCTTCAACTTTCCTGTAAATCTAGTTTTTAGAATGGAAGTATTTCTGGATTCAGCTTTTTATCTGTTGGCTCAGATCTGCATGCTTGCCTTAGTACATCTACGGTAGATTGGATTATTACAGGATGCCCTTCTTGGGGCTATTTGGAACAGCCTTCAGAAACGGCATGGGGTTTAAAATGCAGGAGCAAGAATGTTGGTGAAAGCTTGCAAGTAGAATTGCATTCCGTATGGACTATCTTTGCTATCTGAATACTAATTGTCCCAATTTTTATAGCTCTATGTATTTGGTATTGCTTTAATGTAAACAATTACTGAATGGCATCAACAAACTGGGCCAACTCCAAGGCATTTGAAAATAAATCAGACACCTACATGAGGCGTTGGTTCAATCCAGGCAAAACTCAGTAACTTTGCAACTACATTGCAGTAGTCCAAAAAGGAGAACACAAGGACATGAGTGAAAGTGAGAAGAGCCTCGTGGGGTGAGGAATGGGTGCAAGTTGGGGAGCACAGATGCTTCAACGGGTATAGAACACAGCTGAACAAGTTGCTCCGATCTGTAGTGTTAACTCTTTGACACACATAATATTACTGCTTTGGGGACCAAATGGCCAGTGTATTTCCAGATGCAATTCAAGATCCTGGGTGTCACTTTTAAAATCCTTCATGGCATGGGACTGGGTTACCTAAGGGATGGTCCTCTTCCAGATGTTTCTGCCCATCCAATCCAGTGTCAGGAATGTGGGCTGGCGGAGACCAGGAGATGTCTCTTCTCTGCCATAACCATTGCCCTCTGGAACATTCAGTCTCTAGAGGAGCGGTCCCCAACTTTTCCACTTTCGTGACCTGGCGTGTGTGTGTGTGTGTGTGTGGGTGGACGGATTGTTCTGGGGAATAGTTGTAGGTGCACATGTGCATGCGCACAGCTCCATTTGTGCGAAAGTGGTCATTATTCACCACCCAGAGTCACTGGTTTGAAATGGGTGGCTATACAAATTGAATGAATAAATCAATCTGTTAAAAGAACTGTCAATTTGTTCCTACTTTCCTCTTTTATTTAGTAAGTGTTCATATCTTCTTATACAATATCTATCAGATTTGCTCAGAGATTTGTCCAAAGCCTTTTGCAAGGGCTTTGTCAATAAATTTTTAAAAGTCCAAACATTGTTTACCAGATCATTGTTATCAATGTATTTGTGATTCTCATTAAAAAAACCCTGAAGCTGATTGATGGTATATGAATTACCAGAATTGTTATTGAAAATAATAATTATATGGAATTGTGCAAAGTTTTCTTCAGGATTCCCACTTTAATTAAAAATACTGACATGTGATCCATTTTTGCTAGCAGAAATGTAGGTTTGCTTTCCTTACAATGGATATTTTTAATTTCTCCCCAATATATTTTTGTTAATAGTTTATGGCTAAAAATGTCATATGGTTGCATTCAGTGAGTAGTTATTATTATTACTTGCAATATTTAATTGCAACATTTATATTTTGCTGTACTTTAATTCAAAACTGTATGGGAAGCTAATCTTTACTGCTTGTCAAAATTGAGAGTGGAAACTACATCACATTTAGAGACTATAGTATTCCAAATAATATGCCCAGCCTTAGGGAAACAGTTACTTTCATGTTAGGAAAGTGATATGTTTTCAGATTTTTTTTCTTTCCCTTATAATCCTTATTCATTTAATTGGAGTCCTTTTTAAACAAACGTTGCCATTGTACATATGCTCTATATATTTAAATCTAATTAGATTTAAATATAAATATATATTTAAATTTAATTTGATTTATAATTATATTTAAATAGATATATTTAAATCTAATTATACAACTAAATTAATATTAATAGTATATTAATTTAGTTGTATGCAGATGTTGACTGTGTGGGCAACAATGCATTTGTCCAGAACTCATTAACAGACAATTTATCTTTGCCCATTATGCTGTTTCCTTTTGGGGTAAGCATTACACAAAGCAATGAAAAAAGGAAAAAAAGTGAGAAATAGTGAACAGATATTAAAGGCAGGAAATGAGAGAGAAAAGAAATCTTGCAGGAAGAAACATTTTATATATCTCAAAATATTTTATAAATGAGTGGATTTTGTTACGCATGTCTCTCATGGGTACTAAAATTAATACATTTGAAATGTTTGTTTTTAGCACTTTGGGAGTCTGAGGGGTGCCTTCCAGTCAATTTTGACTCCTGGTAACTGCCTGGACTAACCCCTGCGGTTTCCTTGGGGAGATTTGCAGAAGTGATTTGCCTTGGCCTCCTTCCTAGGAGTCTGAAAGAAAGTGACTGGTCCAAGGTCATCCAGCTGGCTTTGTGCCTAAAGCAGGACTAGGATTCATATCTCACTACAGCAAACTGGCTCTTCTATTTCCATCACTTGGCTCATCCTAAACCTCTGCAAGAACAGAAGAGCAGCTATAGTACTGTTATTCTTCCCAGTGTCAGCAGAGGGAAAGTGGGGAAGAAGTGTTGGTTACGTTAAACACACGTGATTGTAGCACGGAGCAGTCCTCCCTATTGAGTCCGATTGAATTACATAGCTAATACACCTCGGAAAGTTCAAGGCTCCTATTTGATCCTAATCCGATCAAATGGCTTTAAGGACCCGCCCGTTCTTTGCTTTTTCTTGTAATTTTTCTGATAAATTTTACTTCTCAAATTTAAAGTCTTTGTCTAAATGTTTCAATATTGTAGAGAGACTTAGATGCAGCAACAGAAGCCTGTGAATTAAGCTCCTTTGTTTTCCCATTCTACTGAAAGAAAGGAGAAACGCACCTTGGTGCTTATTCCTATCCATAATAGATTATGATTCCCACTGGTGATTCATAACATCCTCCCGAAGTCTCTGTGGTGATATAAAGGTGATGCACGTAAGTACCGGTAATACACCACCAAAAGCGATGCCTGGATTACGCTATAAATCTCTAGGTTACTCGTCTCTTTTCTTTTTTTTTACGGGAGAAGTAAAAAGTGCCTAAGCATTTAAAAATCTAATGAATGAAATTAAAAAATTAAAAATAGGATCCACTTTTGATAAACAGTAGGAGCACTGCAAGCTTTAGAACAAAAATCTTCCTAGGGCATTTGCAGCCACGCCGCTCCAACGCACAGAGCTTGGGAAAACAGCGATCTTTTCCTCCATTCAACTCTACGCACCCGCAAACCTTAATCCAAATTCAATCTCTGTCCGATAAGCCACGCCCTCTGCACAGGCTCCTCCCTCTCTAGCCGACCCGCCTCCATTCGGAGACTCACTTGGGGCAGAATCGAAGAAATCTCGTTTGTTTTCCTTCCTTTCTCTCTCGCGCGGAGAGTGACGTCACAGGGACGCACAGATTCGGGAAGGAGGTTTGAAGTCAGCATGTGCGGGGGCTGCGTGAAGACGGAGTACCCGCCTCGGGTAAGGGGGGGGGGACGAGCTTTCTATAGGGCAGGGGAAGGGGGCGCAGCCACGTTCCCTTCCTTTGTCGCTGTCTTCCCTATTCCTTGACTTCCTACGAAGTTTGCCCCCCCACCCCCTTACCAGGGAGTAGATGAGATCCAAAGCAGGCAGAGTTAATTTCTCCCGCGTTCTATGATGCCTTTATTAAGACCAGCCAAAATGACACTAAACAGTGGACAAAATGCAATACTAATAAATATATTCCCGGATTTTTTCCCCACTTTGGAATTCTCCCCCAGGGCGAAATAAGATTAAGAATCCTTTTTTTTTGCTATTTTTTTTTCATTCGAACCTGTTGTGGTTTAAAAGGATTCTTAAAGATCTATGTTATACCTGTGATCATGGGCTCTCATTTCTGCCAAGAGATTGCAGGCCCTTTAATTGCCAGCACTTTGAACTGTGTTATACTACACAGCTTCCAGCATTTCTATTGAGTCGTTTATTATATGGGATTCTGGGAATTGTAGTTCACCAATTAGAGGGGGGGGGAAATAGACAACGTTTCTCTCCTAATATGTACTGAGTAACAAAACCATTCTTGAGAAGATTTTTTTTTCAATATCTGTGTGCTTTCAAGTCAGTTTTTGACTGCTTGGCGACTACTGGGGGGGTGGGGGGTGGAGAATCTTGCCAAGAAAACGGCAGGGAGCAAGATTGTCTTCCTTTCCCTCCCCCCCCCCCAATAGTTTGCCATTGCCTCCATCCCAGGGCTGAGAGAAAGTGACTGGTCTAAGGTCACCCAACTGGCTTTGTGCCTGAGGCAAGACTAGAACTCACAGTCTCTCAATTTCAGGAAACTCTGCTAATGATGTGTGATAGGAAATATATTTTCTATTTCTAGTTTCTAAAAGTGAACTGTTTAAAAGATATTTTAACATTATATCTCTAGGTTGTGTATGTGGTTTTTTTTAAAATTGTATTTCTCAATGTAATGTTGAAATTACTGACTTGACATCAACCAAACAGAATCATTGCACATTGTATTGAGAAATAAATTGAAAATCAGTAGTACATTTAAAGCCAGAGATGTGCCAGCTGATTAGAAAATTTGAAAAATGCAAGAAAATTACCTCACTGAAATATAGGATTGTTCTAAGTGGTAGATTGATTGCAGAGTATATGTGTATATATTTCAGAGTATATCTGAAAAGTCTTCGGTGGCATTATTGTTGTTGTAGTCATTGTTTACTGTGATTTTTCTCTCTGGAATGGAAAAGAATATACCACAGAAGAAACAGTATTTGAAAACTAGGGTCAGATGGGTTGTTAAATGGATTGCTTGTTTTTGGTATAACTTGTTAAATGAGACTTTCCTTTTTTAAGTTATGGTTTATAATATTAAGTGTGAGCCCACATAGGGAGAAGTCTGATTTTAACAGCTTTCTATCATATTTTTTGGAGTTTAAGATGCACCGGAGTATAAGACGCACCTTAGTTTTGGGGGAGGAAAACAAGGAAAAAAGGCCTCTGCCTCCCAGCAATTTGCCAAACAGCAAACAGTACAGATGATATACACTGTTTGCTGTGTATTTCTGTGCATGTGTGCCTGACCCATAGAAATGGCAAAGAATTGGAGAAATGTACATTTATGGCAGTATATTAATCCCAGAAAGTTTTCTTAAATGTAATCACACTAACTCCTCCCAATTATTTAAATAGATCTACTCCAAACATGACTAAGTCAGGGTTTCTCAGCTGCCTTCTTTTAATACTAATACTTAATACTAATACTTAATACTAAAACAGGACATTTCAAATTATACTTTTACAGATCTTTAAAATTGATGTGGCTTTCTGGAAGTATTCTCTGCTATTTAAAAGAAGATACAATAGCACTGGGCCTCTTCAGAGCAAGCATTTATTTTAAAAAGCTTCTTCATTTTGTTAAGTTGTCTAGAACAATACTAAAGCAGTCTTTAAAAAATAAGTCTAATAATTTGAACACTCTACAAACATTTAACAAAATAACATATTAACAGAATCTGCCTGTACCTAGGATAGAACTCACAACCTCCTGATTGTGAGGCAAGAGCTTTAGCTCTGAGCCATAGCAGCTATAGCTTGCCTCTTTCCAATTTCAGCAGTCTAATATTGCCAGCAGTTTATCTCCCAGCAATTTGTCACATTGCAGCCACCGTAGTTAGTTTCATTTTACCACGTGGCTTGCAAGCCTGTCAGCTCTAGATCGGGAGGCAGTTTATCTCTTCTTGTGCTCTTCTTGTGCTTTGCCCTGTTTGCTGCAAAGAGGTAAATTGCTGGCAGGCAGAGGCCAAAGGTGGGAGTGGCTGGGTGGGGCTGCATTCGGTGTATAAGACGCACCCAGGTTTTCACCCTCTTTTTGAGGGTAAAAAGGTGCGTCTTATACTCCGAAAAATACGGTATATTATTGTTTAGAAGGCTGGATTGAATACATTCTATCTGGGAAGAAGGTACGTATGGATAGAAATTAGGTCTGGGGAAAATCTGCCAGAATTACTCATTAGAATAAAATAACCAATGTGGAGTACTTCTATGTGTTTTGTCATAATCACTCCCTTGATTGCTTTTTAAAAAATATGGGAAGTTCTGAATGTAGAATTCTGAAATAATTTGTAAATTTGGCTCTTAAATCAATTTAAGAAGAGATCACTGGCTGTGTTAACATATTTCCCCACCTTTGAATCTTTTAGGGTACTACTTGCTTGGAGAATGGATCCTATTTAATGAACTATGTTGGTTGTATTGAATGCAAAACACGGGATTTTGTGATGATTATGAACAAAGCAACAGAAGAAGAGGATGGAGAGGAAATTATCACTTATGATCGTAAGATGGCCAGATTCTTCTCTTTATATGGGCATTAAGAAGCTGTATCCAGAAATCTATTGTTGAAAGTTAAATGTGTCTAGACATGCTTTTATATGTGAGATATGTACGCATCAGGGGCGGGTTGCTCGCTTACCGGTGCCGGTGTGCTGCGCGCGCATCTCCACGTTTCAGGCATGTGCTAGCTACGCACGCGCACCCCCTTGCGTGATTTTGCTTCTGCGCATGCACGGAAGCAAAATCGCGCCAAAATCTTGCGAGGGGACGCACGTGCATGCAAGATTTTGGCGCGATTTTGCTTATGCGCAGAAGCAAAATTGCTCAAAAATTCTCAGAAAAAGATGGCGACGTGCGCGACGGACCGGCGAAGATGGCTCTGAAGCGGTCGCACGCAAATTGCGCAATCGGCCACTCCCTACCGGAGCTATGCACTGGACAGCTCCGGCAGGAACCCACCACTGGTACGCATGTATTTCCCATTATAAAAACAAAATGGTAATGAACTGTTATCACAGTTACCTAAATAATGCACTTCAGGATTCTGGGCTATGTCCAGTAACACCTGACTGCCAACAGTTGAGGCATAAGGGAATAAATGAATTTATTCTTCCTGTTCTTCAGCAGAATTTGGGAAATATAGTGTAGCACTGCATGTAATTACAAAAGAGAGGACCAAAACTTATTTTCAATTGATCTTTTCTGATAACTATTTGGTCATGTCCATGTAGAAGTTGGGGGTAGGGGGCAACACTACAAAAGAATATACATTGCCGCCTTCTAGTTTCCCAGTCTGGTCTACATTCCTTGAATTGCTTAATGGTCTCACAGTAAAAATATTAATTTTATTTGATTCTGTTTGGCTTTTGGAAGTCCGCTAACATCAGCTTGATGCTACCATCAATTTTTCTATGTAATGATTGTCTGTTGCCCTGAAAAAGTGCCATAAACATATTTTAAACAGATTACTATTCTTTTGCAACAGCATCCTGGGACTGAAAGTCTCCTAGCCATGTTGTTTTAATGAGCAGACAAGTATCTACTTGTATTGCTACTCCTTCCTGCTTCTCTATATTGCCACTTCTCCTCAGTTTCCAGGAATTGTTAATCCTGTATGTCTTTTGCTTTTTCTTCTACTGTATTACTTTTTAGTGAACCAATGTGCAATGCCAGAACTTGCCAATTCTCTCAATTTTTTTCCATTGAAGCCATAGCAACAAATGTTTTAGAGAAGTTACAATAGTGTGAATAATCAATAAAAGGCTAAGAATGGAAATTGGGAGGCCAAGTGAGGAAAGGTTGAGCTTTCCATAGACAATACCTTTTTTAGTATGACTGGTATAGCAGATATTATCCTTTGTAAGTGCATATGTCTTAAGCAATTTGATTTCTTTTACAATTTAGAGCACAGGTTTTAAACCTATTTTGTGTTCCTAAATCTCTGTTGTTGTTTTTCAGATGTATGTAAGAATTGTCACCATGTGATAGCCAGGCATGAATACACTTTTGGTGTGGTGGATGATTACCAGGTATAAGAACCTTTCATTGATCAAGCACTGAATTTGTTTACCTTTTATTTACTTCAACTTTTTATCTTCTTGAGGCTCATGAAGCTTGCTAGTTAATTTTCAGCATATAATTCAGTATGCTTTCATACTGTATGACGTTCCTAATGAATGGACGACATTTGGTAGTATGTTGTATGAATCCAGCCTATGTAGTTATTTAGTGGTTATACCGTACAAATTCAGCCAGTTGGTTTAGTAATATAAACTGTTATTAATTCAGCTTGAGTGCTATCTAAATACGAACTGACTCTGGACAGATGACAATACAATAGACCATGAAAACAAGACAAATATATGTGTCCCAAGATAATGCTGCAGAATCCAATCTGAGTCAGTGACCGAGATCAGAGGTTTATTCTTTCAAGCTTTTGGACTCATGCTGGAGCCCATCCTCAGGGAACTTCTCTCTCTCCAAAATGTGCGACCCTCAAATAACCTAGCCCTATGCCTTGAATTGTACCTGGAAGCATATTGTCAACCACTGCAGCTCTTGAAGCAGAGGTGTCCTATAGGCGCACTCGGGCGTGCCAATCACTGGTTTTCAAAAGCAACCTCACGTAAAACACATTGCAGGAGTCGAACCTTGAGATAACTAGGGCGTGAATAATTGTCTGAAGGACCATTTCATCCAAAGAGAGAGACAACTGGTACACCAGAGCTGTATAAAGGCTCTCTTGGCCACAGCTGCCACGTGAGCTTCAAGCCAGAACTCTGAATCCAAGAGAAGTTCCAGACTCTGCACCATTCTTAAAGGAGGAAGTGGCACTCCATCAAGAATACAGGTGGAGAATCCTCGGGAATCCCTAATATCAAGAGCCACTCTGTCTTAATAGGATTGAATTGAAGTCAGGCCCTTCCCTTCTAGACCTGCACAGCCCCCAGGCACTTAGACAAGACTTTAACTGCCTCACTTGGTCAGCCTAGGGTTGATAAATATAATTGGATGTTATCAGCATACTTTTGATAGCAAACCCCAAATTGGCTGATGACCTCACTCAGCAGTTGCATGTAATACCTCGGCTTCACAAGCTGTACTTGCTGCCAAATTGCTTCTGGGTACAATTCAAGATGCTAATCATTATCTATAAAAACCTAGATGGTTTATGGCTTAGTAAATTGAGGGACCCTCTGCCTCCCTTACTATCTACCCAGCCAATTCAATCTGGATGTCATCTTCTCAGGACCCAAAAAGCATGCCTTCTCTGTACAGTGCCTGCCCTCTGGAATGAGGTTTCTCCCCAGATCTGAACAGCCATCACCCTACTGGTATTTCAAAGGGCATTGAAGCAGGGGTGAAATCCAGCAGGTTCTGACAGGTTCTGGAGAACCGGTAGCGGAAATTTTGAGTAGTTCGGAGAACCGGTAGCGGAAATTTTGAGTAGTTCAGAGAACCGGCAAATACCACCTCTGGCTGGCCGCAGAGTGGGGTGGGAATGGGGATTTTGCAGTATCCTTCCCCTGCCACGCCCACCAAGCCATGCCTACAGAACCGGTAGTAAAATAAAGTGGATTTCACCACTGTGTTGAAGACTTACTTTTTCAGCAAGGATGACTAAGCCTCCTTTTAACTTGAGTGGTTTTCCTTTGTTCCCATCCAGTTTTGTCATTCTGCAATCTTCACCTTTTTTTTAAACGTTTTAAATAATTTCTAACCCACCCAGAATTGCTGTGAAGTAGGCAATATATCAATTTAATTTATGGTTCACACAGTCAGTCAGATGTATAAATTGGATTCGGCATTTTTATCCACCTATCGGGTCCTTTCCAAGGACCTGGGAGAGACAGATGTTGCTATTTGATAGTGTTAAAGGTATTGTTGCAGGATTTATTTTATGAAAATAAGTGATATTTAATTATACTGCTTCCAAATAAATAATGACTTTACAAAATCAAAATCATGGCATCAGATTTTGGCACAGTTATTGCAAATGATAGATTCAGCAGTTCCTTGTGAACAACAGGGGGGAGATAGAGGGCTTTTATCTTTTATTACCAATCTCATGTTATACCCGCTATATCTTTTAAGGTGTTGGCAAGTAGTTAGTAATTTAAAACATGGTTATTGGAATTTCTGAGAGCAATGGTATAGTGCAGGGGTGGGCAAACTACAGCTCTTTGAGGACCTGTGGACTTCAACTCCCAGAATTCCTGAGTCAGCCATGCATGCATGGCTGGCTCAGGAATTCTGGGAGTTGAAGTCCACAGGTCCTCAAAGAGCTATAGTTTGCCCACCCCTGGTGTAGTGTGTCTGGAAGGCCTCAGGTTGAGGAAAGCTAACTGTTCCGTCTCATTAAAGAAAATAATGGGTAAGCTTTCTGCAAGTTCTTAGCACATAGATCTTAATAACTTGAAAATGTTCACGTGTAGGATTGAACTTGTTAAGCTAGGTTTGGTTGAACTATGACTATTGTTACAGCTCATCGATTACTTGGTTAACACAAATTAATATACTCATACAGCAAATGAAACAAGCATCTATTCTCAGTCACCAAATATATATTTATCTTGTCTCTCCTTCCAGGAATACACCATGCTATGCATGCTCTGTGGGAGGGCAGAAGATTCTATCAGTATCTTGCCTGATGATCCTCATCTGATGACTCCATTGTTCTGAAGTGCCTTGATTTGATTTTTCTCAGCCATTGTATCCTGTGCTGAATGACAGAAACTCATGGAATATGACATTTACAGAACACAAAAGCCTACTCTGCTCAATCCATGTGGGAAGTCAAGTGGTATGGGGTCAAAAAATGGTATCTTAGTTTACCATCATCAGAAATTATCTCTGCAAGCTAAAGGAAGAGGGAGAAAAAGTTTCATTTGCTGAAAGCTTCATAGAAAAGGCAGAACTGCTGCCTGCTGCTTTGGGTCTTTTTTAAATGTTTTCTACAAGTCAGAATGCTGTGGTCAGTGTTATTGGCATCATAGGGAATGCTGTGTTTTGCAGGAAGCTTTGGAAAGGATCAAAACAGGAGGACCTTTTTGTGACTGTCTACCCCACTGCAATACCAACCAGTGCCCCCAGCTCTCCTATTCTTTCCAAAAGGAAAGAATTCTGATTTGCAGAAGATGCAAAAAAATTTTGAGAAATGTTATTGTTGTTGCAAAGGTGTCAGGGGGAAATTGCCTTTTCCAAAGCCATCCAGCATACCATGTAGAAATAGAGGAAGAGGTAAGATCAGGTTACTTGAGGGACCGTCTCATCTCACTGGGATTGGCCTGTACCATTCGTGCCAGCAGAGGAGGCATGCTGCGGGCCCTGTCAGCCTGATTATTCCAGCTGGAAGGGTCCAGGGGGAGGGCCTTCTCTGCTGTTGCTCCTGCCCTCTGGAACATCTCTCCCCCCCCCCCATGTGAAGTTGGCCCCAAACCATATATCTTCTCGTGAGGGCCTAAAAATGTGGCGGAACAGCGCAATGGAGGTGGTTGGTTGAATAATAACAGATCCCACCTCTCCTCCACACACACACCCCACACTCCCCATGTGTCCTTGGCTAAGGAATATAAAAAGAAAAATTCGGAACAGAAAGAGCTGGAGGAGAAATTTAAAAAGTTAGAGATAGAACTACAAATAGAACCACAAAGAAAGGATACAAAACAACAAATGAAATTGATAAAACACAAATTGAATATGTTGGAAAAAGAGGAACTAGCTCAAAAAATATTAAGGAGCAAAGAAAACTTTTTCGAGAATGCGAATAAGCCAAGTACATGGCTGGCATATAAATGGAAAAAGAAAAATGAAAAATGAATGATTAGCAAATTACAAAATGAAAAGGGAATATTATGCTATAGAATTGAAGAAAAGAAAAATATTTATGATTTTTACAAAAATCTATATAAAAGAGAGAAGAGCAAGGTAGAAGAAAAAATGCAACAAAGTTTTATAGTAGCAGATTTACCAAAAGTCCCAGAAGAAATAATTTAATTTAATTTAATTTAATAGATTTGTATGCCGCCCAACTCCCAACTCTTCATTTAAACTATGTTAAATGAAGATATTAAAATGACGGAACTTACTGAAGCAATAGAGACAGAATAATAATAAGACTCCAGGACCTGATAGACTCCCCGCTGAGTTATATAAAGAATTACAAGAACCATTTAGGGGAAATATTACTTGAAGTGTACAATGCAGTTTTATAAGAGGCAAAAGCACTGGCGTCATGGATAGAGGCAAACGTAACTCTAATCTCAAAAGAAAATTCAGATCATACATTAATTCAAAATTATAGACCTATCTCCTTGTTAAATTCGGATTATAAAATTTTCGTGTCAATTATGGCGGAAAGATTCAAAAGGTGTTTAAACAATTTCATACATACAGATCAGAATGGTTTTCTGCCCAAGAGACATCAGAAATAACATTAGAATAATATTGGATGTGTTGGAATATTACGAGAAAGATAATGAAAAACCTGTAACCTTAATATTTATTGATGCTCGAAAAGCCTTTGATAATGTAAATTGGGACTTTATATTAAAACAATTATCTTACATGGAATTTGGTGAAAATTTTATAAACGTATTTAAAGCAATATATACAGATCAGGAAGCAAGGGTCATAATAAACGGAGATCACAAAATTTCAAAATACAAAAAGGAATGAGACGGAAGTCCACTCTCACCATTATTGTTTATATTAACTTTGGAAGTATTAACAAGAACAATAAGGAAAAATAATTGTATCAAAGAATTGGAAATCAAAAAAGAAATTTATAAATTACAAGCATTCGCGGACGATTTAGTTTTTATAGTAGGGGAACCACTTCAATCTGGCCAATGTCTTATGGAAGTACTGGAAGAATATGGGAAAGTAGCAGGACTAAAAATAAATAGGGGAAAAACAAAAATGATAGTAAAAAACATGTCAGAAATACAGAAAAAAGAATTGATGGGGAAATTAAATCTTCAAATAACAAAAAAATTAAATATTTGGGAATAAACCTTTTGGCAAGATGCATTATAATTAACTAAATGAAAAAATAAAACTAGAATTGGAAAATTGGGTTAAGTTGCAACTCTCCCTTATGGGGAGGATTGCAACAGTAAAGATGAATTTTTTGCCAAAAATTCTTTTTTTATTTCAAAACATCCCAGTAAAATTGGATCAAGAATATTTCAGAAATTTAAACAAAATGATAAGCAAATTTATATGGCAAGGGAGAAGGCCTAGAATTAGATTGAAACTTCTACAAGATGCAAAAGAAAGAGAGGGATTTGGTTTACCAGACTGGGAATGGTATTATCAAGCGGCAGTGCTTACATGGGCGAAGGAATGGATTAATCTAACAAATAAACGGATATTACTATTAGAGGGTCATGATATGCAAGCCAGCTGGCACACCTTTCTGTGGGATAATAAACAAAAAGCACACCAGTACTTCCTAAGACATCAAGTTAGACGAACTATACTTACAGTATGGATTAAAATAAGAAAACATGTATAGGGGTATCCCGGTTTGGTTCTCGCCTCTCGAGGCATTCGTTCATCCAAAATTTATGAAATTAGGAAAAATAATAACATACAAAGAAATATTAAAAGGAGAAGGAGGCATAAAAACTAGACAGGAATTGTTGGAAGAGGGGATTGAGCTAGAGTGGTGGGCATATTTGCAGATTAAATCAAGGTGTGAAAAAGAAGAAAGAACAAGGTATAGAGAAAGAAACAGTACTAGACAAAATATTGGTGGGACCTGAAGACAAATCGATAAAGAAAATATATCAATACTAGAATACAAAATGGAAGAGGAACAAGTCAAAGAAACTGGTCAAATGGGCACAAAACTTTGGATACAACATCAACCTAGATAAATGGCAAGAATTATGGAGTAGAAATAAAAAACTGACACTAGCCACAGCATATAAGGAAAATCAATATAAAATGTTCTATAGGTGGCACATGCCATCAACACAATTAGTGAAAATTTATAAAAAAATCTTTCACCTAATTGCTGGAAATGCAAATTAGCAAAAGGCTCATATTACCACACGTGGTGGCTATGCAACAAAGCAAAGATGTATTGGAACAAGGTGCAGTTATGGCTAGAAGAAATACTAGAAAGAAATATAGAAACAACTCCTGAATTGTTTTTACTAGGAATAGCCCATGAAAAATATGAAAAAGGACAATTTTATCTTATGCTACACATAATAACTGCGGTAAGACTAATATACGCACAGAACTGGAAAAACAAAAATACACCAACTGAAGAAGAACTAATAGATAAAATAATGGAAATGAAAGATAAGGACGAGACAGAATACCATAAAATTTGGGAGAAATTTTATTATTGGTTAGAAAAGAGAAACAGTCAAAAGAAATGAAAAATAACGATAGTAGGAGAAAATGGATAGGACAAAAATAATTATAAATGAGGGATGTTTGTGTAAGATCAAAAATAATGTAATGTAAATAAGGAAGATATTACTTGTTATAGAATTATTTCTGAATGGAAAGACAAACAGGATGGTCACAATGTGTCCAGGTTTTTAAATGTTTTATGTTTGTGTGTGTGTACTTAAATAAAGAATATATATATATATATATATATATATATATATATATATATATATATATATATATATATATATATATATATATATATATATATATATATATATATATATATATATATATATATATATATATATATTTGGAAACCCGCCCTTATTGACAAACGAGTCCCTAACACAAAGAATAACACCAAACCCACACTCACGAAAACCACACAGGATGTCACCACCACACATCCACGCAATAAGCAAACCCAAACCCACACCAATGAGGCACGACCACAAACCAGAAGCCATACTACAGCTGCATCATTAGCCACTTTAAACCCCTCCAATCCATACATGAAGCAAACTGACACCCTCCATGAAGATGTGGCACGACCACAAACCAGAAGCCAAACAGCAGCAATGCAGCTCACCAGCTCAAATGCCCCTGCAAGTCAGAGTAACCTGAGAACACCCCCAGCCAATCAGAGCACAGCTAACCCCCCAGCCAATCAGAGCACAGCCAAGCCCCCAACCAATCAGAACACACCTCCAGCCAATCAGAACACAGCCAAGCTCCCATCCTATCAGTTCAAACCTCCATTGGCAGTTAAAAGGAAGAAACAGCAGCAATCTCACATTGCTCCTAGAAGCAGGAAGCAGAAGACACCAGCCTGAAGATGATGAATGAGACTTCATCGAAACATCGCCAAGACACTTCCAATTCCACGCGGGAGAAAACCCAAACACCCAAAGACACACACACACACACACACACACACACACATATATATATAATCAGGCTGACATATATAAAAGATTACTTGAGGGACCGTCTCATCCCACAGGGATTGGCCTGTACCATTCGTGCCAGCAGAGGAGGCATGCTGTGGGCCCTGTCAGCCTGATTATTCCAGCTGGCAGGGTCCAGGTGGAAGGCCTTCTCTCCTGTTACTCCTGCCCTCTGGAACATCTTGCCCCCCCCCCCAATGTGAGGTTGGCCCCAAACCATCTTATCTTTTCGTAAGGGCCTAAAGATGTGGCGGAACAGCGCAATGGAGGTGGTTGGTTGAATAATAACAGATCCCACCTCTCCTCCATACACACACCCCACGCTCCCGATATGTCCTTGGTTTTAATGTCTTTATTTTAACTTTTTATCTTTTAGCTGTATATATAACTGTAAGTCTCCCAGAGTTACCCTATGGTAAGATGGGTGACCAATAAATTTAATTAATTATCTCACAGAAAGCTTTAGAGAAGGATAGAACTAGTCCGTGTTTCTCGGCTGTTTCTGTGCCCCAAATGAAAGAAGACTCCATTTTCCTTCCAAGTTTTCCAGAATGTATGGTTGACTCATAGGAGAGTCATGTAGCTTCATGCTCATTAGAAAGGGAACAGATGAAGAAATCTTGCTGATTCTAATCTAAATAATTGCACTGATGTGAACTTCCCAAGCCATGGGATACTTGCCCTCTGACATGCTAAAGGCGATTCCTGAATCAAAGGGGGAAATTATATTTTGTATTGGCACATCATATATAAAGTAAATGAAAAAAAGCTGAAAAAAAGTTGGCATTATGGTACTTGTTTGCTTGGATTCCCTTTATCAATAGGACCCTCATTAATTTCATTGGGAAAGATGCACATCAGTTCAGAAAATCAAAAAAGAGTAACTTTTTCACGGAACTGTATTTGATTCAGCAAGGCTGCCTTCTGTGGTTCGTTGATGGTGCCAGCCTGTGGTATATGGCCTATTTCAATTAGGATTTCACTGGGAAATTAGGTAGGGAGAGCTGATCTGAGACTAATTAAACTGAAGTTTCATCTTTAAGGAACTTAGTCAAGGCCCATAAATCTTTAGCCACTGAACCGTTTTTTGAATGCAAATTACCTTAAACTGCTATCAGCAAATGTAAGCTTCAGTTCTCATATGTAAAATTAGAAAGGGACCTGGTGTCTGCTAATGGATTCTAGAAGCATTCCCCTCTATGGAAATTGGTCCTTTTGGAAAGACTGCACTGATCCTGATAGGGGTATCTGCCCTTACTGTAACTTGCATTAGCAAACTTCTCTGATGTGGATTGGATGACTGCTTCTTGCCAAAGATTTTGATGCTGCTGCATGATTACTTTGCCTGCCCAATGAAGCAACTAGGTCAGGGGTCAGCAACCCGCGGCTCTGGAGCCACATGTAGCTCTTTCATCCCTCTGCTGCGACTCCCTGTCACCAGTTGGCTCCACAATTGATAGGGCTTTCAGTTAGGACAGGTAGAGGAAAAAGGACGCCACACAGGAGGAGACTCTATGGTGGGGGAACCAGACTTCATCCGGACGGCAGAGGAAGGACACCGCGCTAGGAGACTCTATGGTAGGGGAACCGGACTTCCGGTCGGCTCCAGCATTGAAAGGGGGGCTTCCGGTTACCACCTTTGTGGCTCTTTGAGTTTTTAAGGTTGCTGACCCCTGAACTAGGTACTGATTTTTAACCGCAAGACTAAAACTAAAACCGGTCATCTTCCCAAGCTATGAACATAGCAAATCAGACACTCAAGGCCAGTTGGCATGGTAAGTCAATGGAAGGGATAGCTCTATAATTGCCAGACACTGGAAATAAATTATAAGACTATCATTTTGGGAAGTATAATAGATCTTGTAACACAATTCTGGTTACATACTTAATTATAATTTGACCTAAACTGGTAGTGTTGATAATCTGCTATCTAAATTACTGAAATGTGCAAAAAATATTTGAATGTATTTAGAGGTTTGTTGTGAAATTAAGATTTCTTTATTCTTTTTGTTAGGTAAGATAGTGAGCACGTAATAATTGCTAAAGAAAGATGATTCTAATTTTTGTCGAGAGCATTCAGCATACAGATTGTCCTCTCTTAATTACCACAATTGAGCCTGGAATTTTGATTGTAAGTCGTTGTGGTCATTAAGGGAGTCATCATGTGACCTGACTTGCGTTTATGACCATTTTTTACAATCATGGTCATTTAGCAAATCCATTTTCGCAAGTGGGTGTTTTTTTGCCAGAACCAGAAACCTGCCAAAAAAACCTTATAAATTGCGATCACCTGACTGTGGGATGCTGCAACTGGTCATAAATGAGAGCCATTTGTCAAGCATCTGAAATTCAATCATATGATTATGGGGTGTGGCTGTGTACAGCAGTCATAACTTTGAGGACGAGTTGTAAGTAACTTTTTTTGGTTCCGTCATAAGTGAATGGTCGGTAAGTGAGGATTACCTATATGCTTCTTTGTGCTAAAATAAAGGTATCGGTAAGTGAAACCAACTGAGTCCATTGTGTCTGAGCCTTAGAAGACTAGCAGCATCTTAGGCAGGATCACAGATTGTTTCAGACAAAACTTCCTAACCATCCATATTGCTTAGTGATAATTTTATCTTAAAACTGTATTGATCTCAGTTCCTGGAAGGTTGGAGAAAGTAGAATCGCTAATGAGAGTAATGGGTTTATTTTTTTAACTTAAAAGGAGGCCCTTTAGGACCTGACCTTTTGCTTAAAACCATTAGGCACACATTTGTTTTTGTTCTTACATTTTGCACTTGGTGCTTAAGAGAAATGTTTCTGGCAGCAAATCAAAATCTGTGAATAGATTTGGCTTACTTTCCTTCTCTTGGTATTCCAGAGTGTGTGAAGACTCCTGAAATCTCTCAGTTCAACATTAGAAGGGACTGATTCAAGAATTAAGGCTTGCAGCTATTCACTGTATTCCATGTCGGAAGCATGGCTTATGGTGTCCATATTGTATTACTTTATATACTCCCAAGGTGATGATGGCAGATTTACTGATTTTAATTTTAATGGAGAACAATTGAGCCATCCTACAAAAGCTGGACTTGCTCTTTATGGCAATGGTCACATGAGCGGCGGGCTGGTGCGCATGCATGTGCGTGCCGGGCAACCACTCGCATGAGTGGATCTGCACATGTACATGTGTGCAATGGCCTGCCTCTCGCACAGCCCAGTTCTGAATAGGCCACGGCCCAGTAGTGGGCCATGGTCTGGGGGTTGGGGGCCCCTGCTTTATGGCATATAAATATAGAATATTACTTACAGGATAAGAACATTATTCCATGTTTGGAAATATTCTATTTTATTCTGTTGTTCTTCTCAGGCACGAAAACCAGGACCACATGTTAAGTTCCAATTAAACTGATTTGCTGCTCAAACCTTTGCACAGGAATCTATCAACTAACAGCACTATTTTGGTGCTAGATAAGGAATAATTCAAGGAGGGATGGGGCTTGATCCGTTTGTGTCTACATAGAGATCCTATGTAGGCCAGTGTTGGCAAACCTTTTCGGCACTGAGTGCCGAAAAGAGAGTGCGCGCTAATCTTTTCAGCATTGAGTGCTGAGGTGCGTGCATGCTTGCATTGCAAACAGGAAAAGCAGATGATCTAGTTTCCGGCGCGCCACCTGCTCTTCTGGTTTCTTGTGCGCATGCGCACGAAGACCAGCTGTCCGATACGCATGCGCCTGGCCTTTTGGGGGTCCTCATGCCTCCCTGCCCACCCCCCTGGTCCCCGTTGGGGTGGCGAGACATCCCCACCAACGACCCGGTTCCGCAGCCCCGGACAGGGAGAGAAAGTTGGGCGGGGAATGCTGCCTTCTTCCACTGGAAAGCCTGAGCCCCTTCCCGGCCTCGGAGATAATAGCACTTAGCACTTAGACTTAGATACTGCTTCATAGTGCTTTACAGCCCTCTCGAAGCAGTTTACAGAGTTCAGCATATTGCCCCCAACAATCTGGGTCCTCATTTTACCGACCTCAGAAGGATGGAAGGCTGAGTCAACCTTCAGCCGGTGAGATTTGAACAGCTGAACTGCAGCTAGCAGTCAGCTGACGTAGCCTGCAGTGCTGCACTCTAACCACTGCGCCACCTCAGCTCTATAAGGGGCATCGGTGTTCCTGGGACTCGGGTTTGGCGGCCAGCAGGCGGGAGAGCTTCACCCCAACTCTGGTCGGGATGAAGCACCCCCCAGCCCGCCACCGAGAACAAGCCAGCGCAGGCCCCCCCTTCCCAGTTGTTTTCCGGCCAGCGTGCCTCTTACCCCTCGGCGGCGTCTCCATGCTGCGCTCTCCTCTGGCCCTCCTGGGGCAGCTCACCTCCCCGATGGCGGCTCCTCCTTTTCCTCCTTTTCCTCCTGTCTGCTCCAGCATCCCAGCTAGAAGCAGCAGCGCGAGAACCGCCGCCACCCCCTCGCAGCGGCAGGAGCAGTGGGCAGGGCAGCCGGCTGCCCAGCCAGCAAACCCTGCCCCACTGCCACATGCGCCTGAGCTGGCCAGGCGCTCCGGACCGTGGACACGCATCAGTGCCATGGGCTGGAGGACCGGGGCCGCGCAAGAAGCCCGGGCGGGGAGGGAGGGAAGCCCCGTCCCACCTGTCCTGGCTGGCAACTCTGCTCCCCTTGTTCTTCACATGCGCAGGAGTGCCAGAAGCCGAAAGAGCAGCTGCCTGGTATGCATGCGCTCGCCGGGAAGATAATATTCTGGTTTCCGGTGCGCATATGTGCACTGGCCAGCTAGTCTTCGCTCATGCATGCGTGCTGGAAACCGGAAGATCATTTTCCCAGTGCGCGCATGTGCACCGGGCAGCTGCTCTTTTGGTTTCTGGCACTCCCGCGCACTTGAACACTAGCTGGCCAGTGCGCCGGAACCCAGAAGAGCAACGGGCGACGGCTCCATGTGCCTGAAGAGGTGGCTCTGCATGCCACTTCTGGCACGTGTGCCATAGATTCGCCATCACAGTCCTAGTCTGTTTCCTTTTTTGACTCTGCTCTCAGGTTATGCCTCTCCTACTACAGTTCTTTCTCTTTGCATTCCAAACTGATCCTCTAAAACAGTGGTTCCCAATCTGTGGTACGTGTACCACTAGTGGTACGCGAGGGCCTTCCAGGTGGTACGCGAACACTTTCGGGGTCATGAACGATTTTTAGTTAGTTATTTCTTACTTCACAAAAATGTTTACTGCCTAACACAAGATAATCTGGCAACGATTTGCAACTGTTGCCACACACCACCCACCTGGTCCCAGCGGCCCGAGAATCCAGTTGCTGGATGCGCGGGGCCAAAAAAGGAACGGTACAATTATGGAAATTTAGTTTCTCTGGAACCAGGTGGTACGCGGCGACTGTACGGGACCTCCAAGTGGTACTCGATCACAAAAAGGTTGGGAACCACTGCTCTAAAATATGTTTCATCCTTAAGAAATTAGGGTGTGTTGAAATACCACTCAAACCATTAGATTGCATTCTGGTTGAAGAGTCAGGGATTGGTTGAATTAAGTTGGAAATCTCTGTACAGATGATCCTCAGTTTACAACCATTCATTTAGCAAGTGTTCAAAGTTACAGTGGCACCGAAGAAAGTGACTTACAGCCGATCCTCACACTTATAACCATGCAAGCATCTGCACAGTCACATGATCACAAATCAGGCACTTTGCAACCAGCATATTTTAACAACTGTTGCAGCATCTCCGGGGGTGGGGTGTGTCACCTGATCACCATTTGCAACCTTCCCAGCTGGTTTCCGACAAGCAAAATCAATGAAGGGAAACTGGTTTTGCTTAACGACTACATGATTCACTTCACTGCAGTTCTTTGCTGGACAAGTGTGGCAAATAAGGTCGTAGAGTCGGGCACAAGTTGTTTAACCATCTTGCTTAGTAATGGAAATTCTGGTTTCAATTGTGGTCGTAAGTTGAACTTTGCCCAAGAATACTTTGAATGTAGTTCCTGTTTCTCAACTGACATGCCCTAAGTGCGGGGGGGGGGGGAGAGTATCAGAACAAGGCTCTTTCTACTTGTATCGCAATTTGTGAGCCATGAGCAAGTAGGCGGCAATATCAATTTCCCAAACAAATAAAATTCCCATCATCTTGTGGTGTCTCTTGTTTACCTGCCAGCCTGAAGAGAGCTCGGTCTGTTCAAATATTTTACATGCGTGGTTATGTCTTTGCATACTGATTGGATAGAATGCTGCCAGCAGATTGTGCTACAGCACCCACAGGTTAGAGGGTAAGCGTACAATAACTGCCGATGTTACATCCGCTTGTAGATTTATCAAACCTGCGCAGCTTTTCTCAAATCCAAATTTTGGATGGGGGCAGTTTTTGCGGGTGTATGACAATTCGCCATGGCCAACTCGCCACAGCCAACTTGCCTTGGCCGACTCGACACAGGACAAGGGTTACACTAATATCAAAGAAATTGTGGAATGGAATCAAAGGTTGCAAAAAAAAAAAAAAGCAGAGTGAAATGTGAACGACAACAATTAAAATACTTTTTAATTTATTTTAAATAAACAATTTTAAATAATTATTTTAATTATTTAAATAATTAAATTGCCATGGCAAGTTGGCCATGGCAAGTTGTCCTGCAGTGAGTTGGCCGTGGTCAATTGGCTATAGAGAGTTGTCCCATTCCACCATTTCTCCATCCAAGGAAGCTCCATACTCAGTTAAAAAAGGAGTCCTCTGTAAAATAATGTTTTGATTAAATGGTGAAGACTTGTGAATGCTTACATGAGTGTGTGTGCCTCTGCATGTTTATATAGCAAACTGTTTATCTTTTATATAGATGATGATAATGGTGTAGACGAGGGTTTCCTCAACTGTGAAGTTACATCCCTTGGGGAGGTGGGGACAGAGTGCAGGAGAGGTGTGAAGTACCTTTTAGTTAACATTGTTACCGTAAATCCACCTCTCTCCCAAGTTCCATTGTATTCTTTTCATTGTTCATTTGTCTTCATGCAGGGGTTTTGATTTGTAGGGGAGGTGCATGAAGATTGTACTACTGTAAAGGAAGGAAGGTGTGATTGCAAAAAGTTTAGGAACCCCTGGTTTAGACCAGTGGTGAAATCCAATTTTTTTTACTACCGGTTCTGTGGACGTGGCTTCATGGGTGTGGTGTTGCTTGGTGGGTGTGGTTTGGTGGCCGTGGCAGGGGAAGGATACTGCAAAATCCCCATTCCCACCCCAATCCAGGGAAAGGGCATTACAAAATCTCCATTCCCACCCGACTCTGGGGCCAGCCAGAGGTGGTATTTGCTGGTTCTCCGAACTACTCAAAATTTCCGCTACCGGTTCTCCGAACTACTCAAAATTTCCGCTACCGGTTCTCCAGAACCTGTCAGAACCTGCTGCATTTCACCCCTGGTTTAGACTCTGTTCCAAAAAGTATGATACAAACAGTCAAAAAGAATTGTGAATGGAAATAGCAGAAGTAATCCAAGTGTGCATATTCCCTTAAGCTTAACCCATAGAAAGATAGGTTTTGAAGGTATAAAGCTATTTCTTCAGCATGCCCAGAACCTGTCAAATTAAGAGTTTAGAAAATATGCAGTATTAATCCTATAAACCCAGTTATCTACAACATTCTTTGAATTATGTGGAGCTTCTGGTCCTTATAGATCAGTGGCCCCCAACATTTTGGGCACCAGGGACTGGTTCCATGGAGAGCAGTTTTTCCGTGGACCAGAGGGGATGTGGTTTCATGTGCTGTATGCATCCCGTGGATGTGCCTTCGCTTGTTTGTCAGGAATGAAATCGGATTGCTTGTATTGTAGCAACAATACATTTCTTTCTTCTGTGGAGGGTGGCTGCCTATCAGTTATCTGTTCAATTCTCAGCTAGATTTTACAGTATGATGCTCTCCAGGTGTGCTAGTGAAGAAGATTAGAAATTATAGAGCTGTAGGAAGCCCACACAGAAAGTGAGAACACAAAATGTTGGCTGTGTATACTGCAAATTCAATCTATCTTTGTACTGGGGAAAATCCTAAATTCTTTTACCCCAAAAGTAACTGGTATTATTGGAAGAAGTAAGCTAGTTAATGGCTGGATTTTATATTTATATCAACAGTTTGGCCATGGTCTGCCACATGTATTTCTTGCTGGTTTGCCACAAATGTAACAAGATGGTTTGAGCAAAGTATTAGTACAGTCCAATGCAAGTGAACTTGGCCCTCATATTGCTAATGAATTTTTAAGCTTCTAAAATATTTTTTATAAGTTCTTATAATTTTTTTCTTTTTACTAACTGGCCAATTAGTACTTTTTGATGATAAATTTGTTTTAAAGAAGAATTGTACTTGGGAACTGTTATATATCATTATGTATTTAAGGTGGAAATCTAACCATGAATTTACTTGTTATCTTTGAATTTTTATGCTTGCCCTTCCACAAAATCTAGAAAATAAAATTCAGTTTCACCAAATAATATGTGAATTATAGGCATTTCAAATAACATTTATTTATAAGCAATTCTGAGATACATTATACACAGAGAGAGAAAATTGTTTGCAAAGAGGTTATTGTTAAATTTTGTGGTATTTAAGTGGTAATTTGTATTAAATAAAAATGTATTATTGATTTTTATTGATTACGTGCCATCATTTTGATGTCGACTCTTAGCAATTACATAGATTTTATACTAGAAATATACTTTATTATATAATCTTACAATAAGAGTGCCTATATGTCTGTATCCAAAATCTGTCATGTTGTGGAGCATGAGAGCTCGACACATAGTAAAATATAATTTTTACAGGCATATTATAAATGTGCCAGAAAGAACATTCAAGAAGAGATACAAATTAGAGAATTTCAGTGGAATTTGATTTCCTTTCCTTAGTTTTCCAGAGTTGAATTTTTACCTGGAATCTTTAAAAAAACGCTTCCTATTTAATTTTTCTACTTAAATATTTGCTAGTCTTCAGATAAATTGAATAAAATAATATTTGAAAAGCCAGATGCCCTACTGGACCCTTGTGATTAATATATTAGTATAACCTAAAAGTTTCCTTCAAAACAACTTCTTCAACATTTGCACTATAGTTATTTTCTTTTCTAAATGGTTAGAAAAGCTATGGTTCAGTGGTAAACAAAAGATTCATTATTCAGTCTTAGGAAATTCATAACATTGATCCGGCTTCTCAATATTCATTATTTCATCCTTATTGGAGATTCTTTTATAACTGATTATGGTGTTACCTTTTCTGGGATGCATTAAAAAGACCAATGAAGTGAATGGAGTTACATTCATGGCAGAGTAAGACTGAAATTCCATGCACAATTACAGGAGTAAGTTTAATTGAATTTAACGGCACTTCTGAATATGCTTGTACTGTATAGTGCTATCCCATTAAGTTAGCTTGAAATGATGATTTCCTCCCATTTTTCAACACAGATTAACGTGGCCTTTTTGTGGAAAATATGTTCACCTGAAGACCAGCGGTGGGTTGCTCCAGGTTCAGACCGGTTCTTAGAACTGGTAGCGCCGGTGGCGGGTGGGCTGAGAAGCATCGTGCGCACGAGCTGATGGCAAAATAATTTGCAACCCATCACTGCTGAAGACACTGATAAAAACTAGTTTGTATAATTATTATTCAACCATAGTGTTATTGACAAAAATGAGGAAAACTAGAAGGTAAATTTTGATATGCTTGGCTAGATCACTCAAATCAGTAATAATGGAGTATATTGTTTGATTGGATCGAATAACAGTCTTCTAGAGAAGCTAGTTTTTCCTTTACTTTCAATAGAACCTCTGATTAATTATTTAGGAAGGAGAGAAAAAGAACAGTCCCTTGTAATGAATTTTAATCAGGAGAGACTCTTTCAAACCACCCTCTTTGCAATTAACTCTGCAGATACTCTGAGATCAAAGATATTGTTTAAGTATGTAATATGCATGTTACAAGGCATTGCTGCATATACTCCACTGAATTTAATGGGAATTCTGTGGTTGTTGCTATACATGTGCTCCCTATTCTTCCTATTTTCCAATTAAACTCTTCATCCTTGTGTTATTTTTATTGTTTTTTTTAATGCAAGTTCCTTATAGTTCAGAGATTTGGTGGTAAACAAATTTGTAAAATAAATAAATAAATAAACCATAGCCTTGGCTTCATTATTTTAAAAGAGAATTTCTTCTTAGAGCTTGCTTGACTAGAAAGACTGCTTGGATATTCAGGATTTTTGCTCAATGATGGTTTGTATTTCTAGGATTTGGGCAGAATTTTACAGTACTATAAATCCAGATCTTCTCTTTCTATAATTCCTGGAGCTAAGCTTGAGGGGACTTTCGCAACAGGCTAAGAACAATCTACAGGTCGTCCCTGACTTACAACCATTAGTGACTGTTCAGAGTTGCAACTGCACTAAAAATAGTGACTGTAAGTCACTGTTCCTGTAGTGCAGGGGTCCCCAAACTTGGCAATTTTAAGACTTGTGGACTTCAACTCCCAGAATTCTCTAGACAACTATGCTGGCTGGAGAATTCTGGGAGTTGAAGTCCACAAGTCTTAAAGTTGCCAAGTTTGAAGACCTCTGCTGTAGTGACTTACAGCACATGACACTTGCAGCATCCTTGTGGTTACTTGATCAAAATTTGGGCATTTGGCAACTGGGAATTTATGATAGTCGCAGTGCCATGGGGTAACGTAATTGCCATTTGCGATGTTCTCAGCCAGCTTCTGACAAGGAAAGTCAATGGGGAAGCTGAATTTGTTTAACAACCATGTGATTTTCACTTAACAACTGCAGTGATTCTCTTAACAACCATGCAAAAAAGGTTGCAAAATTGAACTGAATAACTGCCTTGCTTAGCAATGAAAATTCTGGCCCCAATTGGGGGGTCATAAGCTGAGGATTACCTGGAGTTGATTGAGCCAGTTGAGTCTGACTGTGTAGCAGCTTAGTATAAGATTAACACACACAAAGTTGCCTGCTGTACTCACTAACTTGGGAGCTGGGAAGGGTGGGACCTATATACAATAGGAAGATCTGTGGCCTAGAGGTGGAGCTCTCGCCTCACAATCAGGAGGTTGTGAGTTCGATCCTAGGTAGAGGCAGATGTAGGGTCTCTGCTTGGGCAGGGGGTTGGACTAGATGACCTGCAAGGTCCCTTCCAACTCTGTTAATCTGTTAAATCAGATAACACTTGTATTCTACAAAAACCCAGAAAAACTTTGGAGGAATGCCTCCACCAATAGGTTAAACCCTCCTCCTATTATTCCTTGCAGCTCTTATGCTGCGAAAGGATAAGAATATTAAGTGACTATCATTAAGTCCTTATAAGAAATGCCATGCTAGAGTAATTTAAGAAACCAAGAAGAAATGGGGGGCATCTGAAGGCAAACATAGGAAGTAGAGATGTGGATTTTTCCCCCCCAAAAAAAGTTTTCCAGTTTGGGCGTTATTAATGGCAGCTTCATTTAAAAAATAAACAGAGCAGAAAGTTCTTCAATTCATTTATTTGACTTGTGAAATCAACAGTACCCAGTAAACGAGAGAGCCAAGGAATCAATACTTTTACACTTTTCAGGCCTCCTCCTTGAAGCTTTTAGAGGAGACTGTCATTCAGTAGAAGTCTGATGTTGCCTCTGCCAGGATGAAGCACCTTAAACACTCGGAAAAAGAGGGGGAGAGAGAAAATTGAGCATGCCTGTTTCTTTGAGTGGTTCCATCCAGGAGAAGAGAAGCTGCTGATTACAGGGCAAGGAATCCCTAGTCATTTTTATGACCTATGTAAAGGCTACTTCTATAACGTTGGGGATTCTGCTTTTTTTTTTCTTATTTGGCAAGCTTCAGGAGGCGCTGGATATCGGGCTCAATGCTGCTAGTGAGGAACTTGGAGCTGTACCGCTTGAAAGGTTCTCCTTCAGGCCCCACCAGGAACTTCTCAAAGTTCCAGGAGATGTCGTAGCGATGCACGGGGCTCCACAGGATGAGCTTTGGCTCCAACATGAAGCAGGACTGATCGTCATCTGGGTAAGGGAGTTTATCCTTCAGGTAGGCAAAGACAGGGTGGGTATTGTTGCCATTCACTTCACACTTCTGGCAAAGAGTAAAGTTGGGTTCGAACCCAGACCCGGGCCTCACATATTTCAAGCTAGGGAGGATCTCTTCATTTGTGCAGTTTTCCTGTTTGGGAGGAAGTAGAAAGCAGGATGAGAACTAAAACGCCCTGCATAGGCGACAAAGTTGGCCTCTCCCTTGCTTGTCTTGAGGGCATCCATGTAGAGTTACGTGCATTTTGTACTGATTCTACCCTCAAATACAAGTTTCCTTGGTCCTTCTCTTAAGTGATTTGCTCAAGAATCGTGACCAAAACAGTTGTAAAACCGGGTGCGACTCACTGAACAACCACTTTGCTTAACAACAGGAATTATTGACCCAACTGTGATCCTAAACCAAGGGCTACCTGTATGTGATAAAGTGAATAGGCATGAATTATGGAGTATTTTGCATATATAATGCAGCTGAGTCCATGTTGTTGAATGCAACAAGAGCAGCATATGATGAAAGTAAAGCATGTGTGAGAATAAATGGAATAATTAGAGAATGGTTCAACACTGAACAGACCAGGATATGTGAAAACCCTTGATTCTTTAATGTATTTATGGGAAATGGACAGTGTAGCAAGTACATAAGGAATGCTTGTGACACTATAGGATATGAATATATAGATCCGTGATGGCGAACCTATGGCACGCAGCGCCCTCTGTGGGCACACGAGCCATCGCCCCAGTTCAGCTCTGCCGCGCATGCACGCACGCCTCCCACCAGCCACCTGGTCATTGGGTGTCTTCTGTGCATGCGTGGGGAGGGCTGAGCATGCATGCACAGGGGTGCGTGTGGGGGTGGGGCGCATGCATGGGGCACACACATGCATGGAGAGCGGGCCGCATGCACTGGGGCCATGCGTGCATTGCATTTTGTGGGTTCAGGCATGTGCTTGCACTTTGGGCACTCGGTCTGGAAAAGGTTAGCCATCACTGATATAGATAGTCCTTGCTTAACAATCACAATAGGGACAAAATTTCTGTCATTGACCAAAGTAGTCAGGTGAAAAATCACACAATTGCACCATTTAACAAACAGCAGTTCTGGTAGTACAGGTTGCGATCATTAGGCGAGGACTGTGGGGACCTCATGCCACCCTTTCCCTACTGCATATGCCTCTGCTTTAACTCTCCCCTCCTTTAACAGATTAACAGAGTTGGAAGGGACCTTATAGGTCATCTAGTCCAACCCCCTGCTCAAGCAGGAGACCCTACACCACTTCTGACAAATGGCAGTCCAATCTCTTCTTGAAAGTCTCAAGTGATGAAGCTCCCACAACTTCCGAAGGCAAGCTGTTCCATTGGTTGATTGATCTCACTGTCAGAAAATCTCTCCTTATTTCTAGGTTGAATCTCTCCTTGATCAGTTTCCATCCATTATTCCTTGTCTGGCCTTCAGGTGCCTTGGAAAATAGCTTGACCCCTTCCTCTCTGTGGCAGCCCCTAAAATATTGGAACACTGCTATCATGTCTCCCCTGGTCCTTCTCTTCACTAGACTAGCCATGCCCAGTTCCTGTATCCGTTCTTCATATGTTTTAGTCTCCAGTCCCCTTATTATCCTGGTTGCTCTCCTCTGTTTTTTTAGAGTCTCAACATCTTTTTTTATAGTGTGCTGGGGAAATGGAGAAAGTTTAAGATCTGCAAATGCTTCTAGAAAAGTACTGGGTAGCCAGTGGTTTATTGTGATGAATGTTGAAAGAAGGCCATGCTTTTGCCTATTTTATTATATGGAAATGAGAGTTAGGGATAAAAGTTAAATGAAGTGGAATAGGTTGTTTAAGAAGTCTTTGTGTTACAACACAATGGATCAGGTGATGAATGAATGAGGATTGAATACAAAAGTGAATGACCAATATGAAAGATTTTAACATGGTTTCATCATATAAAGAGAATAAATAAGGACTAAGTTGCAAAAGAAATGCAAGAAGGAAATGTGAATGGGTTGAGAGAAATGGGAAGGCCAAGAAAGTTGTGGTTGGGTGGAATTGGTGAGATCCAAAAGAAAAGAAGAGAGGTGAGAAGTTTAAGGGATAAAACACAGCATCAAATTGATGTAGGAGTTTGGTGGAAATGAGAAAAGCTTCAAGAGCAGAAGGATTTCGTATTGATATAGATTAGATTTCCTTTTTTTCTCTTATCCCATCAATGATCAAATATCTCATCATTCTTTATCTTCTCATTATTTAAGTTGGTCATATTTATCCATGTATTCTGTCTATCCTGTTCCTTATAACAGCAAATCCCCCACAATGCCAGATCCCCTTAAGTTCAACCCAGCATGAGAATTGAAATCAACCACATTTCATGGACACAAAATTGGAAAAGGTTGCCCAAGATCATTTAGTTCAAGAGTGACGTTCAGGAAGAGTAAGGTTAACCAAAAATATAATTTTGATCTTAGTTAAATACTGTTAATACACATTTTACGTAGCACTTTCTTTGTTATTAACAAAACTCTCCTTTCAGAAACAGGGAAAATGTTTTTTAAAAAACCATATTTGTGTAAAAGTACATGCTATTTTCTAAATAGCAGAAGCAGCACAATGTCTGCTTGATTAATGAACTTTACATTGAA
Source organism: Diadophis punctatus similis (assembly GCA_023053685.1). Classification (NCBI taxonomy): domain Eukaryota; kingdom Metazoa; phylum Chordata; class Lepidosauria; order Squamata; family Dipsadidae; genus Diadophis; species Diadophis punctatus. The sequence goes on from JALIGW010000029.1 coordinate 2,421,958, forward strand.
ATGTGTTTCTGGAGCAACTTGTTGCTCTCTTTTAAGAATCTTGCAGGGTTGAACAATGTATTGTTCTCTGTCCACCACTTTGACTTTTTCAGATGAGTAACATCCCAGCAAGGGGAAATGAAAAATATGTGTTATAGAATACAAGTGTTATCTGATTTAACAGATTAACAGAGTTGGAAAGGACTTTGCAGGTCATCTAGTCCAACCCCCTGCCCAAGCAGGAGACCCTACATCTGCCTCTACCTAGGATCGAACTCACAATCTCCTGATTGTGAGGCGAGAGCTCCACCTCTAGACCACAGATCTTCCTATTGTATATAGGTCCCACCCTTCACAGCTCCTAAGTTAGTAAGTACAGCAGGCAACTTGGCAACTTTAAGACTTGTGGACTTCAACTCCCAGAATTCTCCAGCCAGCATAGTTGTCTGGAGAATTCTGGGAGTTGAAATCCACAAGTCTTAAAGTTGCCAAGTTTGAAGACCTCTGGAGTACAGGATAAAAACCTTGGTTTCTAAAAATGTAAGGAAGAAAGTACCATCATTCCCCAATGGAAGAGAAACTGATTTTGCAGCTGCAGAAGAAAGAATCACCTATTGTCACAAAAAGCCATGATCAGCGATCGAATGAAGGGACTTACCTGGTAGCCAAACTGATTGCAAGGAAAACCCAGCACAAGCAGCCGTCGAGGGTATTTGCTCTGCAGCTGATTCATCTGGGTGTAATCCCTCACTGTGGTGGCTCAGAAAGATGCCACATTCTCTATCAAAACCACTCTTCCCCTGAAATTGTTGAAATCCACTTTCTCCCCTTGGAGATCAGTGGCACTGAGATCATAAAAAGATTTGGCTATGGGAGTCATCATTGTGTAGAGTAGATTGAAAGGGGAGCAATGTGAGATGCTTGCAGATATGGTTATCTGCTTCAAGTGCTCTTCTGTATACTCATGTGCTGGATTGCACCAAGGCGCCTTTCTTCATAGGTAATCTGCAGATGGTGGAGCCCCTCCTTGTTACTCATCTAGCTCTTTCCTGATTGGGAACAAAGCAGCAGGTCAGGGTGATAGGAGTCCCATTGCAAACCTGCAATCTAAGCCATTGTGATACTTTGGACAATCCTCAATAATTCATGCTGCTTACATGAAAAACACTCACTCTAAGAGATCGATGGAATCCATGAGATGCAACAACCTTTTTTTCCTCTTTGAATTTAGGCCCTTTGTAGAGAATGAAGCCATGCCTGGCATTTTAAGTTTTCCAAAGAAAAGTGGAAATCAAGAAAAAAAAATGCCTGACTTTTTAAAATCATATAAGTTACTATGTGGATATACAGCTAGGAGTTTTATCCTAGTTGTACCTTTGGCTCAAGAAGTGGCAACCTGGATTTCAACATTCTTAGAAGATACTACTTGAGACCATAAACAAACAAACAAAAACTAAGCGTGGTTGATGGAGAGGCATTGCTTCTGAGGGAGCTGATTAGACTTGGGTTGATAGAAATCCAGAATCCTGGACATTAAGGGGTAGCCCAAAAAAAGCAGATTATGGAGCAGGGCTATTTCCTAGTGAGAACATCTCTTTTTATGAATGTATGTGGGAGCCATTCTGGAGGTTGTTCTGGGGAGCCATTCCATTGGAAACTGTTTGAAAAATATCTATGAAGTGTTTCATAATGGTCACATTTTTCTTGGCCTTCCTGCACAAGTAGGAATAAAGAACTTGCACGTCCCATATGACTGAAATTATTTAAGAGGAAAAATAAAACAGCTTCTCTATGACAAAATATGCCCTTGATATGGACAACCAATCAATCTCCTGCAGGGCCATCCAGCCACTTGACGGATAGTTTATTTTGATAGGTGTCAACAATTACTAGCCATATACAGGAGATACAGCTATAAACCATTTATCTGTTCATCTTGCATTCTATAATGGAAATGTTTTAGTGAAAAAGAATATTTGTTTACCTTCTTATGGGAAAAAAAGATTTCTACATATATTCCATGTAGTTCTTATTTATATATTTTAGATCAACTGAAAATGGATGGTGAGCTTCCTTAAATTGAGGGCAAACTTGCCCTGTTCTGAGAATTGCAACACATCTGAAAAGAAAAATGACACATCCTCTTTTCTAGCCAGATAATGAGAGCCCTTCTGCTTCTCTTGGCACGAGAACATGCACTGAATTATTAACTATTGGATCAGATTCCCGGAGAGCTAAGGAGGGAGAGGGAAGACATGTAACCAGAGCCCAGTAATCAGATATGATTTTCTAAAGAGGGAGGAAAGCCAACTCTTATTAATGCAAGTTCCACCAGTGCCAAGGGAAAGCATTCTGAGAACACAAGGACAAAGGACCATTTTGTCCAAACACCAAGTAGTTACATCCACAATAGTCGTTGAGTTCACATATTGTGCTAAGTGTTTGCTTCAGTAATGGTTCATTCCACAAACCATAATGGCCAAACTACAGTATAAGCCATAAACCAGATTTTAAAATTCCTGCTGAAATAAATGCCCTAACAATTCGCAGCAGCCTTCCCTTCTCCTAAGGTTAGGCACCCCTTTTTCTTGTATATATACCTACCTTCTGTGAAACAATCTGGATCATATTTTAACTAAGAGAAGGCTAAGTCATCCAAGACGATAAGTGACAAATCTTACTGTGTAGACTGTACAGTCATATTTACAAAATGTGAAGTACAAACACGATCCAAGGGTGGATGTCACTGATTTTAGTAATTCAAATTTCTGGCGAGCTTAATTTAAATGGGGAGAATATATTTCTTTTTACAATGTATTATTTTTAAACAGCGGTGCTGGAAACAGCTGTCTTAATCCAAAACTCTTTCAATGATTGGTACTCACACATTTGAGCATTAGCCTAATTCTTGTGGGCTCCTGAACAAGGATCTTTGTATTGTTTTGGTTGTACTGATGCTTAAACCTGGCTTCCTCACTTCATTTGGAGTTTTGTATGTCAAAGGACCTATTTGTGGTATGATTTTTTTTTTAAAAAGGTACTATGCATCATTATTCTAAATACATTGAGGAAGGTTTGCAGTTTGCTCTCCCTGTGCTTCAGGTAAGAACTCCCTGAGCTGATTTCCACTCCTGGTGGCCTCCAGAACATGGATTTGTTTTTAAGGCAACAAAAATGGGAAATTACTAGATGACAAAAGTAATCATACTATACTTTTAGTTAAATATATTTGTAAGTGAATTAGGCTCTCCCGACTACATTAGGAAACACAACTGAAAGATGAAGTGAACTGGAAAGTATTACAGAGCCCTACTCTGAGTGAAGTTCTCATAAGCATGTATTAGATTAATTCGCTGGTAAGGAAATACAAGAGCCTCCAACCACTTTAAGGATCTTTATTTGTAAATGTTAATTTGTTGTTTAAAGTAATGAATTACAATGACAGGTTATACAAGGAAACCCAGTCAGAGTGCCAAGTTCACAAAGTACAGACATAGCAGAGGATTCAGAAAGTTGTACATTTGGTTGGATCCCACGACAAATTATGTGCAACTCTTTCTGCTACAGACAGAGAAGTTGCTATGGCCCATGACTTGCAGTACAGAAGGAGCCTCAAATACTGGATAGCATTACCTTTTTCAGAAACCAGCCCACTTCGCTTCCCAGGTACTGGCCTGAAATTCACTTTTGTGACCACGAGAGCAGCATTCTGATTAGCCTCCCTCCCCTCCCAATATTCATATCGAGTGGGAGGTGTTTGCTTTCATTAAGTTGCCAATCATTCAGATTGCAGTTTTCCAAACCGAGGATTGGCAACCAGGCTGGCTCTTGTAGGTTTAGATAATGAGAATTCATGTACTTCCATCAATGGGCAAAAAGCTTCATGTACTCCTCGTTTCATTTTCTGAACATGTAGAATTTAATGTGGGGGGGGGGGGTGTCAATTTTGTGCATTGGTAGCAGCATCCGCAGCTATGCTCTCAGTTCCTAAATAGAGCAAGCAGATCAACATGATGCTAAATTGCAACAGGCAGAACAGGCTGGTGGGGCCATTCCATGGTTCTCCCCAAGGACCAATGGTTTTATTTCCACCTGGGCTTGAAGGACTTGGGTCTTCTTCAAAGCTTTGGCAATTTGAAGTGCTGCCTGATTCCTTCAATGACATACCTCTCCGTCATAATTTTAGCCAGGCCTTCTTGAAAGTAATGCATTGCAAGTTTTAAAGAACCAGGAACTGCTTCACATATTTTAGCAGCCAGCTAGGTAGACACCTGGTTTTTGCTTTGCTTTATTCCTATCTCAAACTGTACTGGGCATGTCATCCCACATAACCTTTCCATGGCCGAGATTTAGAAGCAGTCTTTAAAAACTGCCAATTGTACTCACCAAGGATAAACTTGTTCACCATCAATGCAGGAAAGAATTGGGCAGAGGAAGGACGGTCATCAGGCCTTGGGCAGTGAGCACATATGAACTGGCCTTCAGCCTTCATTTAACTTTTCAAACTCATCATACAGACAAAAGCAACTAAGAGCAAATAATGCTCCAAAGAAGTAGCCCAATTATGTTTGGGCTTTGAAAAAGATACATTAAAATAAATTTTAAAAAAACCCAATGCTTTTTCTTCGGTCTGCCCCATTTTCTTCGGTCTTTTCCTTTTTCCTCCCCCATGACAGACTTCTAGGTTCTCAGACCCTATTCACTATAACCCAACCTTTACAACATACTTTGGGTCCTAAATAAAGCTACAATAAATTAATAGCTATGTGTATGTCTGTGTCTACAATTTCTCAAGTATCAAACTAGTTCTGGCAAGAAGTAGTTCCCCTGTGAAACCAGCAACTATAAAACCTGTCGTCTCCCTCAGCAATCTGTAGCACAAGAGTCCTTCTGCCAGTAACAGGCACTGTGGGGTAGAATATCAGTGTTTCCACTTATTGTAATGGCTTGATACCAGTTCAAATCCATCCAACCCAAGGAAAAAGGTCAAACGAGCTATTTCATAATAACACTAGTGAGAGCTTTTCAGAGCTTCAAGACCCTCTACCTTTCAGGGGACATTGGAGAGAGGGATTTATGACCTTCCAGGAATTGAATTGTCCCAGGTGACATAAACAGGGATACTTAAAACTCTTGTTCAGTAACCTCTAGAAAAACTTGGGTTCCTTGTTCTTGACTTATGTCATGTCAACCAGCATTATTTCCACTCTATGACATTCTCACTGTTCCTGTCTTTCACTACTGCTTCCCCCTTTCCTTGCTTGAGCAAAAACAGTCAATTCCAATATAGAGAAGAAGGAAAAGAGCAAAGGAATAGAGATCCATTTCTCATCCAGCTTTTGTTAGAAAGGGACAGTTTATCTAGCAGCAAATGCCACAATATCCATTTGAAATGGACTGAAAGGCTTTGGCTAAAGTCATATGCTAAAGGCCAAGTAAAGAAGAACTCCCAAACTATCATTCCACATCACCCAAAACCTCCAGTAAACAACTGCTCTTTGTGGAATATCAGTTATGGTCCATTGCTAGTACATATATATGAGAGGTATCTTGGCAGCTCCATGGTTTTGGCAAGGAACTGCTACCCTGGAACAGGCGGCATATAAGAGTACCAGGCATGCCACTGAATGTGTTCCCCCCCACAAGCAAGTAAGTGCCAAGACAAGAGGGCAATGCTGGTGCAACATGCAGAGAGGCTGGTTTTAGTCTGTTGTAACTTAGCATGTTAGTGGCACATGGCAAAAATCTCCCTGCCCTCTGAATGTACTAGACTAAATTTCAAGAGCTTGCAGAGAAAATTCTAAATAGGTTTTAGAGCAAGCTTCTTACAAGTTAGACCTTGAAAGCAAGAAATGATAAAAGTTCTGACGCACAGATTACAGAATCTGTTCCTTGATCAGAGCTCCAGCAGATTGTGGGGAAATCATTCAAAGGAGGCAATCAAAGCCACGTCTGGACACATGCCACTGACAGCGGAATTTCTGCTTCCGCTGGTCCAGAGAGATTAACTTAAGTCGATACCTGATTGACTGAGGTCCTCCAAAAATACACAGAATGGAAAGCTTCCTGTAAGTTTCGGAGTTAATCACAGGAAAGGGTCTTCCTGATTGCCCTTTAACAGGGGGCTCTAATGTAGTCTAGAATGGAAATCTAGCCTGGGAAGAGGAGGCAACTCTTATTAACAGCTAAAAAGGTGCAAATTTACCCACACAGTCCCTTTTCTTTAGGGACAGATTCTTCTTATTCCCAGAACTGCAGCTTAGCAGAACAAGAGGTCTTTTGTTTGTTTTGTGCTGAGATGAATGTCAGGGAACCCAGTATGACAAATAAGAAAGCTGCACCTAAAGCAGATGGAAAGCCCCAAGCCCAAGTGCAAGGCTGCACAAGCATTTGGACAAATCCGGAAATGAGATGGCAAAGCACGTGGAGGGAAAAAAAAAGCCATCTACAGGCCTGCTATAGAGGTTGTGGCTGGAGGACAGAGAGACTCCTCCTCCCATTCTTAGGGAGCAGGCCTAGCCCCAAGCAGGTTGCCCACAGATATAGGAAAGACTTCAGAGAATCTGGAGTCTGACGGAATTATTGGACAAGCCTCAGCCGTGTCTGCTAACCACAGCTCTCCCATGAAGACAGCAGGATCATGTTCTGCCTACTGTGAGCCATCTGAAGATATTTGGATCCAGGGAGTTTGAGGGCAACAGAAACCACCAATCGAGGGGAAAACACCAGGAAATGCAAAGAGGATCCCACGGGGCAGATGGCGGGCAAACTGGCAACCAAAGACAAGAGGGATAGAATACAGCGAGTCAGCCCTCTCTAAGTGGCAACTTTTCTACCTGCACTGGGGGTGTGGGGGGAAAGGACGCTGGGAGCCTTTCAACACCAGCAGGTTTTGGGAGAGTGCTCTGAGCCCTCCGGCTTGCTTGCTTCTTCTCCCAGCTCGACCACATTCAGTTCATCAGCTGCGTATGTGCGGAGTCCTTCCAGCTCCTTCTTGTGAGCCTGCAAGACCAGCTCTGTCAGACGGGTGAAAGACTGAAAAAGAGGAGCAACCAAGAGTTGTTGTTGTTTTTTTAAAAAAAATGTTTATTATTCTATTTTTATCCTGTCTTCATTACTTTATAGGTAACTCAAGACAGTGAACATACCTAATATTCCTTTCTCCTCCTGTTTTTTCTACATCAATCCTGTGAATTGGGTTGGGTTGAGAGAGTGACTGGAGAGTGAGTCACCCAGTTGGCTTTCATGCCTATGGTAGAACTAGAATTCACAGTCTTCTGGTTTCTAGACCAAACTGGCTCACATAATTATGGTTATAAAGGTAAAAGTAAAGGTTTCCCCTGTCCAGTCATGTCAAACTCTAGGGGACAGTGCTCATCTCTGTTTCTTGGCTGAGGGAGCCAGCGTTGTCCGAAAACATTTCTGTGGTCATGTGGCCTGCATGACTATATGCCGAGGTGCATGGAAAATTGTTACCTTCCCACCAAAGTGGTACCTATTTATCTACTTGCATTTGAATGTTTTCGAACTGCTGGTGGGCAGGAGCTGGGGCAGGTAACGGGAGCTCATCCTGTCACGTGGCGCACAGATCTCAAATGTGGGCTATCAGCTTTTCAGCTGATAAGCTCAGCATCTTTAATCACTTTAGTCCTTGCCCCTCCCAATTATGGTTTTAATTATGATCCTTGCAATCTGGGTGACTGTGGATGTTTAGAAATAAATGAATGGGCTACTTAAGCTAGGTAGCACTAAGTCACCTATTTGAGTACCCATTTTAGACAATTCAAACATACTTCAGAGTACCTTTTTCATACAGTATATATTAATATACCGTAATATATTATACATGTATTTTGTCTTTTCTTCCTCAACAGGAGAGAGAGAGAGAGAGAGAGAGAGAGAGAGAGAGGGAGAGAGGGAGGGAGGGAGGGAGGGAGGGGGAGGGAGGGAGAGGGGGAGAGAGAGGGGGGGAGGGAGAGGGGAGAGAGAGAGAGAGAAAGAAAGAAAAAGAAAGAAAGAAGGAAGGAAGGAAGGAAGGAAGGAAGGAAGGAAGAAAGAAAGAAAGAAAAAAAGAAAGAAAGAAAGAAAGAAAGAAAGAAAGAAAGAAAGAAGTGGAAGACAAAGTTCTCTTGGTTTCCATTAAATTTTAGTGACCTGGAAAACCCTACCTTAGATTGAAGTGCAAAGACGACAACTGACCTGGAAGCCCCTCATCTGAGTTATTCCATCCCCAAAATTCTTACCTCTTTGATGTTCAAGTTGGTACAGGCACTTGTTTCATAGAAATCCATGCCATATTCCTTAGCTAGCTGAAAGAAAATTGACGTATAAACCCAATGAGGGCTAGTATATTTTTCTACTACTATCTTCAAATCTACCTTTCCACCTCTATTTCACCTCCAAATCTAAAAAGCTACTTATAGAAGGCAAGAACAATATTGTCCAACAGCTTGTACTGTATGTTATTTATGTATGGTTAGGACACTGGTTGACCAAGATCTCAGATACTGACCTCAATTCATTTTTAATAAAACAATGATCTGCCCAATTTAGAACAAAATCTATAGGAGATCTATATAGAAAAGATACCCTGTTTCCCCCAAAATAAGACATCCCCTGATAATAAGCCCAATCAGGCTTTTGAGTGCATGGCAATAAGGCCAAGTGCTTATTTCAGGGTTCAAAAAATATAAGACAGGGTCTTATTTTCGGGGCAACATGGGTAGTAGTTTCCCAATTTCATTTCTACATACTTGTATATCATGCTGTTAAATTGCTTTCCATTGCTTTTATTCAATAGTTCTCACTCACACAAAATATACCCACATATGTATGTATGACAGCTTCACATAGAAACTGTGAGAAAAATATTCCTTACACGCTAACTTTCCATGAGGAGGGAAGTTCTTTTGTATAGAATGTCATTTAGTGCCATGAGCTGCTTGGATTGATGCAGCTCAGCTGAGAGGCTAGTCCATCACCCCAATAAATATCTGGTTTCTATAACTGGACCCGCCTATGTTTTTTTACCTGGAGGCCTTGCTCTCGGCCCACCTGCCTCTTCTGCTCCTCATCTGCTTTATTCCCAATGAGGATCTTCTGGACGCCATCTGGAGCATACTGCAAAGGATAGGAGAGTCTTTAGTCCTTTCATATCTGCATAGCTAAGTGAGAACTGAGTTGGAAAGTATTGCTGTTTTTTATCTATTGCCATTCTTGTGCTTTGCATATAGAGGAGAAAAATCACTTTTATTTTTTGGGATTAAAAGAGCACCATCTGATAATATTCTTCATCTCATAAGCACCTCAATTTGTCTTGGAAGCAATGGGCTTCAGAGACCCAGAATATAACAGAGCCTCCAGAAAGTTAACCAAATGCATGAGCTCCCACATTTAATCCCCTGCATTGCGTCACACAGCGTTTCCTTCATCCCAAACTGATTAAATTTTCCCTTAAGTTCACTCAGAAGGCAGCAAATTATTTCACTGAAGGGGGAGCAGAACATAAAAGGTCTCCCAAGTTATCATCTACACTACACTGATTTGGTACACAGGGTGAGAATTATGTGGCCAATCGTGAGGCAAAATGGAAAATATATTACCAGCTATGCTTGTACACCTCTGAGAAAGATTTCTTCAATGAAAAGTCAGAGAACATCCTTCTGTGCAGAAACAGTCAGACATTCCTTGATTTACGACCGGTTACTTAGCAACCGTTGGAGCTTACAACGGATCTCTCTAGGACAGTGATGGCGAACCTTTTTTGGTTCGCGTGCCAAAATGGGGGGATGCCGGGGGGCGCGTGTACGTGCCCACACCCATAATTCCATGCGGCCCCCCTTCACATGCGCACGTGACACCCCCCCCCCCGCTCCTGGCATGTGATGGCACGCCTGTTTTTCACTGTCCCCAAGCTCCAGAGCCTTTCTAGGAGCCTGGGGAGAGCACAAAAACGGGCCTTCCCCACCCCCTCCGGAGGCTGAAAACAGGCTGTTTCCTGACTCCCAGTGGGCCCAGAAGGCCTGAAAATCAGCTGGCCGGTGCGCGCATGCGTGCCAGACCTGAGCTCACATACTTACCGATATGGCTCCACATGCCACTTGTGGCACACGTGCCATAGGTTCGCCATCACGGCTCTAGGAGTACTTATAACCTGAATTCAAACTTCTGATGGCCTCCCCCCAAAGGTCATGTGACCGCATTTCAGGTGCTCAACACCCAGGCTGCATTTACAGCTATTTGCAGTGTCTCACAGTCATGTGAGCACGTTTTACAATGGCTTTGCCATAACCCAGCATTTACTTATGGTTTTTGGCAAAGCAGCCCCATAGTGAGCCACTAGTTTGCTAAATGACCGCACTTTTTTTTTATGACTGTGGCATCTGCTTTACAATGCAATGTTTGCTTAACGACAGCTGCAGAAAAGTTCATAAAATCAGATCAGTCAGTTGGGTGATCCGATTTATGATCATCACCAGTTACCACCATGGTGGCAGGATTCCTTGCGGTTGTAACTTGAGGATTATTTGCCTCAACATCCCCCAGCAAACCTCCCCCAGTAAACAGCAAAGAAATGTTTCTGCTTACTTCGTCCACATCGCTAGCCCATTTCATTATGTGCTGATATGAGCGCTCACTGCTAATGTCGTAAACCAGAAATATCCCCTGCAAAGAGAACCAGGTAAGGGAACAAAAGAAATGTGAGCATCACACAAAGTGAAAATGAAAAGAGGCCTTTACTCAGAGGAAAATAAATTTACTATTAGGTTACGCCCTAATATTTATCTTAGAAAAGAGCACAGGAAAGCATTTGGGGAATGATACATTAATATAGATGGTAATGGAGCCCGTTTGAGGCAGCGGGTTAGGAACCAGGAGACTGTGAGTTCTAGTCCCATTTTAAGCATGAAATCAGCTGGGTGACTTAGAGAGATCACTCTTAGTCCTAAAGCAACAGCAAACCAATTCTGAAAATCTTGCCAAGAAAACTGCAGGGATTAGCCCAGGTAGTTGTCAGGAGTCAACACTGACTCAAAGACGTGTGTGCACACATACACATGCACTTAATATTGCCTGCTGTCCTTTCAACAGATTAGAATAAATTGCAGGAAAATACTTATCTAGGGACTGGACAGGATAGCCAAATGGTCATTGATTCATATTGAATTTCTCAAGCCCATCTCCCAAACCTTCCCCAGAGCCTCTCAGCCTTTCTCCTAACATTCTAAAATTATACATGATATTAGCTTGGGGTGAGGAAAATTATAAACTAGTCAGGCCTGGTTACAGAAATCCCCAGAGCCTGTTCTGGCACTCCAGCGACATCACTTTGGAGGGGAAGGAAAAAGTCATAGAACTGTAAGGCAGGCAGAGGTGAGTTTCCAGCCAAGCTATTTATTGTCATAAGGAAATGCAATAATCCCCAGTCCATCCAATCAGGTTACTTTCCATACATTTAAATTTAAAATAAATAAATAAATGCATTTGTGTTAGGAAATATAATAAACAGAGAAATTATACTGCAATCTACAGTGTACAGATTACAATGTGATACTGTAGTCCCCCCCCCCCACAGACTACCATATTTCATCTCTACTTTTAGCCAAAAATATCATACCTGGGCACGTCTGTAGTACTGTTTAGTGATTGTTTGGTACCGTTCCTGGCCTGCAGTGTCCCTGGAACAGAAGCAGATGCTATTACGGTGAGTGGAAACCTCACTTTTCATGGGTAACACAATTTATGGCATGAAGTCAATTCCAGCATCCTACAGATAGAAAGCTCAATCTCAAAACTCCCCACAGATTTCAGGAAGAAAAGCACAGCAGCTCAACAAAGTTAGGAATAATTTATTCCGTTGCTTTATTTATGGCATTTATATGCTGTTCCAAGCCACTGTTCAAGAAGAATTAAAAAGGAGAAGATTTATAACAGCAATAAAAGCATTAAAATATTTCAGCATTGCTTATACACCTGGTAGGGGGCAAATTATAAAGATGCTGAAATTTCTGAAACTCTGAGAATAATGGGGGTCGGTTCCCTATCTGAAGGAAGCAAGGTTGATTTCAGGGATGTCATTGTATGGCATGTTTTAAAACACCAGGGAACAAAGGGAGAGAAAACTGAAAGGAAGCAACAGATGGAAAGCATGTTATCTTGACAAAGCTTTACAAATACATCCTGTTTACTCACTTCAAACTCTTCTCAAAAGTAGCACATCTGTTGGCGTGCAGCTTTGTAGGACTTTTTTTGTTTTCAGATTCTAAAAGACAAATGCCCCTGAGAAACCAACTGGCGTGAAAAGCCGAGTGAAGTTTATCTATAAGTACATACGATAGATAGGCAATGGGATTGGCCCAAGGACTGGAGCATTGACTGGATGTCAATATTGGACTGTCGGAAGTAATATTCTTCTGGGTTCAGTTCCAAGTAGGGAAAAAGACACTGGATTCATGGAAGTTGCTTGGAAAGAAGGTTTAATGGAGAACAGGAGCACATGGCAGGAGCTCCTGAACCGAAAAGGTGGCTCACGTGCTTCCAGATGTAGGTTCCAGCGAAAAAGGACCAAGATGCTGGGAGTTCCTTGTTTTATGCTCTCTCTTGGGCCCCGCCCTGGGGCCTCCTGCTCCTGTGTAAGAAATGTACTGATTGGCTGTCAGACTCCCATGGTGCCATGCAAGGGCAACTCTGTAGGCTGTGTTTTGAGTTCAAGTTTGGCTGACCCAATTCCTAATATGGCTCTGTCTGAAGGAGGTATATCTTTGTTATGTAGAATAGACTGGTTCAGGCTATTAACAAAGGTGGGGGGGGGATGAGTTAGCTGGGCCATTCTCTGATGGCACATTGACAAAGGTGGGGGCTACTAAGAGTGAGTCTTTTGTCTGCCTGAAAGCATGTTTCTGGGGATATATAGAATAATATTCTGCCTTTTTATTATTTTTCTTGGATATTTCATTTTTCTAGGAGAGGGGTGGGTGCTAACTTCCTACAGGACAAGGTTGGTATATACTTGGAGGCCACCAAACAGAGGGAGGGGGAGGGATATTCAGACTGCCAGAGTAGCTTGAAGAAAAAGGCAGACAAAGAGGAGTTAGTTTGACCACTCTTGCTTTAAGTCTGCTTGAAATGCTGGTGATCTATTTCTAAGCTTTAATGTTAAAACATTAATAGCCAGGATTTTATTCATTTATTTAAATTTATATAGCCACTAATCTCAAATATATTGTTGTAAGGAATATCCTTCTGGGTTCAGTTCCAAGTGGGGAAAAAGACACTGGATTCATGAAAGTTGCTTGGAAAGAAGGTTTAATGGTGGACAGGAGCACATGGCATGAGCCCCTGTACAGAAAAGGTAGCTTACATACTTCCAGGTGTGGGTGAAGAGAAAAAGAGGAAGAAAGATGCTGAGTCCTTTGGGTTTATACTCTCTCTTGGGCCCCTCCCTAACTGTTTCCTGTTCCTGTATAGAAATGTATCCCATTGGCTCTCAGACCCCCCAGGGGCATGCTGGGGCAACTCTTGTGGGCTGTCCCAGGCTTGGCTGAATGAAAAGGGCCTTGGGCAAATCCTTTTGTGGTTCTGTTATGCAGAAGACTTTCAGGCTAGGTGAGAGGAATGTGTGAGCTGGGCCCAGTCCTTAATGGCCCATTGTCAAGGGGTGGGGTTTTTTTCCAAGAGGAGTCTTTTGTCCGCTCACAAGCATGTTTCCAGATGTGTTCCACAGAATATATTCTGCCTTTTAATATCTCCTAGGATACCTCATTTCCTAGGAGAGGGGTGGGTGCTAACTTCCTACAATATGACTCTGGGAGACTCACAGCAATTTATAAAGAATGTAAAAAACAAAACCGATACAAAAACCATATGATGATTTAATGGTGGCACAAGGGACAATGGAGATGAACTGAAATGAAAGTACAAATAAGCAAATAAACAAAACCAGCCAATGCCAAACTTCTGCATATTGTGTCAGATACATTTGGTGATTATTTCAGAATAGGATGACACTTCTATGCATGCTTTTTAGGGAACAAGGGGTTTGATTTTCTGAATAAACATGTTTTCTAATTGTACTCTAAGAATAGACTCTTTTAAATACCTCCTATTTACCACGTATTGCCCATCCATGGGGAAAAAAGGCTGATGGATAGGTGCAGCACAAAGGACTGAGAGTCATATGATGCAAATTGTATTCATTAGCCATTCTAATTTTGCCAACAGGGTCACATGGATAAATGTATACTTATTGACATCATATCCATAAAAATGTTTAACATATCTATGGTAACTATGGAAGTCCTTGCCTACATTGCATATGCACAAAAGGGAAGAGAGATGGGGACAGGGGAGGAAAATAAATTAGTAGAATAGTGAGCCTTAAGTAATATTGGTTAAATAGATAACTGGATCAAACAGCAATGTGAACCATCAGACTGCTCGTCTTCCCACCTGTTTCTCTGAATTGTGTGAAATTAGAAATCAGGCGTGATTTCCAACTGTATTTGTTCTTCATCCAAGGCCAAGCTCATTTACTTCTTGCATTGCGGAATGAAGACAGTAAAGGGCAGTGGAAGAGTCCGAGCAGCTGCTGTGTACTGATTATCTTTCTGCTTTTACAGCCTTTCCTTATATCTGATCTGGACTCTGGCCCAAAATTGGCCACAACTAATATTTTTACAAGGTGTGACTTCCCAGCCAATGCATCTGAGAACATACTGTACACAGGGTAGGTTTCAGGTTTCAGTTTGGGAAGCACGTGTGGCTTGGCTGCCTCCTGCTGGATAGATTTAAATGTATTCCTCTTGAAAACAATCTATAAAATAAATACCCCCTTTCATGCCATAAATGAACAATGAGGCATCCGCGTTTCATTTTAACAGGGAATTACTCATTGCATTTTCTCTTTAAGCTGTCAATATCTGCAATTTGCACTAGGAAAAAGGCACAGCCAAGTCCCAATGTGCCGCTGTGTGATCAAAGGATTAAAATTCTTCAATCCCATGGTAAGGAGATCTCCTTTTGTATCCCTCAGAGAGAAGGGAAGATAAAAGGGAAGCTGAGGAGAACCCTCATCCCAGATGAAGGGAGAGAACTGGGCAGGGAAGAAGTGCAGTAAGATCTGCCTGTCTCATCAGCTTTGGCTCTGGCTCAATGCAGCACAGGCTTTCAATCCCAGTATTGTGCTATCCTCTGCCAAAGAATTGATCTCCCAACCCTACACAAATGAACTGCTGAGCTCACACTATAAACACACAGTAAAAGAATGATGATATCAACTGTGTCATGAAGCCAAAGTGGAAATAATGGGAATGATGTGTTTTAAGTTAATTGCATTATGACATCAGTAGTGGGTTCTGAATTAGTTTGCTACCGGTTTGTGCGCGCGCGACGCTTCTGTGCATGCGCTGAAGCTTCTGCACATGTGCAGAAGCGTTCCGGGTGGGTGGGCGGAGCCTCCCGCCGCTGCCAGTTCTAAGAACCGGTCCGAACCGGGAGCAACCCACCACTGCATGACATGCAGCTCATCAGCTGCGCAATGATGTCACGACATGTGTGATATCACTTGCTCCACTGCAGATACCCATGCCTAACTCCAAGCAACATCTGAGCTTCACTGAACCTCTTTACCTGAAGATGTTCAACATAGAATATTAATTCCTGCTACTAATAATTTAAATTTACAGTGGTCTCCAAACTTGGCAACTTTAAGACTTGTGGACTTCAACTCCCAGAGTTCCTCTGCCAGCTTTGCTTTCTCTTTGCTGGCTGAGGAACTCTGGGAGTTGAAGTCCACAAGTCTTAAAGTTGCCAAGGTTGAAGACCACTGATTTAAAAAGCTTGTGATTTGCAAAGTGATTTAATACATGTATATGTTTATGTTTACTTTCTAATTACCCTTTAAATTAGATTACATTCTCTTGTCAATTTATACTGAAATGTGTAACTTGTCTAAGACCTCTCACTTAATCCATAACAAAGAAAAACTTTAATACCTGTATTACTTACCAGATCTGGATTCGGACCTTAATTCCATCTACTTCTATAGTCTTCATTTTAAAATCAACTCCTATGAACAATAAAATAAAATCACATGAAGTGCAAATAGTAATCCGAGCAATCATCCAATATATTGCCGTATGAAATTAAATTATGCTCAGAATGTTAAAGCAGAGATATATGTCAAGTCTGTGAGTTTGTCAAGCCCTACAAGTCTGGCAAATTCAGGATAAAAAACTACCTGGATTTCCAAAAAGATCTTCATTGCCAGTAGGGTGAAATAACAAAAGCTTGAAAGCTTGTGAAAGCAGTTCCCCAAATCAACTTTTACTTAGTGTAATCAAGACAGAGTTATTCTCTGTCGGGCCAAAGTCCAAAGACAACACAGTGAAATCCAATGGAGTCCAAATCTTTATTTCCTTACTCCTAAAACAGATAGTCCTCAACTTACAACCATTCATTTAGTGACCGCTCAAAGTTACAATGGCGCTGCAAAAAAGTGACTTATGAGAGTTTTTCACATTTATGACTTGCAGCATCCCTATGGCCATGTCCATCAGAATTCGGATACTTAGCAACTGGCATGTATTTATGACAGTTGCAAAGTCCTGGGGGTCATGTGATCACCTTTTGTGACCTTCTGACAAGCAAAGTCAATTGGAAAGCCATGTTCACTTAACAACTGTGTTACTAACTTAACAACTATAGTGATTCACTTAACAACCGTGGTAAGAAAGGTTGTAAAGTGGGGCAAAACTCACTTAACAACCGCCTGGTTTAGCAATGTGGTGCTGGTGACCATGGCGGAACGAAGAGCCAGCAAATGAATTGGCTTTTCAGAATTCCTCTCTGCACAAGGAAAGGCCTGAGGATCATCCACAAGGGCTCATGCAGTAATTGCCCACGAGGAGTCTTTAAGATAGCAGTCTTCAGTGGGTTAGACTCTGGGAGCTGAGGCAACACCATCTTTGCTTAAACTGCAGTTGGCACTTCTAAAAGGACACTGGATTTACATGCTCCCTTTCTTAATCACTCCTGGAAATTGCTTGTTAGGGATTTTTTTAAACTTCAGAATGGCAAGTTCCATTATATACCGGGTGAGTTTCCTTCAATCCTTGGCAACATTTTTTTTTTTGGTGGATTTTAAAAAGACAGATTACAAGAGTGATATACAAAAAGTTATTACACTGCATTTACAAATGAAACTGACTGGTGTCTTAGTAATTAAAAGGAATATACAAATAACAAACCAAGAGTTGGATAACCCTCCATATTTCCTGTTCTGTAAGACATTCCAGTACAATTGGTATTTTTCCTCTATATTTGTTTTCTTTTCACAAACCCCCATTGCTTTAGCAATTGACCTACTTGTATACAAAACTAACTCCATGCTGTATTTACACTCAGACATACAGTTTAAGTCAACATTGAGATGATGCAATCTAGCCTTTTTGTTCTAAAATTCCTCCTAGTTACAACACACAGGCCAATCCATTCTTGGTCTTCTTAGTACTTGAAATATCTGTGACCATTCCATAACACCTCAGCAGCAGAGCCAATAATTCATTTCAGTCAACCAAATATGAAATTCTCATAAGTAATAAAAGATTGAACCCTATGTTACGTTTCAAGGGCTTCATTTGGCATTGATTCTATCAATCTCAGTCAAAGAACTTGGGTCCCACAAGTAACAGAAAGGCATGAAAATGTTAAGTGTCTTAACATTCTCCTAAGGGACTACTCACAAATACAAACAAGTAATATGAAGAAAATAATAATGGATAGTGCAGAAATTCGGTGCTCCCACTGTCTCTAAATTGTTAAGCATATAAACCAGCAGGATATAAATCTCCCTATTTTTTACTTGGCAGGCAGCTTCTAAAGTCCCCCAGGAAAAGATAAATTCTCAATAAACCTTTACGGATTGCTCAAAATTGCCCTACAGGTTGAGAAAGGACATCTGGGTTGCTATTTCAGGCATATTGCCAACTCTCCTCAGGCCTGAATCTTCTTTTGCTTGTAGTGCAAAATGTAGAAGTGTAGGGATCCTGAATGAAAGGAACTTCGTTTGTAACCCTTTAAATAGCCTTCATGCTAGCTGTAGGATAAGAAACTGTATAGAACAGTGATGGCGAACCTATGGCACGCGTGCCACAGGTGGCACGCGGAGCCATATCTGCCGGCACGCGAGCCATTGCCTAGCTCAGCTCCAGTGCGCATGTGCGTAACGGCCAGCTGATTTTTGGCTTGCACGGAGGCTCTGGGAGGGCGTTTTCGGCTTCTGGAGGGCCTCCGGGGGGGGGGCAGCATTTTTGCCCTCCCCATGCTCCAGGGAAGCCTCTGGAGCCTAGGGAGGGCGAAAAATGGGCCTACCGGGCCCACCAGAAGTTGGGAAATGGGCCATTTCCGGCCTCCAGAGGGCCTCTGGGGGGGGTGGGGGAGGCCGTTTTTGCCCTTCCCAGGCACTGAATTATGGGTGTTCGCACTCGCGCATGTGCGATAGTACACGCACATGCACTTTCGGCACCCGAGGAAAAAAAGGTTCGCCATCACTGGTATAGAAGTTAAAATCCAGGAACAGAACCATAATGCAGCAAGACTTTAACATTCTAAGTAGAGAAGGACACTGGCTCACGAGTGCTTTGCCAGGTTTAATCATGAAATGTCCAATTAAAGTGGTAAAATCTTTGGAAGCCTTTACAGCATTAAGTTAGAAGGACTGATGGTGTCACTTGGGTGAAGTCATTTCTGGTAACTATCGTTTATTTATTTAGCCACCCATCTCATCCAAGTGACTCCGGGTGGCTTACAATTCTAAAACTATAAAAAGAATTAAAACAATTAAAAAGAACAAATCAATAAAAACATCCAAGGAATCTATCTACCATTTTAACTTGTGATAACTAGGCACCGAATGGAAAGAATCAATAGAATTCAATTTACTGTAAGATGACTAGTAGTTTGGTTGATTAGGCTACATAACAGCAACATTAGAAGAGAATATTTGTAGCTCAGGGTTGAACTGTGGTGCTCAGAGAGCACCAAAGGCCCCAATAGCTACATTCTTCAGAAGAATTTTCTGATTGAAGATTAAATATATTGTGTTAGGAAATCATACTGGTCTTTGATGGTGACTCACAAATTGCATTAGAATTCAGAGGTCCCCAAACTTGGCAACTTTAAGACTTGTGGACTTCAACTCCCAGAATTCTCCAGCCAGCATAGCTGGCTAGAGAATTCTGGGAGTTGAAGTCCACAAGTCTTAAAGTTGCCAAGTTTGAAGACCTCTGCATTAGATTCACTAAGAACAAAGTGTTTTGTACTCCAAAACTCTTATTTTGCAAACTTTCCATAGTTGCCCAAATTTCATTATTTTCATTATCCATAGTAAGTGAGGATTCTGGTGTTATATCACTAAGGGGGAGAACAAGACCATTTTGTAAATGGCACACTGTGGAAGAAATTGTATCTGCAAGAATTTATTTATTTATTTATTTATTTATTTTATTTAATAGGTTTGTATGCCGCCCAACTCCCAGAGGGACTCTGGGCGGCTCACAGCATATTAAATACAAAATCTAAAAAACAGTTTAAAAAAATTTAAGAACAAGGTTAAAATAATGTAAACAATTAAAACATTTAAAAGCATTTTTTTTAAAAAAACCACAATTTAAAAACCCAATGATGCACTCATGGGGCCAAGAATAATAGGTGTTATATTAAAATCATTGGCCCCAGGCCTGTCGACAAAGCCATGTTTTTAATGCTTTTCTGAAGGCTGGCAGGGTGGGAATGATGCGGATCTCGGGGGGTAGTGTATTCTAGAGAGCCAGTGCCGCTACAGAGAAGGCCCTCGTTCGTGGGCCCGCCAGCCGACATTGTTTGGCTGACGGGACCACCAGCAGACCAACTCTGTGGGCTCTAATCGGTCTTAGGGAGGTATGCTGGAGAAGGCGGTCTCGGAGGTAAACTGGTCCTAAGCCATGTAGGGCTTTAACGGTAACCAACACCTTGAATTGCGCCCGGAGCCCTATGGGCAGCCAGTGCAGTTCGCGAAGGATGGGTGTCACATGGGTGTATCTAGGGACACCCATCACCACACGCGCTGCCGCATTCTGCACTAGCTGCAGTCTCCAAACGTTCTTCAAGGGTAGCCCCATGTAGAGTGCGTTGCAATAGTCAAGGCGTGAGGTAACAAGGGCGTGAGTGACTGTCAGTAGTGCCTCCCGATCCAAGAAAGGACGCAACTGGTGCACAAGACGGACTTGCAAAGGTCCCTCTGGCCACAGCTGTTAGATGTTGGTCCAATTTTAGCTGTGGATCCAGAAGGACCCCCAAGTTGCGAGCCCGTTCTGAGGGGATCAAATTCACCCCCCCCCAGAACCAAGGAGGGACAGATGTCAAAGTCCTTAGGAGGCAACATCCAAAGCCACTCGGTCTTATCCGGGTTGAGTTTGAGCCTGTTAACCCCCATCCAGACCCTTACAGCGTCCAGACACCGGCACATCACATCAACTGCCTCACTGAATTGGCATGGGGTGGATATGTACAGCTGAGTGTCATCAGCATACTGTTGGAACCTCACCCCATGCCTACGGATGATCTCACCCAACGGTTTCATGTAGATATTGAAAAGCATAGGGGAAATAATCGACCCCTGAGGAACCCCACATATGAGGGGTCTCGGGGTCGACCTCTGTCCCCCAGACTGCGACCGGTCAGAGAGATAGGAGAACCACCGCAAAATGGAAAGTTCTTACTGCAAAAGTATTCATACTTATAGCTACCTGGCCAAAGTCATCTGTGATCAGTTTTACGTTCTAACCAGTCCTTGGAGCAGAACAGGCTTTTCAAGACAGGCAACATGTTTCTAATTTTACCCCTTGTGATTCTGCTAATCTTCCATCTCAGCAATTCAGGAAAATAGAAAAATGGGGCCTGAAAGTCTAGCCAGGCAATAATCTTCTCTGCTTTTTCAGCTAAAAAAACTCTGCACTATATATGGTCCGTCCCCCCCAAATAGAGATACCCATTCACAAGCTGCAGCCCTGCAAATGGACTGATCTTCAACTCCTGTAATGCTGATCCAATTATATTGGACTATTCTAGCTCCATTTTGGCAGGAGTCCCCAACCCCTGGACCACAGCCTGCTCAGAACAGAGCCGTGGCCTGTTCAGAGCCAGGCTGCAGAAGTGGCAGGTGAGCGCATGCATGTACGCAGCTCCATTTGCGCAAGCAACAGGCATGCTTGCTGCTGGTCATGAAAATGGAGCAGTGCACGGGCACATATGGACACCCACTGCTTGTGCGGATCCCCTCTCTCCCGCCTCCCTGCTGGTCCGCAAAGCCAGAAAGGTTGTGGACCGCTGCATTATGGGAGCTATGGAGCACATTATCACCTGACCTAGAGGTCATCGGCATTAGGATGCTACTACATGGAGAAGGCTTCTCAATGTAAGAAAAAATGTGGATAGCATTATGAACAATCTGGCAAGAGTTCATTTTGCTGCAAGCCTACAAAAGCAGTATCAAAGTACATTTTTCCATCCTGGTTAAATAGCTTTTAAAAAAAGAAAGAATAATGAATGAGTCAAGACTCCACACATATCAGAATGTCTCATGGCAGTTTAAAGACAATTAAACGTATATAAGTGCACCAGCGTGCCTACCATCCCTGTCCTAATGTTCCCTCTTATCAGTACCCATCTTATGTACTGTATATAAACAATGTTATATCTATGTATATTACCAATACGTACTTGACAAAATAAATAAAATATAAAATACAATAAAATTATAGTATTTTTTTTTGCAGACCACAGTCTATCATGAGAGGAAGTGGCACATTTATTACTGCTATTGCTATAAAAATTTACAATAGCAGCTTAGAAAAATCCTTGGTGAATTTAGAATGACATCTATCATGGCACAGAAGATTCTACAAAATATTTATTATTTCTATGCAACACTAGGGGGAAAATATCTTACAGTACAAGTAAATAAGAAATAAAGAAAGACAAGGTAGCCATAATTGTTTCTAAGCAACAGGCAAGAACAGGTAACTAAACCACTGTCATAGTTGTAAAATTTTCTGATTTACGATTGGCATGACCAATAAAGTTGGTTTTTTCAATATAAGATTAGCATTTAATTCATATAAATTTTCTTCTCTGCAGATGCAGGTTGTGATATACCCTCATGGCTAACATACTTTTTTCCAAGAAAGTCATTAGACCAGGGTCACATATGCCTCATGAATGAGGAAATTTCCAAAAATGTTTACAATTCTATCTTGTACAATTACAATCCAATTCTATCAAATGTAGTTTTTGTCCTAGTCTACCATCTAAGTTTTAGTAACCTATCTCAAATTCAATGCAAAATGTGGCCTTTGATTATGAAAACTTTCTGTATTCCATCAGTAGACTTTTAGTGACTTTATTCTGTAAACTCATACCGGTACTTCTTTCACTGCAATTCTGGATTATACAGTATCTAAAGGAAGTAGAGATAAGTTAGGATACAAATAGATACTTCTGATGGTGGAAGTGGAATATACTGGGGATTCTGGATGGCACTTGGGACAACACACCATTAAGATGAGTTCGTATATGGGTAAGAGGGATTGATTTAGCATTTGATAGGGCTGGGTTTCACATCAATGAATAGTGGATGGGTGGTAGATGAAGTGAGGGGTGAAGGGTGATCATGGCCACAGAAATGTGGCCCTGTAAATAATTGGAGAAGAATGAGGTAGCACTGGATAAGAGCATTTGAAAGAAGGGAAGGGAAGGGAAGAAATAGTCTGTGTGATGGTGTCAGAAAACTGAAAATACAAACGAGGACCAAAGGAAAGGAAGAGTTCCAGGATTGCCATGACCTCATCTAGTGTGAAATCTTGAAACTGTAAATTTCATTATGGAGTTGTTTCATGGAAAGTCAATAGCAAGAGATTGGGCTTGTGAGCGGGGGAAGATCCCCCGGAGGTCGATGGATCGTTGCTTCCCTTTTGAAAACATTCTTACTTAGAAAATAAAACCGAGATTCAAATCTAATTAACAAAATATTTATTTCAGTAGAAAAGTAATAAAAATAATCCTTAGTAAAGCTACATTTTATCGGCTAATGAAAAGAATCACTTCTACCTTGGTAGAAATGGCGAAGAGAAGGAGAAGGAGGAGACCTCAGGAATGCAGGCATGCGTAATAGAATATATCATACGTCTGCTTGACCATAAATACAAGAAACAGTAGAAAACATAGAGATGCACAAACTGACAATATTCACATCATGACAGGGCTTGATGAGTTGAACTATGGAAGGCTAGAAGACTTCTATGTCAATCTGCTGTGAAAGGAGAACCAGTAGGATCAGTGAATGCAGCAGCAAAAGAAGGGAAATAAATAGAGAAGGCTCTCAGCTGTAGACACATAAGAGCAGAGGGACACTCAGGAGGCCACTGATATCTGAGATGGTTGCCTTTCTCTCCAATTTTAATTGGTTGGTCTGTCAAGAAGCTTGTGCTGCTGATCTGTTTCTGTGCATAAGACAAGAGAAAGAGACTTAAGGCTATTTCATAGGTGAAAAACACAAAGCCGGGAAGTTGGACAACCCACCCATCCCCAATATACAATGGGATGAAAGGAAAAGAGATTCTGCCCACACCAGGAACCCTAGCTGAACTGGGAAAGCAGAATGAGCCTCCATGCTCCATCACCTACAAGCCAGATTCATGTTCTGTCTGGCAGATTTGTGCAACTGAGAGATTGTATGGACCTGGATTGGGAGATAGCTAAGCATTAGCCATCAATCAACCCTTCAAAGAGCTGGTCCTCCCATTTCTCAATGTAGCCAGCTTAGACAAATCTGCAACCTATATTTTGGGGGGAGGAGGGGGGGTTTGGAGAACCTGGTACAGCTTCAGTTTTATAGGGTTCTGGAGGAAATGGATTTCTGGATTATTCTCTAATGAATTTTAAGCCCAAGTCTAGGATGGAAACAGCATGGGTCATCCTGAAAGATGATCTTTTCTTGAGATGGAGGGAGTCTACCTCAATGTGATACCTGTTATCATAAATTATGGTATTGTCCTGGCGCTTCTGTGAAGATTGGAGGAATTGTACCGTGGTAGCCCCAGTCTTTCTTTAGTGAGTGGTTTCAGTGTGTATAGAGGAAGAATGGTGATCTAATGGTTGCCCTATCCATACCATCTTTATAAAGTTGCTGAGAAAATGATGGTGCTTTATTACTCTGGGATGAAGTATCATTAGTAGCCTGATGATACAGATACATCGTCACTGCCAAGGTTGTTATGGAAATCCCGACCTGGTGCCTATAGGTCCAGATAGGTCAAAACAAGCTCATTTTAAATTCCTCCGTTGTTCAAATTATTTTATGGTGGTGCCAGATCTCGCTTTTCAGGGGTTATATTTCTCTTAAGGTGCAGATCTACAATATGTGTTTGTCCTGGCCTTATATTCTAGAACTGATCCATCTAATCAGTTTATCTAATGTGAGCCACTGACTATTTATTATTTATTTGTTTATTTGTGAGATTTATATACCGCCTCACAGTGCAAGCACTCTCTAAGCGGTTTACACTATTAAGCAATGTATATATTTACATTGCCTCCAACAATCTGGGTCCTCATTTTACCTACCTCGGAAGGATGGAAGGCTGAGTCAACCTTGAGCCGGTGAGATTTGAACCGCTGACCTGTGGATCACAGTCAGCTAAAGTGGCTTGCAGTACTGCCTCTAACCACTGCGCCACCTCGGCTCTTCTTGAGAGCAGGAATACAATGTCCTCTGCCAGCCCCTCCCCCCCTGCCAGATCCCCCAGGAGGGCAACCTTCTTCCATCTGTTTCTGCAGTGGGCTATGCCTGGTTTACCTACTGCTCATTGAGCAAATGCCTTCACTCCGACTGGCTTGTTCACACTCTGGCAGGAATATCCCTTTCCTCCAATCACTGCTGTTCATATCATTTTTTAAAAAAACAAATTAACTGAAGGAACAATGAAAACCTGGGTTTTTAAAAAAACAAAAAACAAATTCATTGATGGAATAGTGAAATAACGGATCTGCCTATTGTTTTTTACAAGTTAGCCAGTGAAACCATGAAGATGTGGACTTGGAGGGAGAGACAAAGAAAAAGAGGAATCTACCAGTTGGAGGATCTGGTGCATCTGCTTCAGACAGAACATCTGTCTGCCATCATCATAGCTGAAAGTGAAAGAAGCAGCTGAAATCAAGAAACGAGTTTTTAAAAACCAAATTCATTCCAGGTAGGTTTATGCATGGAAGATAAGCAGTTAAAACTGCAGAGCAGAAAGCCAGGTAAATACTGTAGAAATACCAAAACAGTGAGTTTTTCAATTTATATGTTAAATGTTTAAATTTGGATGAAACCCCTCGAATTTCAAATGAGTAGGATGACTCCTGAAATTGAAATGAAAATAAATTAATATTGTTTAAAGAGGCAATAGGCACAACCCCCTGCACCTTCCAGATAATGCTTACTAATGTGATAATAGATGGTGCCTTCTTCAATCACCAACATAAACTAATAATTTAATTACATTCAGTATTGATTTAAAATACTTCTTTCTTTTTGCATCACTCAGAATAAAAGAAATCTGTCTCCTTGGTGCCCTCTCTCTAAGAATCCAAACTTCCAACTGATGGAATATTTTAGGACCCTGTTTTATACAGCCCCAAATTTTTAAAACGATAGGAACAAAGTAGAAAAATACATCCAACAACTAGCAGGAAGCATATCTAATAAATGGTGTCTAATCTTTCCCTGAAAAATCTCCAATAATGGAGCTCCCTAACCCTAGCAGACAGTGCTTACTAGCTCTCATGGTCAGGAAATATTTCATTTAAGTTTGGGTCTCTTTTGAAAACTCTCATTCATTGGTCCTTGTCTTATGTTTGTTTGTTTGTTTATTTGTTTGTTTGTGAGACTTATATACCGCCTCATAGTGCAAGCACTCTCTAAGCGGTTTACACCAGTAAGCAATGGGAATCTGTCTTTTAAAAATTGAGTTTTCATCATATCTCTTTTGGCATCCGATTGTAGCAATGCAAGGAAGAGTTTGGATTTTAAAGTAATAAGTTGACTTTTCTTGATACAAGAAGAGTGATGAAAAATGCTGCTGTATTTTGCTTGGAGGTATGTATTTAAGCTCAATGTCTATATACATTTCTAAATACATACATACCGGTACATTTATATATACTAAGGATTATAACAACCACTCCTTGTCTCTTGCCACACAGTCTTTAACTTCCCTGTCCTTTACAGAGCTGAAAAAATGACAGAGTGTAATGCTGAGCATCTTGGCAATAGAAAACTTTGACTGTATTCTGCTATGCCCTGAACATGCCATATATAAGATTGAGGTTCCTTCTAAATGTTTAATTGCAGAAGCTCTCACAATTCCCACTAACTATGCAGCCAGGAAACACATGTCCAAAGCTTCTGAGGTGATTGGTTGCCTATATCCAGCACTTATGAACAAGCAAAAGATTTATGCAAAGGAAGCTCCTTGGCTTCCTTTGGTCCAAAGCTCCATTAGAAGTCTCACAAACCAGATATATCTAGATCCAGGGTCTCCTACCCCTGGGCCACGGCCCATTCAAAACTAGGCTGCGCAAGTGGTGAGTGTGCGTGCCCAAACCTTCATTTGTGAGAGCGGCAGGTGCACATGCCCACCGCTTGCACAAATGTAGCTGTGAGTGCATGCATCTGCTGCTCGCATGGAACCATCCCCTCTCCCCCACCAACCGGATTTCAAGCGGGAAAGTTTGGGGAATGCTGATCTAGATGAACGATCTAGTGATGGAAGGTTTTAGCAAGAATACTACAATCACTGTTATCTTTAGATGTGATTGCTAGTAGACCCTTCCATTACTTCATACCTCTGTCACTATGTTATGTTGAGAAAAGATGGAAGCATAGGGGGTCTCATGTGCCAAACCAGCTTCTACTCACAGACTTCCAATGATGGCTAATCAACCAAAATCATTATTCCTCACAATTTCCAGTGACTTCTACTGATATTCTACTGATATAAGACTGTCCACTCTTGACCTCACCAGATTCCTAAGAGGTCAGTAAGGAGCGTGCATAAGTGCACCAGCGTGCCTACCGTCCCTGTCCTAATGTTCCCTCTTGTCAGTATCCATCTTATGTATATAAACAATGTTATATCTATGTATATTACTAACACGTACTTGACTAAATAAATAAATAAATAAATAAATAAATAAATAAATAAATAAATAATAAATAAATAAATAAATAAATGCCTGTGAACACTTTCAACAACCGCCATGAGAGGCCAACCAGCAGCATTCAGACCTCTGACAGGAGCTATCTGTCCCTTTCCTGGAACTTTTCTGCTTGAGAGAGAAAAAGAAGGCTATCAGAAAGGCAGAAAATACCATCACTTGTAGCTCTCAACTGATCCAGTTTCCTTCCTCTTTGGTTCATATACTTCAAATCCCCCCCCCCCAGCATAACAGACCTGAGGAAATGCAGTCTTCAACAGAGCAAGGGCTCTCCCCCCCCCCAGTAAGGATTCAAGTAAGCAGTCTTTTCAGAAGAACCACCCAAAAACTCTTGAAAAGAGGGATTTCTTTCCCCCTTTCAACATAACCATCCCAATGAAAGTCAATAAGCAAATAGCTATTTTCTGTTGCTTGGTTTGTCTCCCCCCACCCCACCTCCGCCTTCCACATCTGACTCACGGATGTATGCCTTCCTCATGCTTTTTACAACACTGACGTCGCGTTTATTTTCACCTTAGAGGTGAGCTGGCATTACTGCATCGAAGAGCAGCAGTACCAGCAGCCGCCCGTAACTCAAGATCCAGGACGCCGATTGACTTAAAAACGGACTCCCTGCCATCGAAGGCAACCCCAGCAGGCCCCGGCATGGAGGCAGCATCGAACAGGTATAATCGGAACCTCACGCACCGGGAAACGGGTTGGTTTGGGGTTTTTTTCGCTCTCCTAAAAGTGGCGGGCGGCTCTACCTCGGATTCCCAGGTTTGAAGTCTCTCCCCCTCCCCACTTCCCCGTTCCAGATTATGAGAAGCAGCGGTGCAGATACACTCGCGACTTAACCCTCGCCAAAGGCGCAGTGGCTTGCCGTGCGATGTCCCCCCCGCCCGCCCCTTATGAGATCCCTAGAAGAAGGGATAGGGTCCAGCCTCAGCCATCGCCCGTCCTCTAGAAAAGGCACATTGCACGGCGACAAAGCGGCCCAGGCACCCTCCCGCTCAGCCCTCCGAATGCCTTTGTCTGCTGTTTCCAGATGGACGGAGGTGGCGGAGAGGCTACCGAGTCCCGTCCCCCCCCCTTCTTTCCTTCCCCCCCGCGCCGCTCAGTACCGATGGTGGAGATGTGCGAAGGGTGGAACTCGTTGTCGGTGAAGCGGCACAACAAGCAGGTCTTGCCCACGCCGGAGTCCCCGATGAGCAGCAGGCGAAATAGCACGTCGTATTGCTTGGCCATGGCGGGGCGGGAGGGGCGGGGGGGGCCCGGTCGGGCTTCAGCCCCGCGCTGCTCCGGCTGCCATCCCAGCCGAGCGCCTCCCGGTCCCGGCGTCTCTTGGTCTGGGGCGGCGGTAGCCCCAGAGGCGAGCGGGAAAGCAGGCGCTGCAGGAAGCGGGGAAGGCGGGGGGGGGGGAGGCGGGAGGAGGTGAGAGAGCACGAGCAATAGCGCCTCTTCGATCACTTAGGATCCACTAGGAGGAAATCCAAAGAACGGGGGGGGGGAATTTGAGGCGGGTGGTGGTGGTGGTGGTGGCGCCGCCGGCAGAAAAACCACCTCTCCTCCAAGCGCGGCTCTCGGGGAGGAGTGGAAGGCAGCTACAGCAGCAGCTGCTCCTATTGGAGAGTGGAGGTGACACAAGAACCCACGCAGGGAGCGCTTCGGGCGCGCGGAACCGAGGACCCCCCCCCCCTCGCCTTCCCTCCCGCACACCCGGCTTCGAGATCCGGCGATTTCCTCCGCGTGCTGACGACCAGCGAAAAAGGCGGGGAATGAAGGGAGGTGGAGGCTGAGAACCTTCAAGTGGGCGGAGTTTTATGCCGCCGGCTGCCTCAAATTGGAGATTCTCATTCTCAAATTGAGAATGGCTGGGGTGGGGGTGGGGTTACGGTGGCTGTATCTCAAAGGTGCTATTTCAAAAGGCAACAGGGCAGGTTTTTTTCCCTTGAGGAAGACGACGTTTCGCTTCTCATACAAGAAGCTTCATCCGTTCTGGATGGGGGGGGAGGGATGGAACTGGAAGGATTAGTTCTGACAACATCTTGGGGTGTGTTTTTGGAAGGATTATGTTTCGTTTCCAAAAAGTTTTATTAGTACAAAGTACAAACATTTTTAAATTTTTTTCTCCCCCCTTCCCCCCACTCCCTCCCCTTCCTCCCCCCCCCACTTCCCAGAAAAAGCACAGGATATAATCTCAATAAACATAGACCTAGAATATACTAACAAATTATAATTTCAAAATTTTCTCTAATTTTTTAAAAACTCCACATTATTTAAAGTCTGTTAAACCATTCTGAATTTCTAAACATATATCATTATTAAACTATGTATATCTTCTTAATCTGATACTTTTTTTGAATATATTCAGTCCATCTACTCCATTCCAATATATATCTTTCATTTGAATGTTCTTTTAGATATGATGAAATTTTTGCCATTTCTGCCAGATGTGTGACTTTTGTTGTCCATTCCTCAATAGTAGGTATATCTTCTTTCTTCTAGTACTGTGCTACTAGCAATCTGGCAGCCGTTATCAAATTCAAAATCAGTTTGGTCTCTATTACAGTACAGTCCATAGTTATTCCCAGCAAGAAAAACTGTGGTGTAAACTTAAGGAAGGATTATGTTTCTTTGCAGTCATCTGGTCGTTAACAGGTTCTCTGAGAGCCATTGAAGCCACTTGGGAATTTATCTGTGCCAACAAAAGTGGTACTATATGTAAGGACCACTATTATCTCAGTCAACACATACTGTTGTAGTCAAGTCAAAGTTTGATCCTTTTGGGCAAAACAACTTTTTAGAAAAAGGAAAAGCGCTAAGCACTGTGCTTAAAACGGTGCTTAAAACTGTGGTAAGCAGGGTTTGTGGGGGGTTGGGTGTTTGTTTGTTTTTGCTAGATGGCTTGAAATCCATTAACTTGGCCACTGTTGGAAATATAAACCTATATTTGGTACACTCCATTCCATTTAATAGATTGTGATCATATTTTCTATGCAGCAAGTGCTGATGAACAGTTGCTCAAAACATTGGGGGTTGATATTAATACTCTGGCATGTGTATTAATTTTAGATAATGTCAATGGGGATTTGTTGTCCCTGATCTAAAACTGCTTACTGGAACATATTATAATGCAGCACACTAGGCACTCTGCTGTTTCTGACAGTGTAATAACCACCCTCAGAACAACTGTAGTTTTTTATATATATGCACATAAAACTTTATGGTTAGGTACATGCAATTACAGGATTATATCATGATATAATGGCAAATCAATTTTTTTGAGAAATTGAGAAATAGATTGGGTTCATGACCAGCTTAACTATGGTTGACTGAATAAACCAACATTAGCTAGCTTCACACAACATGCTAAGGCAGAGTCAAACTATGTTATTACTTGGTGTGCTATATGAACTTAGCCAATATCTCTCAGCCTATCTCAACTGATTATCTGAAATAATTATAAAAGGAAAAATGAGTGGGAGAGAGAAGCTTGCTGCCTTGAGCTTCTGGAAGACTGCTGGCAGGATGTAAACTAAGTATATAAAATCTATATTTAAGGTTGAATAAGATCTCAAATGGTGGCACCTAAAACCACCTAGCTGGTTTTACTATGTCAAGCTTTCTTTAGGCATTTTGTCAGAGTAGAGAGCAATTACATTTAAGTGTCAATGAAAAACAGCATTCACTAATGTACTTAAGGAAGTTTCATCTTGAGATTTAATAGATTTGTGCCTCTCCCCTTCTAGAAAGTAGACTGAATTACTTCCCTTCAGATTTATTTATTTACTCCCCTCTTTAAAATAAACAGGTTCATATGCTGCTCTTGTTACAACAAACTTGGAGCAATTTACATTCTTAATTGTAATAACATTGAAAGAATATACAATCAGATAGTGTTGTGGCCCGCCAGCAGCCCATGCAGCTGGTAGCTGATTCGGACAGCGAAGAGGCTGATGTGGTGATGCACCAGCGGCCTGTGCAGCTGGCACCCGAGTTGGACAGTGAGGAGGCTGGAGAGGACTCGGTGCCAGAGGCGGAGATTCAGCCAGGGCCTTCAGAACCTCCAGAAGCTCCCGTCAGTGACGAGGAAGAAAGGAGGAGCCTATTCTCAATGCACGGGCACGCAGAGCTGCCAAAAGGCAGGAATGGTTCCTCAGGAGGAGGTCTCTGGAATAAGGCTAGGGGCTAATTGGCCACTCCCCTAGCCTATTTAAGGGATGACGAAGGAGCCAATTTGCAGGAAACAACTTCGTTCATATTCCTTCGTGTCTTCACTCCAGAAACGTCTGATCGGCTCTTGTTCTCTCTTGGCATTTTTCCTGCACATTGCTTCTGGGCATTTTGCCAACCACCGTAAGATTGCTGTTATCTACAAGACTGTTTACTCAGAATTGAGTTATTATTTCGTGGACTCGTGCTGGCTGTTAATTCACAGCCGGTGTTCAGAAAAGACTGCTTTAAACTGTATTTGTGTTTGACTTCTACTAAGAAAGCTCATTAGTAGTCCTTAATTAGTAAACTAAGGTTTGTACAGACTTTGTGTGTGCTGCGTTCTTTGTGGTCCGTAGCTGGGGCAGAACAGATAGTACAGGTAGTTGTCAATTAGTGACCATTTGAAGTTATAATGGCACTGAAAAAAGTGGCTTATGACCGTTTTTCACATTGCAACATCCCTGTGGCCACGTGATCAAAAGGATGCTTGTTAACTACCATGTATTTATTACTTTTGCAGTGTCCTGGTATCATGAGATCACATTTTGTGACCTTCTGACAAGCAATGTCAATGGGGAAGCCAGATTCACTTACCGTATTTTTCGGAGTATAAGACGCAACTTTTTCCTCCCTAAAAGAGGCTGAAAATTTGGGTGCGTCTTATACTTCGAATGTAGCTTTTCCGAAGCTTTTTCCCCCAGCCCTAACGAGGTGCTAACGATCTTCCCGGCTTCCTATTCCCTCCAAAGGAGGTTTTTTCCAGCCCTAAGTCTTTGCAGGCTTGTTTTCATTCCTACTCCCTCTGAAAAAGCGGCTTTGCTAACGATCTTCCTGACTTGCTGCATTTTTTTTATTCCTACTTCCTCCGAAGCAGTATTTCCTGCCCTAAGTCTTTGCAGGCTTGCTTTCATTCCTACTCCCTCTGAAAAAGGCTTTTTCAGCCCTAACCAGAGGATAAAATAATGTGCTGAAGCTGACCAGACTAAGGACGCTAGCCAGATGAATACCTGGTAGGTAGATTTTTTCCCTATTTTCCTCCCCCAAAACTAAGGTGCGTCTTATACTCCGGTGCGTCTTATACTCTGAAAAATACGGTAACCATATTTCTAACTTAACAATTGCAGTGATTCACTTAACTATGCCAAGAAAGGTCATAAAATGGGGCAAAACTCACAAAACAACTTTATTGCTTAGCACAATTTTTGAGCTCAACTATGATTGTAAGTTGAGGAGTACCAGTAGAACAAATTGGTTCCCACCCAAATAACAAAATAATAATCCAAATAAAAATAATTCTCTTCTTACAGGAAGAAAACAGCACAGCAGATCTAAAACTTCTCTTAAAAGCAACATTTTAACATCATTTGAAAGGCCAAAGGGTTTGGGGCCAACCTAAATTTGGGGAGAATATTGTTCCAGAGAAAATAGTAGTGGCGGGGATGACCAGCCCTTGTGGTCCCTGCAGATGACATTCCTTGGGTACAGGAAGATTTTCCTTCAAGAGTAAATGGTTCCACAGATACCCAGGTCCTGAACCATTTAGGTCTTCAAAAGTAACACCTTGAATTACACCTGAAAATCTACTAGTAGTAACAAATGAGCTATGGTGGTGCAGTGGTTAGAATGCAGTACTGCAGGCTACTTCTGCTGACTGCCTGCTGTCTGCAATTTGGCAGTTCGAATGTCACCAGGTTCAAGGTTGACTCAGCCTTCCATCCTTCTGAGGTTGATAAAATGAGGACCCAGATTGTTGGGGTCAATATGCTGACTCTGTAAACTGCTTAGAGAGGGCTGTAAAGCACTGTGAAGCGGTATATAAGTAAATGCTAACTGCAGCAGTTAAATACAAGTAATCCTCAAATTATGATCACAATTGAGCTCAAAATTTCTGTTGCTAAGCGAGATGGTTGTTATGTCAGTTTTGCCCATTTCATGATCTTTCTTGTCACAGTTGTTATGTGAATCACTACAGTCGTTAAATTACTAATATAGTATACACCCTTTCCCATTGACTTTGCTTGTCAGAAGGTGATGACATGACCCTAGGACATCGTACTGTAAGTATGAGTCAGTTGCCAAGAGTCTGAATTTTAATCACATGACTATGGGGATGCTGCAACGGTTGCAATGTGGAAAATGGTCATAAGTCATCTTTTTCAGTGTCATTCAGTGACTTACAAACGAACTGTTATAAGTCGAGAACTACCATGTAGTGGGCAAATATTGTCTCTACTTCAGCTGCAGATATCTCTACCATATTTAGCCTCTGGGTCTTCAAGGGTCGTTCTAAATAGAGCACATTGCAATTGTCCAAATAAGAGGTGACCAGGTCATGAGTGATAGTGAGGATTGCCTTCTGAACTCACACAGGCTGTAACTGATGCACATTATTTCCTAGCCTCTGTTGTCACCATTCTTCCAACATGGACTGATAATACACAGGGACCTTCAAATCAGTTCTACATGGAGAAGACCAATTCTGTTCACAACCAAAGATCAGAAGGTTTCTGAACCCAAAACTTATCAATTTGATTGGGACAGAGATTAAACCTGTTCCTCAGCTTCGTGGGACTGGGATAGAATATTAACCACATCTATTTGCCCCAGAAATACAAAAATTTGGGATGGGAGGGCAAGGGTGCCTTTGAGTAAGTCTTGACTTCTGATGGCTACATAGATAAGTCTTTCTTGGCATCATTGCCTTTATTCTAAGGTGAGAGAGCATGATTGGCCCAAAGTCACACAGCTAGTTTCCATGCTTAGGACAGGACTTGAACTCGTTTCCCCATGCCTAGTTCAGTGCTTTAATCACTAGGCCAAACTGGCTATCCTTAAACATGTAAATGTTAAATAATAAAGACAAGAAAGAGTGTTGAGCGGAGTGCCCTTGGTCTTGACTTCTCCCTGCTCCTCTTCCTCTGCAACCGGAACTGATACTTCAGAAGAGAACCACAATAAAACAGTCCTTGAAGGTGGTTCAGAAAGATATTATGACTTTCACTCTCTTGATCTCAGGAATGGATTCATACAGCATGCTAAATCAAAATCAAGTCAAATTATTACACAGTGTTTATAAATTAACTTAGTCATTGTTTTGTTCTGAAAGTGCTGAATACCACAATCTACATTGGAAGATTGTGGCATGATGATGTTACCTAGTTTAGGTAATGAAACGTCTGCAAGAAAACAAGCAAGCTCAGAGAGCACCAAGGACGCCTTATGTCAACTCTGACCTACATTCTCCCTTATTAATAATTTTTTTAAAATTAAGACTCTGCAACACTTAGCAAATGTTACACATTTTACTGTTTATCATAGAGCAAGTTGAACAATAGACCCATAATTCTCAGTCCCAAAAGTGTGCTTTTTTCAAAAGTTCCAAAGGCAGCTTGTTTCAAAAGGCAACTGAACTTTCATTGTTTTTCCTTGAAGACGTTTCACTTCTCAGTATATATAATTCTCAGTATATAATTTATGAGTATAAGAGCTGTAAGTTAAATGCCACACAAGTAAATTTACATATTACCAATGCATAATGCAAGCAACTAAGCACTGTCGCAATCCTTAAATAAGGATAGATGACTGATCCGTAACTCTGAATATGCAGTTAAGGTCTACAGTATTCACAGTATAATTCTGGGGAATTATATTGTGAAATAAGTCCCTTTCAAATGGTGCTTATTTATAACTAAGCATGCTTATACTGTAAATAACAATAATTACAACAGGACCAGTGTAAGGACTTCCATTCTGGATAGGAAACTCCTTAATCACACACAGGTATGCTTCTCCTTCGAATCTAACTAACTTGTGTTGTTGCTATGGTAAATTTCTATGATAGCAATCTGACTTCCATTGCAAACTGGAGATGCTCAGACCTTATTTATCTTCTGGATCATCATTTAACATCGTCTCTGCACCATGACAGAGGAAATTTAGAGAATCAGTTCATTGTGATTCATAGGCTGCTGAACAAGACATCCCATTCTTACAAGGCTATTTTGTTATTTCTGAATGACACGTTAGACTGATAGAGTAATCAGAGTGGGTAAAAATATACAATAAAAATAGTTTGCATTTTGGGATAGCAAGAAATCTCAATCTGTATTAAGAGGATCTATTTGATATGATGCCATGGAACTGAATTTAACTTACTTTTCTTGTTTATGTGGAAATTCTATATTATTTGAGTTATTTGTTGAAAGGGGTGTAGAAGTGACATTTAATATCTGAAGACTCCCATCTGACACTGCTAAATAAATCCACACATAAACCCTAAAACAGCTTTCATTGTTTTCCAAATATCAATACCTCTCATTACCTAGTCCAGGCATGTGAAACAAGTGGCTGCGGGCCAGATATGGCCCGCGCAGGCCACGCCCACTCTGGCCCCGCAAGGGCAAAAACAATCCCAATACATCATGATACAGCCCGCGATGCAATCGGGTTTGACACTCCTGACCTAGTCAAATAGTAATCTTTGTCGAAAGATGTACTAACTGAAATAAATCACAATTCTGATTTACTTC
The DNA here is from genome assembly GCA_023053685.1 of Diadophis punctatus similis. Classification (NCBI taxonomy): domain Eukaryota; kingdom Metazoa; phylum Chordata; class Lepidosauria; order Squamata; family Dipsadidae; genus Diadophis; species Diadophis punctatus. The sequence continues at coordinate 2,457,957 of JALIGW010000029.1, forward strand.
CTACATCATTTCCTCAGTTTATAGACCATCTAACCCAGTGGTGGCCAACCTTAAGCATACCATGCGCCAATTTTTTCACAGACGAGTTCAGATGCACCATACAACTCAAGCATGTTTTTTACCTTCTTACTTTCACGTTTGGGGTTGTAAAATAGGGATAGGGGTAGGATCTGCTTTGCTTAAGGGAGGAAAAGGAGTAACTAAATCACGCAATACAATTAATTAATTTACGCCATTTCAAAAGACACATGTTTATTGGAGCACCAATCTACAATAATTAGAAATAATCTCTTGGACGAGAGAGTGATTGCTGTCGTGGACCCCACTGGTGGTGCTACAGCTGCCAGAGAGTCTCGTTTGGTGAAGATAACTCTGGACCACAGTTGTTGGATGTGATGAGAGAGAGAGAAAGCTCTGAGCGAGATCAGCTTGGAACTTCGTAATATATATTTAATCTTGAATCTGTCTTTCAATCACTCTCAATACAAAAACCACGCTAGTACACTCAATAAAACACTGCTTCAAACTCCACGCCATGATGGCTCACTCAGAACTGACTGACCATATCGAACGCTCACCACTCATTCGCACATGACTTCAAACACATGATGTGTTGCTAGTGCGCGGTGTTTGCGATCATTTGAGCAGGAACCCACAATGGCAACACTGATAAAAATATTCGTACGTTTGTAAACCCGCCTAAAGTAACATCTCACAAGTTCCATTCTAAGTTTCAGACACCGCGAAGTTGAACATTACCGAAGGCTGTACGAATTGAACTGAGATCACTTTGCTGTTGAAAATATTAAGATGGATTCAGTTATGACACCTATTTAAAAAAAATAACTAGGCGCAAGGATGCAATGCGCCACTTGTAATTATCCAATGTGCCACGTTTGGCGCATGCGCCATGGTTTGGCCACCACTGATCTAACCTATAGGCTCAGTACTATGTATTGACAAATCCCTATAGATTTTAAAATTATACATGAAAACACTCATAATACTGAATAACAATGAATATTTTCATTGGTGAAAATATCTTACTTCGATTTTGAAAAACCAATCCTATTTTGCCAAATGATGTTAGAGTTAAATTTAGATGTGATAAAAATCATCCTATGATTGGTTTGCATATCCCACTCCCATATAATGGATGGAACTTTTTTCACATTGAATAAAGGAGAATTTTGATTGTTATCAATATGTAACAGTAAGGTAGTCTTTCTGCAGCAAAAATGACTCAGGTGATATCTTAGCATCTTACAAATTTATTACCTCACTCCACATACCTCTGATCCCTTGGGTCATCATTTCAGAGATATTTTCTTACCAGATTCCTTCATGCCTTCAACAATGGCAGAGCTTCTAATGTTCTTGAAAAGTTCTCAAACATTCATAGAAATATTCAGAGAGGTGTCTACCTTGAAAATAGCCCATCTTGAACTGTATAGCATAGTCGAACATCAGGAGTTGACCATAGGAAATATTTTATGTCATTTGTATTATGACATTAGATGCTTTATGATAATTTTATGTTATATAAACATTTTATTAAAATTTGCCAAATTTCAATTTCACAGGATATTCATGGATCTCTGATTTTTGGATGAATTCTGTAAGTTTATTTATTTATTTTTATTTGTGAGATTTATATACCGCCTCACAGTGCAAACACTCTCTAAGCGGTTTACACCAGTAAGCAATGTATATATTTATATTGCCCCCAACAATCTGGGTCCTCATTTTACCTATCTCGGAAGGATGGTAGGCTGAGTCAACCTTGAGCAGGTGAGATTTGAACCGCTGACCTGCGGATCACAATCAGCTAAAGTGGCCTGCAGTACTGCCTCTAACCGCTGCGCCACCTTGGCTCTTTTGAAGTTCTAGTGTTCAAAGGGTTTTGCCCTTTGAGGCACCATTTTGCCCAATTAAAAGTTGTAAAAAATTGCATAGGTGTGATTATGAAATCAGTGGCTGTGGCAGCATTTTATTAACTTTTCTGGATTCAGAAATTAAAAATTTAAAAAGTCCAGTCACTTTGGTTAGCAAGATAGATGGCATATAAATTTCATAATAAATAAAATATTTTTTTCAAAAAGAGTGAGGCTGGTTAGTATTTGGTTAGGATACTAGTATTGGCTAGAACATTAGCACTGTAGGCTAAACTCAAAATGAAAATAACCCAGAAATCATCTGTGGTAAAACTCTTCTGTTCAGTTGCCAAGAAAACGAACTGGATTTATTCATGAAATGATCAGAGGTTGAGTGCAACTTGGAAAATTTATACTACACAGGGAGTATGTTTACTGATCACTAAAAAGTAGCAATTAGGTATGATACAATCACATCTACATATTATCAATATGTAATAAGAAATGTTTATCTCTGTTTAATATTTGATAAATGTTAAACTGATGAATTTTAGTTCAAACATTTCTTAATACAACTGACCTTTGTAATTGTTTTTTCAAGTCCAGGCACATTAAAGTCAGTGTCCTGGGGAAGTGAAATATTTACTCACTGCTTGTGAGATACTGGTTTATCTGATGTCAGATTTGTATAAAAAATGGCAATTTTGTCAAATGTCAAATGCAATGACATTTGAGCACAAAGATAATATTGGATGATAAGCAAATACACTATTCTGTAATACTGTGGTGAAAATTGTAGATCGTGTAGTAATGCTGCCTGATCACATTTCACTTCTAAAGATACCAGTTCAAGGTCTGGCATCTGCCACGTCTTCTTCAATGAAAATAGTTTATTTGGCTTCTCTAGAATTGTCTTATCTCTCATTCTTTTGTTCTCTCTCTCTCTTTGGTTCTCTTGTTCATTTAGCACTCCCATGCTGTGGGGTTGTGTTTTAGTTCCTCCATAATTGCTTTCCAGCTCCCAAATATATTTTATGTTGGTTTTTAATGCTATTGGTGTTATGCTCCCCAGCATCTGTCCATCCATCTTTTCTTCTGGTATCCCTTATTACAGAGGTCTTCAAACTTAGCAACTTTACGACTTGTGGACTTCAACTCCCAGAATTCTCCAGCCAGCATAGCTGGCTGGGGAATTCTGGGAATTGAAGTCCTCAAGTCATAAAGTTGCCACGTTTGAAGACCTCTGCCTTATTGATTACATTTTGAAAAACAAACATATAAAAATGAGCAATGTAAGCATTAAAACTCAACAAATAAGCAAGCTTCCTCATCCTTCTACTAAAAATACCTCAGGCTAGGTGAGCAGTTGTGTGCCACAGCAAACATGAGCATAATCCATATATGTTTTGGACTATGTTTCCTTTCCTCCCTTGTGTGTGGAAATAATGGGAATTAAAGTCCAACATATCTGGAAGATACCAGGTTGAGGGAAGCAATCAAGGATAATAATATTAATGTCAATATATTTTAGTCCCTGTAAAGTCAGAAATATGAAATGCAGTTTTTATAACTCTGCTAAAATTATATTTCTATCAGTTTTGACATTTTATTGGAACCCTGCTGCTTTCTTATCTGTATCAAACAAGATTACCCTATTCCAGAAAAAAAAATCTTCCATCTATATGAAATCATTCTCCTGGCCTCATCGTGCCTGCAGACAGGGAACAAGGTGAGTTTTAAAGAGCCATAAGACTGGAATTTTACAACTTGAACAAATGGATTTCTTCCCACATGCCACCTGTCTATGCCAGGAAGGAGCTGTATCGCAAAGCAGCCTGCTTAAAGGTTTACAGAAGGCCTAATCTACTGAACATAATAGCTGTGTGAGCAAAAGCATGTAATATAAATCAGCCTGTGGCAAGGGAAAAAATACTCTTCTAATAAGCTAATAAATTGACATACTCTATATCAGTGATGGCTAACCTTTTTCTCATCATGTGCCAAAAGTGCGCGCATGTGCCGGCACCCCATAATGAAATGCACGCACGACACCCCTCTGCGTGCCCTGCCCCCCGTGCATGCAGGTGCAACCCCCCCATGCGTGCATGACCCCCCCACATCCCCCGCCCCGTTTTGGGCCTAGCAGGCCTCCCTGCAGCCTCCTGGGACCAAAAACAGGCAGAAGGGGGGAGCTGTACCTCCTGCCTCCGCGCATGCGCACCCGTCTTCCACATGTGCTCCACCCTCTGCACATGCACGACAAATACCTGAAAATCAGCTGGCCGGCGGGAGGCGCACGCACATGCACGGTGGAGCAGAGCTGGGCAACAGCTCGCGTGCCCACAGAGAGGGTTCTGCATGCCACCTGTGGCACACGTGCCATAGGTTTGCCATCACGGCTCTATATTTATACTATACAGCTTAACCATAATTTGCTTGACTAGGGTGTTATGGATAAACAAATATTTTCTTGGTTCATGCCACACCTAATTATAAATTACGAGTTATATACAATGCTGTCATAAAGTATATTTATGAATTTTGCATCATACTCAATTAGATTTAACTGGGTTTTTGAATAAAGTATAGTTGGCTGGGTTTGCTCAGCACACAAAACCAAAATAAAATAAACTATAGTAAAGTTTAGTGTACTTGTGAAATCAAGCACACTACACCATAATATGGTTTGTTTATTATGTGATGTAAGCCAGTGCGGCTTACTCAGGAAACCAAGTCCATTCAATATGGACAATGTACAATGTAGAGCTACATCTTTTTTTTTTAATCTAGAAAAAAAAACCTAACAGTACAGGTAGTCCTCGACTTACAACAGTTCATTTAGTGACCATTCAAAGTTTCAATGCACTGAAAAGTGATTTTTCAGTTTTTGATACTTATGACCTTTGCAGCATCCCGATGGTCACATGATCAAAATTCAGATGCTTGGCAAATGGTTCATCATACTTATGATGGTTGCAGTGTCCTGGGGCCATGTGATCAGCTTTTGCAAACTTCTGACAAGCAAAGTCAATGCAGAAGCCAGATTCACTTAACAACCCCATGGTACTAACTTAACAAATTCAATGATTCACTTAACAACTGTGATAAGAAAAATCGTAAAAGCAGGGCAAACTCAACAAATGTTTCACTTCACAACAAAAATTTTGGGCTCCATTATAGTCGTAACTCGAGCACTACCTGTATAGGTCATAAGCAAGGAAGAATTTCCATTCGCTCCACATAGCCCAGTGGAGTCGTTTATTGTGTCTAACTTAATACCGGTATTTGGGCCCCACTTGAACAGAGAGATCAAATGACACACCACGTGAGGTCGATAGCGAGCCACAGCTATTTCACAAGCGCCTGAAAGCAAGGTCAGCAAAACTAAACCATAGCTGCGCGTTGAGACCATTGTCCTCTCCGAGCTGCCGTAGCTGGATTTTACACTCATTGCTTCTCGGTCGGATTCGGGTAGCCGGAATTGTTCGTGCGGATTGAGCCCTTTTCTAAGAGCATGGCGGCGGCGGCGGCAGAGGCAGAGGTAGAGGTAGCAGCAACAGCAGCTTCCACCCATCCCGGCGGCGCCGAGAGAAGGCGCCATCAGTGTGGCGGGAGCGGGGACGCGTATCGGGAGCGCCTGGACGACGACGGAGTCCGGACCCTCACTTCGGCGGAGCAGGTGGGACTGGACACCGCCCCCGATTCTCTTGCAGTGAGACTACAACTCCCAGGGTGCATTGTGCGCGGCTTCAGGGAACCCGTTGGCTTTAGCGGGCTAGATGAGCATGCCGCGGGGCGCGTTCCTCGCGGCGACTCAGAACTATCCGGGCTGCGGGGCGCGTCAATGGGTTTACCCTCCGTTGAGCGTGCGAGCCGTGCGAGTTCATTGCTGGTAGCCTATTGCACGGGGAAGTTCATGCCAGGTGCCATATGCAGTTCCTAAAGGTTCATCCAATGTTTTCTCCGACTGTGCTTGCCTGGGGAGGAACTGTGCCGTACCAGACACTTGAAACGTAGCGGACTGATTTATGGCTCATCATGTTGCGAATTTACCTATAGTAGTTGTTGTCCAGTGGATTCTCAAAACCCAGTTAATTCAGTCAATCAGTTAATGTGTTGTGTGAATACATCCCCCTATATTTGAATTCCTTGTCTTCCCTAGAAAATCAGTTTATAAAAGCAGAGAAGTGTTTTGTTGAGAAACTGCAGGAAACATTTTGGTGGAGCTAAATGGTTAACGCTGAATGTTGTAAATTCACACACACACACCCATTACACATTGGTGTTCCCTGTATGTTCCCATGTCCTTAAAATTTGCTGTAGTTTTTGGACAACTATTTTGGTTTGTTGCAATAGAAACATCAAATAATACACTATTTATGCCTTCAGCTTATGTGGATCTATCACTTCATAAGGTACAGAATGCATTCATTTCTTTGAGATAGAAATGTCCACTTACATAGAGCAGTACAGGTAGTCCTGGACTTATAACAGTTCACTTAGTGACCGTTTCAAGTTACAACGGCACTGAAAAAAGTGACTCCCGACCATTTTTCACACTTATAACTGTTGCAGCATCCCCATGGTCACATGATTTACATTGGATGCTTGACAACTGTCTCATATTTATGACAGTTGTATTGTCCTGACGTCATGTGATCACTTTTTGCAATCTTCTGACAAGCAAAATCAATGGGGAAACCAGATTCACTTAGCAACCTAAGTGAATCACCAACCTGCGGTGATTCACTTAACAAATGTGGCAAGAAAAGTCATACAATGGGGCAAAACTCAACAAATTCCTCACTTAGCAACATAAATTTTGGGCTCAATTGTCATAAGTCGAGAACTACCTGTATTAGAGGTAGTTAGAAATAGTCACAATAAGGAGAGAGCAGAATGAAATTTAGAAAGTCCAGATAGTAGTCAATCAGAAGCATTAGATAAAGATTTTGCATTTCATTCAAGTTCCTCCTTTAGTGACCTTTTCTCCATTCCTGCAGTTATGACACAGATTCTTTTATTTGAAAATGTTGCAAAAAAGAACTTATTTAGATTTTAAATCTAAAGGAAGATTTGCAAAGCTTGAAAATCCCTGGAGTCTAAATACTAACATCTTCGATAAGTTTCACAAACTATTTCTTAATTGTCAAAACAAAACAATTTTGATAGAGGAAGGAAAATTATGTAACTTTACACATCCGGTTATAAAACATCTTATTTGTTAAGCAGCTATTTCTACCAGTACCTAACTACTGTTGCACTTTCTGTCTTTCCAATCCATCCCATGATAAGTGATAGGTCTGATTGGCTGACAGTACTTCTATGAATTTAGTTTAAGATATTTGATACCAGGGTTAAACAACACACAGAAAGAAACTCTATATTCCTAGCTAGAAACTTTTGGGGGACATTCAGGGAAGATAAGTTTCGAACAAAGGCTAAAGCTAATAAGGGTTGTAGGGGTGACACTTTGACTATAGTAGCTAATATAAAGGCATTCCTTTTACTTGGTGTATGTGTTGAAATATACCTTAAGAGTTTTAAGTTGGGGTGAATGGATTGGAAAGGTAGTAATTGATTAAAAGGAAATAGATTCATAGTGTGGAATTTCAACTTACTTACTGCACCTGACAATCAGAGGTCATTGAGAGGAAGATAATAGCATGAATTTTGGTGTTCAGTAAGTTATAAACTCTATAATTATTCTAGGTTTTCAAATTGCAAGAACTCAAGCATACGTTTTGTATATGTTTGCTTAAGTAATGGGCAAAATTTAAAACCAGCATTATCTGCACTTGTAATTCTTTTTCAGGAGTGGAAGATACTCCTAAGAGTTACATCCTTTTAAAAGCTATTACCATGTTAAGATTCTGTTTGCCTTCTCTTAAAGATAACATAACTGCTTCATAGCAGTTACATCAATAAATCAGTGCAAAAAGAATCCTCTCAGTGTGTTTTAAGCATAGAAGATTTATTGTGCTGTATACTGTACTTTTAAAGCCAAATTATATTTTGTAGCCCACAAAAGCTTTTATAACACAAAAAGTCCATTGATCTTATAAGATTCTTTGTGCACTTGTTATAACAGACCAGCATAGCTGTCATTCTGGATTAGTCTGTTCCAGAAAATAAAGCATCTTAAACAACAGTGTCTTGTGAAACCTTACAAATGAACCACTTTATTATCACAAGTTTTAATAGGTCACAGACCATTTTATTAGATATATGAAATATAATCCTGGGAAAGAAGTATTTTGCATACAAATATACTTAATTTTGCTGACATGCATACATGCTATACATATTGTTTTAAAAGGTATTGTAACTGAGAAATTTAGAATGAGTGGGTAGAAAATTCTAGTGTATTTTCAACTATATTAATATCCTTTTCTTTTTTTGTAAAATATACATTATTCCATGTTCAGAGTACCTTTTGGTTAATAAAATCTAATTTGGTGGTGATACTATAATAGTTTATTCCTGAAGACTTTTCAAGCTTGACAAGGAAGGGATTTTGAAGTTAGAAGTAGCGCACCTATGCTTGGCATATACAAACTCTCATTCATTTGTGGAATTAAGCAGGGGCAGGAAGAGCCTGTAACATCTGGACAGGGCTGCTCTTTGGTGTTGATTAGTAAGCTTAGCTCTCACCATCCTAGCACCACCAAATTCTTTGGGACTGCAAATCAGGGAAAAGCCATTCTTGTGCACCTAAGAAGCACCAGGCTGAGAGCAAAGGTATGCTGGATAGATAGTTTAATTTGAGGTAAATGGGCTCATGCTTTTTAAGACTATGTTAAAAACCTGAGTTGGTAGTCCTAGTATTATTTTGTATTAATCCCAAAGGAAGCAGAAGTCTATGAATTTAAGATGACTCCCCCCATGAAAAAGAAAAGATTAGAGAGCAAAAATGGTCTGGTTACTGTATTTTCTGCAATTTTAAAGTTATTCTGCCATTTAAAAGATGCATAATCTCGACCCTATGATCTGCATTCATAGAAAAACTTGAAAGAGCCAAACATCTTTCTTAAATCCCTGAAGAGAAGCATGTTTAAGTCAGGATACACATAGCTGTCAAAACAATTCTGTATTATCCAGTGTGTTTAGATTCTGTGGCTTTCAGTTGAGTTTAGTTGCTCTTGTTGCTCTTCTCTATACTGTAGGCCAGAATGACAATTGGATTTGAGATTTGTTGCTAGAAGCTTGAGATATCTCTGAGGTAGAATCACTGTCATCATTCCAGGAGATCATTCCATGAAAGAAGAGAATTTTTTTTAAAAAAAATTTAAGACAAGAAAATACTACAAGGCAACCTGTAGAAAAATGCGAACAGAGTGTTTCTTTAATTGGACACAGTTGTAGAATGCAATTTGAGTTTTCCCGGAAGATATATATTGCTTGAACAGGCAACAGATGCTCACAAATATCTTCGTTGGTTTTGGCTTTTGCCTAACCTGTGTTTTGGGAAAGCAAGGCTGGCTATTATTTTAAGCAATGAAAATTGGGATGTACATATCCCTTTATGGCTTTTGCGTCCCCTAATTGTGAAGCCTTTCATTACCTATACCAGTGATGGCGAACCTTTTTTTCCTCGGGTGCCGAAAGCATGTCTGTGCGTGCTATCACACATGCGTGAGTGCCCACACCCATAATTCAATCCCTGGGGAGGGTGAAAACAGGCTCCCCTGCCCCCCCCAGAGGCCCTCTGGAGGCTGGAAATGGCCCATTTCCCAACTGCTGGTGGGCCTGGTAGGCCCATTTTTCGCCCTCCCCAGGCTCCAGAGGCTTTCCTGGAGCCTGAGGAGGGCGAAAACAGCCTCCCCCGCCCCTCGGAGGCCCTCCAGAAGCCAAAAACACCCTCCTAGAGCCTCCGTGCGAGCCGAAAATCAGCTGACCGGCGTGCACATGCACGCTGGAGCTGAGCTAGGGCAACAGCTCGCGTGCCAGCAGATATGGCTCCACGTGCCACCTGTGGCACGCATGCCATAGGTTCGCCATCACTGACCTATACCATCCAAGTTTTGAATGACATGTTTTCTCTCCTGTCCATTTACCATTTCTATACTCAGGTCAGTCAGTGCAGTAAGGAACAATTTGAGGAACAGGAGGAAGAGCTGCAATCAAGACAATGGTCAGATAAAAGGAATCTGTGTCCAGGGCAGAAATGTAATTTGAGAAAGTGTCTCAGACATATTCCTCCCAAATTCTCACAAAGATAAGGGGGTAGGGTGGAGGAATGGGATGCATTCAGACTTGCAAGATTCTGTTACTATCACCTTATATTAAAAGTAGTAATAGCTATTGTGTCTTTGGTTTCTAAGTTCGGTCTACTTTGGAGGGCTGGCATCAAGTTTCTGCTGCTCTGTTTCTCTACCCCTTGTTATGCCTCTCAGAGAGCTTAGGTCCCAATGCCCAACAATTTTTTAAATAGAAGCTTCATAAGTGCTTTTTCTACCATTAACTAAGAACTAGAATTACAGAATTTTAGAAGAATTCTGGAGCCTTGTAATAGACTATAAATAACTTGTCTCCTTGATTATTCATCTCATTTCCTCTTTTAGGCTCTAGATTATAATTTTGGTGATCACCTATCATAAAGTGCTTTTCACCAGCATAACAGCCGGCATCTGATTCGGTAATGTGTGCTATAGCTAGTTGGTGTCTAATGGTTTTAGGCACCAAGCTGGAAAGCAAGAGACCATGAGTTCAAGTCCTGTCTTAGCCATGAAAGCCAGCTGGGTGACCTTGGGCCACTCACTCTGTCTCAGCCCCAACCCAGCCCGCAGGATTACTGAAGGGAAAATGAGAGGAGGAAGACATGTTGATATGTTTGCTGCCTTGAATTACTTATAAAAATAATAATGATGGGATACAAATAAATAAAAATTAAAAAAATATTAGCTACCATGTTGAGGGGATGCCAGCAAACTAAGCAACAGCCTTGTTCAGTAGAGGCAAGAAAAACTCTGGCAAATTGCTGCTCTGGAGCCACTTTAATTTGCCATGGAAGTACTTCTTTGTACGTTTGCTCTGTTGAACAGCCAATAATATAATAGAAACCCTGAAAATTGAATTTCTTTGCCCCTTTCTAAAGGAACAATAGACTGCATCACTTTTATTAGTTTGAAAAGTCATTTTTTTTCTACTTGAGAGCATTCTTCAGTTAATGTTTCTTGCTGCTACCAGTGTTACTATTAATATCCCAACACTTGCGACCTTCAAGGAGAGACTGGACTGCCATCTGTCTCAAAGGGTGTAGGAACTCCTGCTTGAGCAGGGGGTTGGACTAGATGACCTACAAGGTCCCTTCCAACTCTAATAATAAATCTAAATCTAAATATTTTATTTTCTGCCATTATATTCAAGTAAAATAAATGCTATGTGACACATTTTAGTGCTCCTAAAGAATTTACTGCTAGCATTTTTCTGCTATTGTGTTCCACTGGAAATGAGACATCATAGGGTTCCTCGAATAGTTTGATCCTAGAAGTATTAATTAAGATTGTGGAAAGCCTTGTTAATACCAGTGCAGTGTATCAGCATGTAAAGTGTCTTCTGCACCAGTGGAGAAGTATTTGGGGTACAAAAGACTCTACCTGGGTGCATTCAGAGTCATTAATCTGACATCTCACCGGCTCAAGGTTGACTCAGCCTTCCATCCTTCCGAGGTAGGTAAAATGAGGACCCAGATTGTTGGGGGCAATATAAATATACATTGCTTACTGGTGTAAACCGCTTAGAGAGTGCTTGCACTGTGAGGCGGTATATAAATGTCACAAAATAAATAAAAATAAATAAATAAATAAATTAAAACACTTCTGACATGTTATGCTATGACATCATTGTATTGCAATGTGATGATTGACCTCCTTACATAACAATTATTGTGCTAATTTTAGTGCTTTCTTTTTCCATGTTTTCCGTGACTCTTCTTTGTCCCCTTGGCTTGATGCAGACAAAAGTGGAGGATATTGTTCAAGAAGTGTTTGATGTTTACAAGAGAAATCATCACGACACCCAGTAAGTTATTGTATTCATGTTTTCCTTTTCTTCTGTATACAGTTAAAAAAAACCCCATAAACTGTTAAGGACTTTGGATCTTGAATTGTGCTGGCTTATCTGTTTTGAGGAATGTGTTCCTTTTATAGCAATTTCCTGCACTTATTTTTTATACCTGCAGGTTATCTTTTAATCCTACAAAGGACCTTATGGAGGAAGATGCAATTGGGGGCAATCATGGGGGCAGATGGGGAAGGATTTATGTTTACATATCTAAATATTCAAGCATATATAAGTGCATGCAGCTTTAATACTCACTTGTGAAATACTGTATGGCATTCCATTCATTAAATCTTAGAGAAACATCATGAAGTCACCCTTGTTATTTTTGTGTTGGATGACAGTCTGCTGTTCTGAATAGGAGCTTTTCTTCCAGTGCAAACGGGAGGGGAGGGGAGGGGAGGAAACCTTACCTCAGAGCCTTCTCATCCTCATCTCTACCTCTTCTCCACTTCTGTTTCTTATTCTTTTTAAAACTTTACATCGTCAACAATTGTGGCTTAGCCAAAAAAAAATCCCTCCCCCAAGAAACAGACAGGATAAAAAGCTTATGAAATCAAGCACTTCACTGACTATTTTTTGTCATCTTGGGTTTATGCATGTATGTACTTTTCTTGATCTTTATATTATTATTTGAAATCTTCATTCTGTAGGAGTCTGCTTTCTAGAAGATCCTTGATGCAGGATTGCCTGATCCACAATATTACTTTGATTCACCCTTCAGTGACCTGCCTATTACATTCATGTGTCTCTTTCAATTACATATGTTCACCTTAGCTGATTTTCCCATTTTAATGTTTTTCTCCCAGATGTTTCTAGATTTCAGAGAACACTCTTCTTAGTGAACGTGTTTACAAATCTTTTATATTATTTTAGATGTTTTGTAATAATAGCAATCAAAACCACTGTTAATCATTAATATTGCAATAAAATGGCAAGAGGTAGGAATTATTTTGTTATCCTTCAGGTTTATCCAACAGTTTGACACAAATTATTTTATTGATGCACCACATTTCACTATTAATTTATGGCAGGATTCTCAAACTTTACAATGACAAGACTCCTTAGATTGCTCTCCATTAAAAAAAAGAATGACTTTATTAGGGGTTGGGCTGGGCAAGCAATAAACCTACCACCTGTTTTCTCTACAACCTTACTTTATGAGCACTACAGGTAGATTAATCATGTTTAGCTTTTCTTTACTATCCAACAAAACCTTTTTCAAATTTAAAATATTAAAACCATGAATGAAAGTTGTGAAGGCACCAAAACTATGCTTGTCATTGTGCACTGGTCCTCATAACCTGAAATGGTTGCTTACTTCTGGTCTGAGCAGTCATTTGGATGCTGACTAGAATGTCCATTATATGGACCTTGGTTTGATCTAACGTATCATTAAGTGTATTGTGACTGCATTTGCACATAATGAGAAACCATATGGCTAACTAATGACTGAACAGTGCAATAGTATATGCTGTTCAGATTCGATCCCTTGGTTTCTTCCTCAAGAGAGTACAGTTAACAAACATGGATAACTGTCACAGCTTGCATAGTGTAATGCGTGAGCCTCAGGCCAGACTTATTCCAGTAAGCATAAGACCAGATTCCTGATTTAAATCTAAACTCATTTTGCTTGTTTGTAGAAAGATAAAGCTACAGTACCTGTATATTGGTAAGCCAGAATTCATTTAGTGTGCAGTGGCCGGGTAGTTGCTCAAGGAACACATCCATAAATACAAACATATCACATTCCATATATACACTTATTTATGGAAAATACAGGTTATTCTTTGTCCTTTTAATTAACTGAAAGACAAGCAAGTCTGTTCATCACTCAGATGGTACTCTATAACTTTGTTAAACTGTATATGTTTCGGTCAATCCATCAGGTATGTTTTGCAACAAGAGAAACATTTCCACTACTTGAAGAGAGGACTGAGGCAATTGACTGATGCCTATGAGGTAATTTTTTGCAATTTGAACCAAATGTATATTTTTTCCTTATTGATTATGTTTGCAGTTTGTTGGTTTCTAATAATAGATTTGGCCATTGGTGTTTTCCACACTCTTTTCTTTTGCTTCTACCTTTACAATTTTCAGACACCTGAATAATAATAATAATAATAATAATAATAATAATAATAATAATGATAATGATAATGATAATGATAATGATAATGATAATGATAATGATAATGATAATGATAATGATAATGATAATGATAATGATAATGATAATGATAATAATAATTTATTGTCATTGTACGTATATACACAGTACACCCATACAACGAAATTCACATAACACTTCAACACCAGTCCCAACACACATAGCAATCCCTAAAACATGCCCCACCCACCACAAATGCCCCACCCTGAACCATCCAAACATCCACACAACAGACCAAGTAATACTATCCAACAGCTCACTGATGGTGACCCTTCAATTTATTATTAAGTACAATTATAGTTCTGGGATAAAAACTATTCAGAAAGCGTGTGGTCCAAGTTTTAATTGTTCTGTATCTTCTGCCAGAAGGCAACAGTTCAAAAAGATTGTAAGCAGGATGAGAAGAGTCTCTGAGAATATTGTGCAACTTCCTAGAACAGCGAGATGCAGAGATATCGTCCAGGGCTGGTAGCTGGAACCCAATGATATTCTGGACAGTTGTAATTATTCTCTGTAGAGCTTTTTTTATTAGGTGGGCTAGAAGAAGACACATTGAGTTCTATTAGCTGGCCTTGTTAGGCTTGTCCTCTGTTAGCTCCTTCAGCTGGAGGACCAACCCGCTCTAAAATTCCAAGCTGTTGCTCCCAGAAAGACCATGAGAGAGAGGAATTCTGTGAATTGCAGTCTCAGCACATCTGTAGAGCACCAGACCTGGGGGGGAAAGGTCCTTGGATTAGTTACTTGTAGTTTTTGCTTTGTCCGGATAGTAATAAATAAAAAAAGAGGTTACCATGAGGTTATTACTGAACAAATCATAATGATTTTTTTGGCGCGTCGGAATATTCCCAAGTTCAAGTTCTTTTGCTTCTTAGATGGGCTGTTTGCTTTTCAGTACTTCTGTTCTGATAAATCCCCAGCACAAAATAGTTCCTCGTTTGAGGCAAATATAGTACTGCTTATTGTGTGAGATTTGAACAGGTGTAGCTCTCTTCTTTTGCAGTGTCTGGATGCCAGCCGCCCATGGCTGTGCTATTGGATCCTGCACAGCCTGGAGCTCTTGGCAGAACCAATCCCAGATTCAATAGCATCAGAGTAAGTTTGGTTTCATCAGATGTACTTTTTCTTTAGCATTATGGGGACTTGCGCAGAAATTGCACAATGTACAATATGTGATATAGGAGCTCATCCTATTTTGAAGATTGATTTCCTTAAAAGTTTCTAGTTCTCATTGAAGATTTAAAAAAAATGCAGTTAACCTCTACTGTAGAAATCAAGAAAAGTTTAATCAGAGCTTTGGATTCTATGCATCTTTAATTCTGTTTTTTCCCCAATAAGCTACTCAATAAAGTTACCTAAAATAAAATTAGAAATTAGAAAGAGTCTGGTGGCACAAAAAGCACAAGCTTTCATGAGTTTCAGTTCAGTTCATTAGATGAAAAGGGTGGCTAGACTGATGTAACATTTAAATTGGGATGAGATTTTGGGTGAAAAAGGTGAGTGATTATACAGAAGCAGGATGCATGTGAGACAGATTACTAGTACCTTATCAGTAAATAATTGTATTAAAGTTAAAACTCAGAGTTCACATAGGAGAAATAACTGGTAAGTGTAATGTGAAGTGGAGCTCTGTTCCACTACATCTAACATTTCTGCGGCAAAAAAATGACTATAGACATTGATATTCTGAAATCTTCATCAGCTGTGCAGAGCACCTGACTTTCTGAGTTAACATCCCATTGTCCATGCAACACGTGTCCAGATTATTTTAAAAATACAACAGTGCATTGTCTCATTCATTTTGCTCCAACAGCGTCTTAATAATTTTTTCTTGAGTAGAAGCTTTTAGTACTTTTTGTGATGGGCTTACATCAGGGGTGTAAAACTCGATTTCATTGAGGACCGCATCAGGGTTGTGTTTGACCTTGGGGGGCCGGGGTTGGCATGGTCAGCTCGACGTCATTCATGTCAGGGGTGCCTGTGGAGGCCCGAGCACTCTGCCAGTGAAAACGGCAGAGTGAGCTCCTGAGCTCCGTTTTCAGCTGCGATGGCCTCCTGCAACCCTCTGCCAGCGAAAACGGAGCTCTGGAGGGCTACATGTGGCCCTCCTGAGCTCCGTTTTTGGTGGCAGAGGCACTGTGGGCCGGTCCTTCACTGTTAACAGGGCAGCCCCGCAGGCCAGATCTAAGCACTCTGCAGGCTAGATCCGGCCCCCGGGCCTTGAGTTTGACACCCCTGACTTAGATAATGGTGGTGGCAAGAGCTCTGTTATGTAGAGGAAAGATTCTGGAGAGAGCAGATTTGCAAGATATGGAGAGAGGCACAACAAATGCTACTTTTCCCCACAAGCAACTCTCAGACAAGAGAAAAGTTCTGCAGTTTATGAGGAGAAAAGGGAGAAACAACCTGACTTGTTCTTTGGAGACATGGACCCATTTCTGATATTCTTATATTTTCTCCTGTTTTAAAAATATTGCATTCCCACAGGCTTCATAACAAATGTAGCAAAATACAATACAATATTATATATTGTATTGTCATACTATACATTAAAGTTGATAGAGGTTCACTTCCTGGGATCCAAACAAGGAGGCAAGATTTTCTCACTTGACTGGCGGATTGTTCAGTCCACTTCATACAGATGTCAGGACTTTCCCCTAGTCCAGGGTCCACAACCTCTGGTCCATGGCCCACTACTGGGCCGTGGCTCGTTCAGAACTAGGCCATGCAAATGGCAGACGAGCGTGTACGCGTGTGCAGCTCCACTTGAGTGAGTGGCAGGCACTCGCATGCACAACTCCATTTGCGTGAGCAGTGGTTGCTCGCACACGCAGCTCCATTTGTGCGAGCAGTGGGTGCTCACCACTCACACAAATAGAGTTGCGTGCGCTCATGCGCTCCCTGCCACTCACACAGAACCATCCAATCTCCCCTCCCCTGCTGGTCCACTAAGCCGGAAAGGTTGGGAACCCCTGCCCTAGCCCTTCCCAAAAGCTGCCCTGGAGGGTTCCATCAATCATTTGGGACAGATTTTGAGGGCCCTGGAGCTGCAGAGAGTTGGGGGGGACATTTCCCCTCCCTCAGTGCTACTCACATGTTCAGTCCCATCACCATTGGAATACTTTGGCAGTACTGTATACTGTACCTAAAACTCTGACACATAGGAAAACTGGTAAGAACCATAAATTTAAAGGGTAAGGATGCTCTTGAGTTGATTTTGATTCCTGGAAATTGTAATCACGTGGTTTCCTTGGCAGAGTTATGGAAGTGGTTTCCCACTGCCTTCTCTGGGATGCATTTTTCAGTTTCTCAATCTTTCAGTAGCCCTGGAATCCTTAGGAAGTCATCCCCTGTCCCCCCCCCCCCAACTGGGGACAATTCAAGGTTAACCTGCTTAGCTTCCTAGATCATCCATGTTTGACCAGCTACTGCAGCCTATCAAGGCTGTGACCGCATTTGGACAATAATTAAGCTGGTTTAATATGAT
Source organism: Diadophis punctatus similis (assembly GCA_023053685.1). NCBI lineage: Eukaryota > Metazoa > Chordata > Lepidosauria > Squamata > Dipsadidae > Diadophis > Diadophis punctatus. Next base: position 2,475,547 of record JALIGW010000029.1, read on the forward strand.
GAGGGTGAGTTACCTTGAGCTTTGGGTATATGCCTCATCTCTCTCCTTGTTTTAAAATAACTGCAACTTGTGTGGTCTGAATCCTAAATTATGGTTCATTTTAATTTCATAAACTCTGCTGAGAAATTGGTCTATTTTGACAAACTATAATTAAGGCAGTTTAATTCATAGGAGTATTACTTGTTGAAACCTGATTAGATCATAGCAAGTGATAAGGTTACTCTGAATAATTAAGGGAGAGAGTTCAGAAATCATATCTGACCAGAACGAAACTATAGTGGAAATCATGCAGTTAGCTAAGTAATCTTGATGAGAGATTTAATTTAATTTAATTTATTGTATTTCTATGCCACCCAACTCCCGAAGGACTCTGGGCGGCTTACAACAGGATATAGAAAATGCATTTAAAAACATCATAAAAGATTAAAAAACAGTTAAAACACATACATACTTATCATTCAAGGCCGGACCTCGCAAATTGCGAGATCAACGGTCCCAAGCCTGCCAGAAAAGCCAGATCTTCAATGCTTTCCGGAAGGCCAATAGAGTGGGGGCAGTCTGGATCTCAGGGAGTAGTTGGTTCCAGAGAGCCGGGGCAGCCACAGAGAAGGCCCTTCCCCGCGGGCCCGCCAGCTGACACTGCTTAGCTGTCGGGACCTGGAGGAGACCAACTCTGTGGTATCTTACCGGTTGCTGGGAACTATGAGGTGGAAGGCGGTCTCGAAGATAATCCTTGAGCAGATAATTTGGTTCTTCAACCACTGTACATTTCTCCTGTAGGAGCACAAGATGGTTATTTTGCACTCCTTTTCCCTGGTTTCCTCTTTCTGCAGATCTTTCCCCTCCTGTAGAAGGCAAACATTTTATAGTTTGAAGAGAAACCAAAATGTCCCCCCCCCCCTCCTGATGCACTCGGGCATCTTATCCTGCCTTTGATTTTCAGGAGCAACTGTAAGGCAGCCATAAGCTGCATTGCTTATGGTGTCTCACTTGTGTTTTATCAGATTTGATACAATCAAATGAAGATACAAATTCTGTGTCAGTGGAATAGAGTGGCATGGGAATGATGTTAAAATTTGTGCTAGAATAAAACTTCTGGATTTCCCCCCCTCAATTACCTCACGATGGAGATAACATGACAGGAGGGAGACATCTGAAAAAGTCTTGAATAATAGCTATTTTCAGAAATGGAAAAGAAAGTTTTAGCAAAACTGAACTATTGAGAAAACTTAGCATTTGCTGCTTGTTACAGACTAGTTTTGCCTTTGCCTTTCCTTGGTGTGTAGTGTGTGCCAATTCCTGAGCCACTGTCAGAGCCCAAACGGAGGCTTTGGAGGAGGACCAGGCCAACACCCACATCTTGCTCCAACGTATGCAGCTGTGAATGCTCTCTGTATTATTGGCACTGAAGAGGCATACAATGTTATCAACAGGTAAAATCATAGCTCAGAAGGGGATCCAAGGGATCGTTAGTTTCATTCATGATATAAGATCTACAATATCCCTAAGAGATACTACTATTCTCCCAGGCTTCCCTATTTCACTTAATGCAGAGGAAATGACAACTGAAAAGCGAGCAAGAAACTATTTTCTCTTACAAACTTTGCCAACAGATGCTGTTCGGCAACTAGAACCCATCCAGTTGCTTTCATTACTGTTGTTTACATTCCTTCCCGCTCTTTTTTTGTATTAAACTAGTCGTAGCCCAAATTGGCTCTTGAGACTTATAGGTTATGATAAACAGTGGGAAACAAACAGAAAGCAGTGCCTGTCCACATTGTTTAGAATTACGTGTGTGTAGTCCCTACTGCAGGCAGATGCAGCACATTCAATAGCTATCTAACTGTACCATTCTGTTGCTTAATCTAAATCAGTTGAGAGTCAGAAATGTTACCATTTTTCACCAATTGCCAGAGATCTACTATCTGATATAGTAGGTTCACTTTTCTTCTAAAAAACCAGCGGAACCCCTGGATTTATGTGGTGCCAAGATATGGCTGATCCATCACTGGATTCTTCCACTGTGTTTGTACAATCTCCCCACAGTGGAGTTTGGAGAAGTATTGATCTATTGATAAGAGTATTTATTTACATGCACATTAAACAAACTAGTCAAGAACATGTTCATATTAGGAACAGTTGATCTTCAAGGTATAACTCTGAAAAGATACACGTGGCACTGCTCAGAAAGGTATAAAACGATGCTCTTTAACACAAGTTGGAGAAAGGAAGAGAAATACAGATAGTCCTCGACTTGTGACCACATTTCAGCCCAAAATTTCCATTACTAAGCAAGATCATTGTTAAGTGAGTTTTGCCCCATTTTACGATCTTTCTTGCCACAGTTGTTAAGTGAATCACTGCAGTTGTTAAGTTAGTAACACAGTTAAGTGAATCTGGTTTTCCCATTAACTTTACTGATCAGAAGATCCCAAAAAGTGATCCCATGACCCCTGGATACTTCAACCGTCATAAATGCATGCCAAGTGTCAAATTTTGATCAGATGACCATGGGGCAGAGGTGGGTTCCTGCCGGTACGCTCTTACCTGTTGGTCGCCGCAGAACCGAAGAAGCCAGTAGCGTTCGCGGTGCGGGGCTTCCCCCACCTGCTTTCCCCCGCCCGTCTGGACGCCGCCATTTGCGTTCTTTTGCCCTCTGCGCAAGCAGAACGCTTTGCGCATGCGCAGAGGGCAAAAGAACGCAAATGGCGGCGTCTAGGCAGGCGGAGGAAAGCGGGCGGGGGAAGCCCCGCGCCGCGAACGCCACCGGCTTCTTCGGTTCTGCGGCGACCAACAGGTAAGAGCGTACCGGCAGGAACCCACCTCTGCCATGGGGATGTTGTAATCGTCATAAGTATAAAAAATGGTCATGAGTCATTTTTTATGTGCTGTTGTAATTTCAATCAGTAAATGAGTGGTTGTAAGTTGAGAACTACCTGTAGCCATTCCTAATACCACAGTTGGGCCCTAAAATAAATTAGCCTGGGAGTTGTAAGGAGAGAAAATAGGTATGGAGTTAAAATATGTAACCGGGGTTCTGAGATCATCCTCCAGGAATTCTGCAGGGGTTGGGTACAGCATCTCCCTTATTGCACTGGCCAGTTGCTTTGAATTCCAGTAGAAGGAGTCAATTTAGTGTTATGTGGCTTGATTTGGCCTTATGATGTTTCATCTGACATCTGACCTGATTCAATGCTCAGAATTGGTCTTTTTTGATATATGATATAACAATGATATAGATATAGTATTACAGCACATGGGGTGGTGGTGGTAAGAAGGCAGCTGTTGAGAAGGATCCAGGTGTTTTGGGGGAAATGAAAACTCTGCCTTTGGGCAGTGATGATGAGGGCGCAAGATTCTTCAGAAAGAGCATGTTGTAGGGAGGTTGCCATCAAAAAAGTGAAAAAGTTGTTATAGAGATTCTGAACCATTCTTGCTACTTTGATTTCTCCTAATTAGGATAAATATTCCAAGAGTTCCTCATCTTATCAGCTTGTTCTCATTTTCAGAGAGACGCTTCTGGAATACCTGTATTCCCTGAAGCAGCCTGATGGCTCCTTCATCATGCACCTAGGAGGTGAAGTTGATGTCCGGTATGTCGAAAACTTTCCATGTATTGCTCTCTCAAAAAGCAAACCAGGAGCTACTGATTACTAGGTGGTTTCTCCTGAAGTGCATTTAACATTCTGCACAGGTTGGTAATGACATGGCTACACGTAAAGTAAGAGATTGAGGCCTTGGCTACTGCTCTATGGAAGGGTCAACAAGGCTGTCTTGCCGTGACTGTAATTCAGAGGAGTTCCATGCTGCTGTGAATAAAATGCAGCACACACGCTCAGGTTTTGTTTTGGCATAGCAAATTGAAGAAAGAAAACACTTTTAAAACAGAATTGCGGTTTACACTATTCAGTGTGGGAAACCAATAAATGATTGCACATTTGTGTAAGACTACAACTTCTTTGGAACTTCCCCTCTCCTCCATGAGATTTTAAGGAAAAGATACAAGAGAGGTCCCTCTGTCTTAATATCAATAGCCACACAGTATGTTTTGTAATTATAAATGTAAATTAAATTACCAGTTGGTTAACTGAAGGATGAATGTAAAGTCCAAATTTAGCTTTTGGTATAATTTCCATTCTGTTGCGCTTTAAAAAAAATGTGCCCAATTGATGTTGTTTTGCTGACAGAAGCATTTTTCATTCAGCTGTCAGCAATATAGGAAGGAAGCCAATTTTTAATGATGCCCTCTTTAACACATTTCCCCCCCAGCTCTCTATTCTGAGAATCGGGGAACTTTTTCAGTTTAGAGTGGGAGGTTGCCCATAGCACAGATGGGAACCTGCCAGCAATTGTCTCCTTCCTTGTGTTGGTGATGTAAATCCTCTGTCAGTAGAGAGTTGCCATCTTCATCTACATCTCTCTCCTCCCCACTACACAAAGCTGTTTCATTGCATGAAGGCTTTTTTGCGAGTGGAGGAATTACTAGAAGGTAATAGCCCCTTTGTTTTTATGATGCATGTCATTTTGCAATAGCATCCTGAGTGTGTCATAGATAGTACAGTATAATATGGGATTTCTTACTTACAACAATAGAGCCATGTATATTCTTTCTCCATCTAAAGCTTTTAAATATTCTTTTATTTAAATCTTAGGAGTGCCTATTGTGCTGCATCTGTAGCCTCCCTTACCAACATTATTACACAGTCTCTCTTTGAAAAAACTGCAGAATGGATCGCAAGGTAAGAAACTCCTAGTTGGCAATTTAACAGACTTAGACTGTTCTAAGTTACCCAGAGCAGGAAAAGCAGAAAAACAAACACTAATCTTATTTTCTATCTTGGAGCAAGAATACAGCCTCTGCTTTTGTGTTTTAATTTTGAATTAGATGTCAGAACTGGGAGGGCGGAATCGGTGGCGTCCCCGGCATGGAAGCCCATGGAGGATACACGTTTTGTGGACTGGCAGCCTTGGTCATTCTCAAAAATGAACAAGTTTTGAATCTGAAAAGTTTATTAGTAAGTAACCGTTTGTCGGATTCACTTACCTATTTCATGCTATCCAAAGAAGAGAAATCAAATGCATCTGGATTACAGTTTCATAATTTTTATTAAAATGTTCTCAGATATAAAACAAAGTAATGTCTGTGGAGATTCTCCGTCATCCATGGCCTTGGTTGTCCCAAAGGTGCTTTTTTCAAGAGGCAGCTGGACTTTCTGGTTTTTCTTTGAAGATGTTTTGCTTCTCATCCAAGGAGCTTCTTTAGCTCTGAGCTTCTTGGATGAGAAGTGAAACGTCTTCAAAGAAAAACCAGAAAGTCCAGTTGCCTCTTGAAAAAAGCACCTTTGGTACAAAATAATCTAAACTAAAATTAAGGAAAAGAAGAAAAAAGTGAAAAAGTGAGAAAAGTAGGGGAGAGAAAAGCAAACTGAAAGAAGAAAATAAAAATATATATAAAGGAACGACTCCATATCTCCTTTACAGCAGTTACAAGTAAATCTGCACACTTGTCTCTTTAAAATTACATCACATTTCCCCATTATTCAACCCTTTTAAATTGGCAATTCCATAAATCATCAGATCTTCCCCCCCATCTTTACTGTCCATTTCTCCATTGAGGGTATCTCACTGTTTTTTCATCTTTGTGCATATGCTAAGCCTGCTGCAGTCACCATATCCAAACCATTCTTCCATAGGTCTTTCCTAATTGGCTGTCCATAAGTCCAAATCTGTATTGCAGTCTCAAAAATAAATGATGGGTGTAATTCATGATTAATGCATTGCTAATAGGCTTCCCGTTTAACCCTAACCTGCTTTTATCTTTTTTGTTGTTGATGTTCCTCTTTTGCTGCTCCCCAAATCTAGTACTTGGACATTTCTGTCATATTACAAAATTGCATAACTCGGCTCTGCATTGTGTAAATATTTCTTCTGGATAAACTGTCTGGCATCATTTCTTATGTCTCAAATCTCTGTCTAATCCAGAACTGTAAAAATACTTCACTAGTTTAGTACCCAAATTCTCAGTCTCATTGCTTCAGATCATCCCCGGCCCAGCACTAGGAATGCTGGCTGTGATGATGGGATCTGTATTCAGCATACCACCGTAGAAGATTGGTTTAGCAACGATGTGTGAATTTCATGTCAGCATTTCAGTTAAAATTTTTATACACAACTTTTTGTATTTATTTAGTACTGCCAATTTTACTTCATTCAGTTTCATAAAGGCTCTGAGCACCTTTCCAAAATTATTAAATATTATTCTAGATAGATAATATTAAAGTTTGTTTCAGAAATCAAAACCAGAAGCACACACAGATGACTGATTCAGCTGGATTCATAAACTTCTTTATAAACATAGTAATATATAAATTTACAATACCACAAGTAGAATTCTTCTTCAATCAGTTACAGGTAAACACAAGCAGGTTCTAGTTCAGAGTTCAGAGAGGACAGAGAGCACAGAGTGGAGACCTGGAGCCACGCCCAGCCTTAAGCTTAAATTCCAGTTTTGATTCTCTGCACAGACTCAGAAGTGATTAGCTCCCATTGACTGACTTAGTTGCTATGCTTATTCATTGGCTGACCTTGTTACCATTGGCTCTCCCAGTTCATTAGAATATTCTAACAGATAATATTATTGTCTTATTAAAAATACAAAAATACAAAATACAAAAAAATACAAAATAGAAAGAATAACAAAAGAATATCACAGCACTAAAAACAGTGAATGTCCCTGTCCATTATCACTCTAAGGAAAACCAGTCATATCTATTACTATGTGGAGAATATTTGCTATACCATTATTTCTCAATGGCTTTGCTGGATAGCAACTCTACCATGTTATAATGGTGTGAAATAAAATTATTTTTAGTATGTTGATTGAGCAGTCTGGTTTTTTTGTTTCCTTCTTTCAATTTCATAACTAAGGGTGGCCACCTGGATACATTGTTGTAATAAGGATGTATTAAACTAAAGGGGAAATAAAAACATGCAAATGCCCGACTCTCTTAAGTTGGGTCTATTGTGTGTAACAGCTTCTCTGATTGCTGTGGGCAAGAGTGGTGATTGCTTTGCTTTCTCTGCCAGCACTGGGTTACAAGCCGTCAGATGCGTTTTGAAGGAGGGTTTCAGGGTCGTTGTAACAAGCTGGTGGATGGCTGCTACTCATTCTGGCAGGCTGGTTTACTGCCTCTCCTACATCGAGCTTTGCATGCCAAAAGTAAGTTTGAACTTCGAAATGTTACCCGTGCTTTCTCCACTGGGCACAGTTTCTTGACACTGATTTTCTCTTTGGAGTAGACAAGTATGCTGGAGTTCAGTGCAAGCTCAAGAACGAAGAACACAGAATAATCTTAGCTTTTGCATTCTGATTCTGTAGCAACTGGGAAATACTCTTCTTTCAACTTAGTAATAAGGCTAGAAAGCATGTAACGCTACAGACCGCTGACAGGCAAAAGATTAGAAACACAAGGAAAATGTCATGTCTGAGGATAGGCAAAGTACATTTTCAGTTCTGTCTCTTTTCCAACCTGTCTCTTGCTCAATACTCATTTGGGTCTAATTTTTTCCTTAGCAACTGGATCCTCCAGTTGTCTTGCAGCCCAGCATACGACTGGTGGATGATCTATTGAGTACCTATAATTGGAAAGACTAGAGGACAAAAGCAGCAGCTGCCAACAACTGCTAGAAACTTAGTTCTTGCCTGCAGAGTCTCCTTAAAGTTCAGTAGAGTAAAATAGAAAAACCTAGGAGGCGCCATCTTGATCATGATTAAGTGAGCCACATTTGCTATAACTTAACCCTTGTGAGTGTGCCATGAGGACATTCTCAACCTGGTGCATGTCTTGTGTTGGGCTACAGCTCCAAGCCTGGCTGGGCACGATGGATGTTGGAGTCCATCTGAATAACTTTACCCAACCTGTCTTCCAAAACGGTTTTGACTCCCAAAATTCTCAGCAATGGCTACGTTGGCTAGGAAAAAACAGAAGAGCTGAACTTAGAAATCTTGGATAGTGTCCAGGTTTGGGAAGAGTGAATCTAGACAATAATAAGATAGGAAATATAGTTCTCCAATAGGGTCATGCTATAGAACTAAACTTGAATCAAGTAAGCTTCTTTTGTATATTCCCATTAGCATGGTGTGCAGGAACTATTTTCAACTGTTTTTCTTAAGTATTTATTGATGTGATGTTTCTCTTAGGTGATCCTGCTCTCAGCATGACACACTGGATGTTTGACCAACAAGCTCTTCAAGAGTATATCTTGTTGTGTTGCCAATGTCCTGCAGGAGGTCTTTTGGACAAGCCAGGAAAGTGAGTAGTACTGAGTGATTCTTGACAGGCATCTTCCATGCTATTGGAAATGATAAATTTGGGATTATCAAAGGTCCTGGTCGGATGGTACTTAAAAGCCCTTTGCATAATAGAGAAGGCGTTTTTGAGAGCTAGAGTTAGGGAGGAACTAGCATCAGAATCTAAATTGGGGAATCTGCATTGAAACATACAACTTCCACACTTTTTTGTCAAGAGCAGCAGAATTCAGCAATCCATTTAATTAAGTTAGCTTAAGTTGCCATAATTCTGCTTTAACTTGACAAGAGAAACAGCTCATCCCAAACTTTTTTTAATTTTATTTTTTATTAGACATACATAAACAATCAAAGACATACAACAATTTTTTATTAGACATACATAAACAATCAAAACACATACAACAACAACAACAACAAAAAGGTGGGGCGTTGATGTCCCCCTATCATCCAAAAGCTATTATCGGATATAATCCAGTTATAAACTTTTTCCATATAGATTTATATTAATATCTATACATCAGTTTTAAATTGTTTCTAATTTTCCACTAATTAATTAAGGCTATAGATATTTTACCTAATTCCTTCAAAGTACATTTTACCTTTTCTTTTATGTATTACAATAATATGATCAACCAAAAGATATTATCAAATATAGTAAAAATATAAAGCATTTCCCTAGATATCTCTAACTGAACATCACAATTTGAGGACTTCCATTTTTAGTTACACAATATATACAGATTATAAGGTCTTTACATAATTCCTTCAGAGTAGGTGCTCATCCCAAACTTACTGGCAACTCCATTTAACTCAACCAAACTTTAAAGCCCCTTCCCACTTGCCTCGTGTTCCATTGTGAAGATAAATGTAACCAGATTAATATATGCATTGGCCGCCAGACAAAAACTTGAGAAATGAAAGCTAAAGACTCTGAGGAGATGGTAATTTGATCATCACCCTCCAGATCTTTCTGCCTTTCTTTGGGATACCCATTGACTGAATGTGAGGTACAGGTAGTCCTCAACTTAGAATAGCTCATTTAGTGACCATTCAAATTACAATGGCATTGAAAAAAGTGACATTACTGTTTTTCACAGTTACAACCTTTCCAGCATCCCGATGATCATGTGATCAAAATTCAGATGCTTGGCAACTGGTTCATATTTATGACTGTTGCTGTGTCCCAAGATCATGTGATCACCTTTTCAACCTTTCTGACAAGCAAAGTAATGGGGAACCCAGATTCACTTAACAACTGGGTTACTAACTTATCAACTGTAGTGATTCACTTAACAACTGAGGCAAGAAAGGTCGTAAAATGGGGCAAAGTTCACTTAACAAATTTCTCACTTAACAACAGAAAGGTTAGGCTCAATTGTGTTTGTAAGTTGAGGACTACCTATAGTCAAGGTGCGACCAAGGCAGGGGTGAAATCCAGCAGGTTCTGACATGTTCTGGAGAACCGGTAGTGGAAAATTTGAGTAGTTCGGAGAACCGGTAGCGGAAATTTTGGAGAACTGGCAAATACCACCTCTGGCTGGCCCCAGAGTAGGGTGGGAATGGAGATTTTGCAGTATCCTTCCCCTGCCATGCCCACCAAGCCACACCATGCCCACCAAGCCATGCCCACAGAACTGGTAGTAAAAAAAATTGAATTTCACCACTGGACCAAGTAGACAGCTTGAGTCTTATTCTAGCTAGATTTTGCCTGTTGGCTTGATTTTCTACATATTCTAAACCTAATTTCAAGAGCCGCGATAGTGCAGTGGTTAGAATGCAGTACTGTAGGCTACTTTTGCTGACTGTTGACTGCCTGCAGTTCGAATCTCACCAGCTCAAGGTTGACTCAGCCTTTCAGCCTTCCATCCTTTCGAGGTGGGTAAAATGAGGACCCAGATTGTTTGGGGGCAATATCGTGACACTGTAAACTGCTTAGAGAGGGCTGTAAAGCAGTGCGAAGTGGTATATAAGTCTAAGTGCTATTGCTAATTTCAAAAATGAACTCTACATAAAAGCATGCACATCTAGCATAAAAACACTCCAATTAATGTTACCTCAACCTTGTGTGTGATTCCCCTCCAGGTCTCGAGATTTTTACCATACATGCTACTGCCTGAGTGGGTTGTCGATAGCACAGCATTTTGGCAGTGGAGATCTTTTACATGAAGTCGTGCTAGGAGTGCCAGAGAACCGTCTGGTAAGCTTCATCTGAACCGGACTTGATATCTATGCATGTACATGCCCAGGATTGGTTATGTTTTTTAACGCAGGTCAAGCCTCCTAGCAGAGCTTTCTTAATTATAACCACGTGCGGATAACAGGTATTTTATTTATTTATTTATTTGGTATTCTTATAGGCCGCCCAACTCCCGAAGGACTCAGGGCGGCGAGGTACCTTGAAATGGGTTAAAATCAGGCTCTTGCAATGTACTAAATCGTAATGTGACTTGTAATGTATACATGTAATGTATACATGTACAAACCAGGATAGCTGGCTTAGTGATGTTAAAACACATGGCTTGGTGCGAGATAAGAACCCAATATGTAACAATATATAGACTGATACTCTTGTGAGGCAGCTTTTAGATAGCAATGGGGATGAGGCAGGATGGGAATACTGGTGTGTTGTGTGGGGCAAGTGTCTCCTCATTTCCCTTCCACAGTCCCAGCTGGCTCTACCATCAAGAAGATTGAAGGTAGTAATCTTTCTGTACCAACAGAGTCACTGCCTCTTACACATTAGATTAGAAATCCCTCAATGTTCCATAAATGAGGGACCTTAATTTCACTGAGATTCACAGTCTATCTGCAATCTTGCATACATTTTTCTTTCCCTTCATCCTCACATAAATTTCCGACTCGATAAGCAGAAGGAAAGATCTTCCCCACCAGCCTTAGAAAAATGGCAGATGGCAAGCAGAGGAGTTTGCAGAATCTTACTTTTGTTTTGTTGTGTAGAGATAGGCAAACAAGCTTTGTTGACATAGCCACAGGGACGTGTCTTTTCTTCAATGCTGAACCTTGAAAACAGCTAAAGGGTATTGAGTCACATAAAACTGAGCTTGACAATATATTGTTCGGTGGTCAGAGCAAAGTTGAGGAAATTTTCTAGTGGCCCAGAACTGAGGCTTCAGAACTTGGCACATAGATTTAGTTAGTTTAGTTTACTCTATTGTCATTGCACCTCGTACAACGAAATTAAATGCCATCTTCTGTGTACAACTATAAAAATAAAACACAAACACACAACCCTCTAGAACGCTGTCCTACCTGCCACTGTGCAATTGGCAAACCATACACAGGTGCAGTAAGTTAAAATACTCTATGGTGCAGCGGTAGAAGGTCACCAGCAGTTTTTCATTCAGTTGTTGTTTCCTGAGAAGTCTCAGGTAGTATAATGTGTTCTGGGCCCTTTTGACCAGTGCTGCAATGTGAGTGCCCCAGGTCAGGTCCTCTTTTATGATAACACCCAGAAACTTAAAATTGGCCACTTGCTCCACTCGGTCTCCATTGATAAGCAAGGGCTGGATCTCTGATCTATTCCTTCTATAGTCCACTATAAGCTCCTCGGTCTTATTTGTCACGTAGTGAATATTGTCAGTTGTATGTCTATGCAGGGTGATGCACCCCTATCCTAATATTATGGTATATTTCAATATAAGCAGAACACGTGATATGATGAGTGCGCATGTGTGCATTCCAAAACCACCATTAATTCTCTTCTGCCTTAGCTGTTGACCTGAACGGTCGTGTTTCTTAGCAAAGATGTAATTATTCAGGATTTATTGTTTTTGTACTGAAATAAATATTTTCTGTTAGACTTTTAATCTCGATTTTATTTCTAATTGTCTGAATTCCAAGAAAAGATCCAAATCGCCTCTATGAGATATCATTCTCACCCCAACATTATTGGTGTTAAGGACCAAGTTATTGTCTCCACACCACAAAAGCAACCGGTCCACCTCATCTCGATAGGCACATCCCTCCCCCCCCCGGAGATGAACTTACGGCCATTTGTTTAACAATTACTCGACGTTACAACAGTGCGGAAAAAAGTTACTTACAGTTGGTCCTCGTACTTATTATCACAGTGGCCCATGGTCACATGATCATGATCTGGATGCTTGACAACAACTAGCTCACATTTACATGTTTGCAGCATCTTGGGGTGACGTTATTGCCATTTGTGACCTTCCCAGGAAGGTCCCAACAAACAAAACCAAATAATGGAAATCAGATTCACTTAAAGACCATCGCAAAAAAAAAAGATCATAAACTGGATCGGCCTCGCTTAACGACTCCCTCGCTTAGTGACAGAAGTTCTGAACTCAATTGTGATGTAAGTCAAGGACTCCCTGGAGATCGGGGGTCAAGCTTTTGTCAAGCAAAATGAAATGCATCTGCTGACTGAATGTCTTATATAACATTTAAATGTCCAAATTTGGCGGCTGCTTCTTGGGGGTGGGGTTATTTATTTATTTATTCGAAGTTCTTCTATGCCGCCCTACTCCCTCAGGACTCAGGGCGGCGTACAACATTTTAGGGAACATCAAATAAATTGTTAAAAACAATTTAAAACAATTTTTAAAAAAACATACACATCATATATACATGGGGGAGACGTCAGATGGAAGGTCGTCTCAAAATCACCCCGCCTGCAGGAAGAGCCATGTCTTAATGGCTTTTCGGAAGGCCAGCAGGGTGGGGATGATTCGGGTTGGGTTAGAGAACTGCCAGCAGAATTGCAGTTAATTCTTTTTTTTCCCCTTCATTCCCAAACAGCAGCCAACACATCCTGTCTACAACATCTCCCCTGGCAAAGTGATGCAAGCTGTGATGCACTTCCTGAAAAAGCCAATTCCAAGTAGAGAAGAGACTTACACTAACTGAGCCTTTTCGCTGCCCTTAGAGAGACTCTGCAGTGTACTGTCCTGATGTTCGGCGCAATAACGCTGCATATCGTCTTGGCTGATGTGGGACTTGAGCCATGAATCTAACTTCCTCGGGCTCTACTTTGTGCGTGCGTGTCTGTCTTTTGAGAGAGCTTTGCTAGCCATACCAAAAAATATACCAGTTTTTCTTAGAACGGAATAGCTGATTGGCTGTGTGATGGTGTATGGTTGGTCATGCTGGGTGCTCACTTAGGCAGGAAGCGCTCTCATTAAGGAGCAGCTTTGTTTTTGAAACAATGCAGCATGTTACTATCGTAAGCATCTGGCAAAGCAGCTCTGTTGTTTCATTTGCACTATGCTAAGCATCATGGGGGGTGGGAGGAATGGGGGGGGGGGAGAGTGCAGCTTCATCATCAGCTGCATACTGGCTTGGCCAGAGATGGTACATTGATCTCCTGCTCTGGCAGGCAGTTTCGTTATCTGGCTCTTTACATTCCCTGAGGAATTCTAAACATTTCTAGCCAGGAGATTAGTTTCCCAGCTATTGGATACACCAGGAGAAAGAAAACCAAGCTAAATGGTGTATGCATATCCTGACTCTGTAGTTCTGTATCACATGTTGGAGCACGTCGGGAAAGTGGGGTCTTGAACATTGGTACTAAAAGGTCTCTTTCTGCCCAGAGCAAAAAGAGGCAGATAGAAATGCTTCTTCAAGACTTTATTTCCCTTGCAAATTGCTTGTCCGGGGATGGGATTGATAATACAATGATGTTTATGCATTTTATAAGATATATACAGTATATATAAATATATCTATACAGTACATTCAGAAAGTATTCAGACCTCCTTCACTTTTGTCAGTTTTGTTATGCTACAGTCTGATTCTACAGTTGTTGAAATCCATTTTTTCCTCATTAATCTACACTTGGTACCCCATGTTGATGTGAAAACAGAATTTTGGAAACGTCTGTAAATTTATTAAAAAGAAAAAAACTGAAATATCACGTTGGCATAAATATTCAAACCCTTTGCAACAACACTTGAAATTTCTCCCTTTTCTCTTGATCATTGCTCACATGTTTCTACACCTTGATTAGAATCTACCTGTGGTAAATTGATCGGACCTGATTTGAAAGGCACACACCTCTCTATAGAAGGCCTCTATAGAAGCCTGAGGCATACTGTAGCAGAGCAAAAGCCATGAAGTCAAAGGAACTGCCTGTAGAGCTCAGACAGGATTATTGCAAGGCACAGATCTGGGGAAGGCTACAAAAAAAATTCTGCTGCACTGTGAAGGTTCCTAAGACACAATGGCCTCCATAATTCTCAAATGGAAGAACAACCAAGACGCTTCCAAGAGTTGGTTGCTGGTCAAACTGAGTAATTGGGGGAGAAGGGCCTTAGTAAGAGAGGTGATCAAGAACCTGATGGTTACTCTGATTGAGCTCTAGAGATCCTCTGTGGAGATGGGACAGAGTTCCAGGACAACAATTACTACAGTCCTCCACCGATCTGGGCTTTATAGCAGAGTGGCTAGATGGAAGCCTCTCCTCAGTGCAGAACACACAAAAGCCCACTTCGAGTTCGTAAAAAAGCACCTGAAGGACTCTCAGATTGTGAGGAACAAGGTTCTCTAGTCTGATGAGACCAAGATTGAACTGCTTGGCCTCAATTCTAAACATTATGTCTGGAGGAAACCAGGCACCGTTCATCACCTGCCCAATATCATCCCAACACTGAAGCATGGTGTCAGCAGCATCATGCTGTGGGGGTGTCTTTCAGCAGCAGGGACTGGGAGACTGGTCAGGGTTGAGGGAAAGCTGAATGGAGCAAAGTAGAGGGATATCCTCAATAAAAACCTGTTCCACCGCACTCAGGGCCTCAGACTGGGCCAGAGGTTCACTTTCCAACATGACAACGATCCTAAGCACACTGTCCAGACAACAGGAGTGGCTTAGGGACAACTCTGTGAATGTTCTGGAGTGGCCCAGCCAGAGCCCTGACATGAACCCTATTGAACATCTCTGGAGGGACCTGAAAATGGCTGTCCACTGACGGTCGCCATCCAACCTGACTGAGCTTGAGAGGATTTGCAAGGAAGAATGGCAGAAAATCCCCCAATCCAGGTGTGCAAAGCTTGTTGCGTCATACCCAAAAAGACTCAATGCTGTAATTTCTGGCAAAGGTGCTTCAACAAAGCACTGAGTGAAAGGTCTGAATACTTATGCCAATGTGATATTTCAGTTCTTTTCTTTTTAATAAATGTACGGACATTTCTAAAATTCCGTTTTCACTTTGTCATTCTGAGGTACTGAATGTAGATTAATGAGGGGGAAAATGCATTTCAACAATTGTACAATCAGGCTGCACCATAACAAAATTGACAAAAGTGAAGGGGGTCTGAATACTTTCTGAATGTACTGTATATACACTAATAGCTTTCTTATTACTTGTACAGTTATGACTGTTAATAAAATTCTTCACAGTAAATGTGTTTTAATTCAGAGGGCTGCCTGAAAATCCTTTTAGTGCTAGGATACACATTAAGAAAAATAATTATATTTAGTTTTCTTGGGATTTTATTTTTGTCCTGCATGGTAAGAACAGGCATCTGGGAATATTCCACCTATACTAAAATAATATCACCTCATATGTCATTAGAACTTTCAGTCTTACCTGCATTATAGGTTACAGTAAATTGCATTATATATACACTGCTCAAAAAAATAAAGGGATCACAAAAATAAGGCATCCTAGATCTGAATGAATGAAATATTCGTATCAATTACTTTGTTCATTACATAGTTGAATGTGCTGACAACAAAATCACACAAAAATTAGCAATGGAAATCAAATGCAGCAACCCATGGAGGTCTGGATTTGGAGTTACACTCAAAATTAAAGTGAAAAAAAAACACTACAGGCTGATCCAACGTTGATGTAATGTCCTTAAAACAAGTCAAAATGAGGCTCAGTAGTGTGTGTGGCCTCCATGTGCCTGTATGACCTCCCTACAACACCTGGGCATGCTCCTGATGAGGCAGCAGATGGTCTCCTGAGGGATCTCCCACACCTGGACTAAAGCATCCCCCAACTCCTGGACAGTCTGTGGTGCAATGTGGCGTTGGTGGATGGAGCGAGACATGATGTCCCAGATGTGCTCAATTGGATTCAGGCCTGGGGAGCTGGCGGGCCAGTCCATGGCATCAATGCCTTCGTCTTGCAGGAACTGCTGACACACTCCAGCCACATGAGGTCTAGCATTGTCTTGCATTAGGAGGAACCCAGGGCCAACCGCACCAGCATATGGTCTCACAAGGGGTCTGAGGATTTCATCTTGGTACCTATTGGCAGTCAGGCTATCTCTGGCGAGCACATGGAGGGCTGTGCGTCCCCCTAAAGAAATGCCACTCCACACCATTACTGACCCACTGCCAAACCGGTCATGCTGGAGGATGTTGCAGGCAGCAGAACGTTCTCCACGGCGTCTCCAGACCCTGTCATGTCTGTCACATGTGCTCAGTGTGAACCTGTTTTCATCTGTAAAGAGCACAGGGCGCCAGTGGCAAAGTTGCCAATCTTGGTGTTCTCTGGCAAATGCCAAACGTCCTGCACAGTGTTGGGCTGTCAGCACAACCCCCACCTGTGGACGTCAGGCCCTCAATACCACCCTCATGGAGTCTGTTTCTGACCGTTTGAGCAGACACATGGCCATTTGTGGCCCACTGGAGGTCATTTTGCAGGGCTCTGGCGGTGCTCCTCCTGTCCCTCCTTGCACAAAGGCGGAGGTAGCGGTCCTGATACTGGGTTGTTGCCCTCCTACAGCCTCCTCCACGTCTCCTGATGTCTCCTGGTAGTGCCTCCATGCTCTGGACACCACGCTGACAGACACAGCAAACCTTCTTGCCACAGCTCGCATTGATGGGCCATCCTGGATGAGCTGCACTATCTGTGCCACTTGTGTGGGTTGTAGACTCCGTCTCATGCTACCACTAGAGTGGAAGCACCGCCAGCATTCAAGTGTGACCAAACCATCAGCCAGAAAGCATAGGAACTGAGAAGTGGTCTGTGGTCACCACCTGCAGATCCACTCCTTTATTGGGGATGTCTTGCTAACTGCCTATGCTTTCCACCTGTTGTCTATTCCATGTACACAACAGCATGTGAACTTGATTGTCAATCAGTGTTGCTACCTAAGTGGACAGTTTGATTTCACAGAAGTGTGATTGACTTGGACTTACATTGTGTTGTTTCAGTGTTCCCTTTATTTTTTTTTATTTTTTTGAGCAGTGTACATACATATTTCCTAGTGCCTCCCATTGGACTTTTGCAAATGGATTTCCAAATGATTAAATAATTCTTAACTCTAGAAAACTTTCATTATATGCTGCTGCTGGCTCTCAATGGCTAGATTAAGCTTAGCTTGGTTTGGTAGAATTCTGCTGTAGAGTCCTACAGCACAAAAAGTTTTGCCTGGCGCTTGCATAAATGTAACACTATGGAAAACTAATGTGAAGGAGCTGGAGCAGGAAAAATTGTATTCTGCAACAACCAGTAGAAACCACATAAAAGCATCTTCTGTTTGAGTGCTCGTCAGGTATGGACTGTACACGTCAATTCATGGCATTCTGTGCAATGGATGTGCATGCTAGGAATTTTAAAAATTCATCTCTACATCTAGAAGGCACTTTGATGAGGGAAGATTGATCTACATTTGGATGACCTTTTTTGGGACAGAATCCTATGGTTTCTCTAATGTTGGAAGGGCAATAAATGAGAGGTGAAAAATGTAGGTGCCTTTGAAAGGCAGGAAAAGATCTGGAATGGAACAAAATCTGAGGCATCATTTATTTCTCCCTTTATTAGGAGCATAAAGATGCAAAAAGGCATATTTCTGATTTAACAGCATAAGACAAGGGTGGGGGGGGGGAAGAAGTAGATTTAACAATGTGAAAATGTTGACTTTTTAAATCTCTCAAGTTACTATCTCCGATACCTGTAAGAATATGCTTGAATATGCTGCTTGGTGAAATCTCCAAAGGTAAGCAAATTCTGGCCAGCAAGAAAGGGTGAGTTTGAAGCATCAGTAAATATATCCCTCTTCATAATTGGGAAAAGGAATTGATTCTAAACAACTGCATGCTGTATGTCTATACATGCAGGTTTTCTTTACACCGTGTGCACAATTATTGGGCAACTGAGTATTTTGACCATATCATCCTTGGTATGCATATTTTCCACCTCCAAGCTGTATAAATTTAAATGCTTAGTGGATATAAGCAGATCAGGTGATGTGTATTTGTTTAATGAGGGAGGGTGTGGCCTAAGGACATCAACACCCTATATCAAGGTGTATATTAGGCAGCTTCTTTTCCTCAGGCAAAATGGGCTAAAAAGAGATTTGACTGACTCTGAAAAGTCAAAAATTGTAAAAAGTCTTTCAGAGGAATGCAGCACTCTTGAAATTGCTAAGATATTGGGGCATGATCAAAGAACCATCAAACGTTTTGTTGCAAATAGTCAACAGGGTTGCAAGAAACGTGTTGAGAAAAAAAGATGCACCTTAACTGCCAAAGATTTGAGAAGAATCAAAAATGAAGCTACCAGGAATCCATTATCCTCCAGTGCTGTCATATTCCAGAACTGCAACCTACCTGGAGTGCCCAGAAATACAAGGGTTTCAGTACTCAGTGACATGGCCAAGAAACCCGACCACCACTGAACAAGACACATAAGTTGAAACGGTACGACTGGGCCAAGAAATATCTGAAGACAGATTTTTCAAATGTTTTATGGACTGATGAGATGAGAGTGACTCTTGACAGACCAGATGGATGGAACCATGGCTGGATCAGTAACAGGCACAGAGCTCCACTTCGACTCAGATGCCAGCAAGGTGGAGGTGGGGGTACTGGTATGGGCTGATATTATGAAAGATAAGCTAGTTGGACCTTTTCGGGTTGAAGATGGACTCAAAATCAACTTCCAAACCTACTGCCAGTTTTTAGAAGACACTTTCTTCAAGCAATGGTACAGGAAGTCTGCATCTTTCAAGAAAACCATAATTTTTATGCAGGACAATGCTCCATCGCATGCATCTAAGTACTCCACTGTGTGGCTAGCCAGTAAAGGCCTTAAAGATGAAAGAATAATGACATGGCCCCCTTCCTCACCTGACCTGAAACCCTATTGAGAACTTGTGGGCCCTTCTTAAATGGGTTTTTTTTTTGGTGAAGGAAAACAGTACACCTCTCTGAACAGTGTCTGGGAGGCTGTGGTTACTGCTGCACAAAAAGTTGATCGTCAACAGATCAAGAAACTGACAGACTATGAATGGAAGGCTTATGACTGTTATTGAAAAGAAGGGTGGCTATATTGGTCACTGATATTGTTTTTGAACTGTCAGAAATGTTTATTTTAAATTTTGAGTTGTTTCTTTATTATTCTCACTTTAACAGATGAAAATAAATGAGTGAGATGGGAAAATTTTCATTTTTCATTTAGTTGCATAATAATTTTGTACACTAATACTTGCCCAATAATTATGTATACATAGTACAAAAGCCATAACCTCACTTTTACTTTCTTAAATATTCAGGTTTGAGGTTTATTAACATTTTGGATTGACCGAGAGCACTGTAGTTGTTCAATAATAAAATTACCGTATTTTTCGGAGTATAAAACGCATCCTTTTACCCCCCAAAAAAGAGGGTGAAAACCTGGGTGTCTTATACACCGAATGTAGCCCCACCCACCCAGCCACCCCCATCCTTTGGCCTCTGCTTTCCAGCAATTTACCTCCTTGCAGCAAGCAGGGAAGAGCCTGTTAAGCCAAGTAAGTCATTATCAGCTTCCCGACCCCCAGCTGATTTGCCACATGCAAAATTGAAACTGAAACTAGCTGCAAAGAGGCAAATAGCTGGGAGAGACACAGCAGATTTTTATTTTCTGCTGAACTGGATGCAAGGCGGTAAGTGTATAACTATAAATGTCTGTAGAATGTTCAAATTATTAGACTTATTTTTTAAAGACTGCTTTATTATTGTTCTAGACAACTTAACCAAATGAAGAAGCTTTTTAAAATAAATGCTTGATCTGAAGAGGCCCAGTGCTATTGTGTCTTCTTTTAAATAATAGAGAATAATGTATACTTCCAGAAATTTTAATTTTTAACAGCTCTGTACAAGTATAGTCTGAAATGTAATTTAGTATTAAGATAAAGCAGCTGAGTTAAATTCTGACTTAGTCATGTTTGGAGTAGATCTATTTAAATAATTGGGAGGAGTTCGTGTGATTACATTTAAGAAAACTTTCTGGTATAACTGCCATAATGTACATTTCTCCAATTCTTTGCTATTTCTATGGGTCAGGCACACATGCACAGAAATGCATAGCAAACAGTGTATCATCTGTGCTGTTTGCTGTTTGCTGTTTGCCAAATTGCTGGGAGGCAAAGGCCTTTTTTCTTTGTTTTCCTCCCCCAAAACTAAGGTGCGTCTTCTACTCCGGTACGTCTTCTACTCCGAAAAATACGGTAATCCTCCAAAAAACAGCTTGCCTAATAATTGTGCACATAGTGTATTTGTATAATCCAGGATGCAGGAATTCAGCTTTTTGGATACCAACTTAAATTTTGAGTGGTTTACAATACAATGTATCATCTTGAGTATACCATCTTGAATATACCTCCCTCAGTAAATCCTATAAGCTTAAATCCTATAAGCTTAAAGTACTATAACTTAAGGAGGTGGGCTTAATAGTACTTATAGTACTCCTATAAGTAATTTCCATGCAGCCACATTAGATACTTAAGATTTTGGACAGCAATAGAAACTCCCATGCAGCCATGAAAAGGCTGTTTAACTGATGGTTGTAAAAAATAGCAGGCAGCATTTTTTTTACCACTTATGAGAGTAAAGAGCTGCAAGGATGCTAATTCTCATACTGTATGCTGTAGTAAGCTATGCTTTGTATTAAAGAACCATTAAACAATGACCACAAATGAATGGTGTCTTTCATGTAAAATGTCAGAAATGTTAGATTCCGGAAGTGCTAAAAAAAGTTTGTGTGCAGGGCAGGGGGAGGAGATGGAACAATTGCCCTCTGATTAGGTTGCCACTGTGTGTTGCAGAGTCCTAGTTACTGTTCAGTTATTGTGATTTTACTGATTGTTCACGTTAGAAAGTTAATATATATTGCATAGATAGAGTGACAAGTTAAGTGTTCATTTACTTTTTGAAACGGAGTTCAGAGCTATTAAACTATAATTCAGACTCATCACTGAAAGGCTGCTTAAAAAAAAATAAGGGTGGGGACCTTGATATATGTGCATGAGGAACTCCATTCCCTTGAGGTATTATCAGGGCTACACGCCAAGAGAAAAACAGATTAATATTGCCAGTATTGCTGCTTGGCTGTATTTTTAATTGAAGTTATGCAAAGGACCACACATAGCCGATTGCAAAATGTTTTTATTAAAGTCACTTGATGTTGCTTACATAAAATACAATTAACATAAATTTAGGATCAGAAGATTACTTTTACTATAGCTTTGTGGTGATCTGAAAAATAAAATGCAATTTCCCTGTTCAAATCGATATTCTTAACAAGCATAGGAAGAATGGACCTATTGAAAACACCAGACCTAGCAGTTGTTTCTGTGCAAAGCAATATTGTTTTTTAAGGTGTTGGGGTGGGATGGGTAGAAATATCCCTATAATATAAAAGTTTATGCATAAAAAAACATAGCATCTCTGATGCCCTATTTCCTCATGTATTTCCTGTGCAGGATTCTTATAGGCCAGTGGTTCTCAACCTTCCTAATGCTGCGACCCTTTAATACAGTTCCTCATGTTGTGGTGACCCCCAACCATAAAATAATAAAATAATTAGGAAACTCAGGGGTGGGTTCTAACTTACCTCACTGCCAGTTCGCTTCCTCCTGCGCTGCGTGGCTATGCCTCATGGGCGCACGTGCGCTTTGCGCATGCACTCATGGGCAGTGCCAATTTTTTTAAAAAAATTGCAAAAAAAAGCCGAAAACAAGATGACAACGCATGCGCAATGCTGGAAATTCAGCTTCTGTGTATGCTCCGAAGTTCCCATGGTACAGATTTCTTTTTTTTTGGAGTAGTCTATTTGCATGTGGGTGGACCCGCCTGGAGACGGATAGAGGAGCAGTGTTTCGGTTCCTAAGATCATCAGAAATATGTGTTTTCCGATGGTCTTAGGCGACCCCTGTGAAAGGGTCGTTCGACCCCCAGGTTGATAACCGCTGTTATAGGAGAAGGCAAATTTCCATCTGCTGACAATCAGGTTGGGAGAGGAAATGATTGCTGAGTCTTTTGGCTTATAAATTGTCCCAACAGATGAGTGATGTTACCCAGGGCTTCATTGAACTATGCTAACGCTGTAATTCCTGATTGTCTACTTTTCACAAACTTAGCATGGCTTCTACAGCTTTAGAACACAAGGAATGTTAAGTCAATAGTAGATAGAGCTAGGAGAAAAAGTTGCAATGAACTGAAACATAGTTAATAACTCTATAAGGCTAACTACTCAACTGCAAAAGTGAAAAACAAAACTCAAATGTTACAACTTGACAGATTTTCATATTGTTGACTTCTGTCTTATAACTAGATCTTATAACCAGATCTTATAACTAGATCTTATTAAAAGGCTGCTTCATGTATTTTCCACACATTGTATAAATATACCAAAATGTGAGCACAATCCTGGAGATGCCCCCTTTTTCCTGTGCTTGTGAGGTTATAGCCAGGGAATCTGCAAACATAATATTCTAGAAAAACAGAAGGCCGGGGACAGCTACAATCTGTCTGTAACATTAAAATTGGGAACCTATGCCATTTCCTGTTACATATGAGGCAGCAGTAGAGATGTAAAATTTCCGGAAATTTTGAAGCTTGGAAAAAAACCCGTTTTTTTTCGGGGGGAAACCGGAAATTTTTGGAAAAATTGAAAAAAATGCTACATTAGCACTTTTTTGTCTTTTTAAGATTGAAAGTCATTCTGTTACTTTAGGAACATAAAATATGACTATGGACAATTTGACTTGGCATAAAATTATCACAACTAGCATATTAAAAATATAGTGTAGCCAAACAATGATCACAAACAGAATTCACTTTTTTATAATATTTATTTGTAACAAAGGGAGCAACAATCTCCTGAACTGCTTACTAGTTTATGTGGAACAGCCAAAAAGCCTCCACAAAACAATTTTCAAAACCTTTTCTTGTTACAATAGCAGCAAGGAAGAAATGCATACTGTTCTTGCATTGGAGGGTTCAGTTTGTTACCTAGGACTTGCTTGTCCTCACTCAGTGCACAGAAATTAGAATAATCTGATATCATACATTTTTTTTAGAAATGATTTGGAAAATATTTGAACCCTCTGCCTTAAAATATTGTATTCATCATGTTAAAATAAAATATTCCACAATGGTTTTTTTTCTTTTTCCAATTTTTTGGGGAAAAAAAACAAAAAAGCCTTCAGGAAAAAAACGGAAAAAAAACAGGCTTTCACATCTCTAGGCAGCAGTCATTTTGCTTGCTTAAATATTTTGTTAGTATCCTACTGAGATTTTGCTAAGAGGGTATCTGCTTTCATGGCACTAGGAGCCATGCCAACCTATGTGGTTCCTACAGGACACATTAGTTGTACATGTCAGGCATGTAAATAAAGTAGTTGCCCAAATAGCTGTCTAAACAATTTCTGAAAATATACAAACATTTTCATCTAATTTCTTCTGTACAGTAAATATACAGAGATCTGACTGGCTTAGCTGGAAAATTTAGTGACAATTAAGATTTCCCTCTAGATAAATCCAGATGCTTTGCTAGATTGCAAACTGGGATTCACATCTGCTGTCATGCTTGCTGCTCCTTTTTGAACAGAAAATGCCCATCTTTTCATTATTGCATCATGTTTGAACCAGGAATGTACTTTGGATTCACTGCATGTTCTTTTTTTGTCCAAATAGCAAATTGTTTGAAATGTCAGTTTCCACTAGAACCAAGAATGCCGCAACAACAGCTTTGGGCTCTGGAGGATACTTGTGTAACTTGCTTTGCCTCAAGTAGAATAAAGAAAACCAATTCATTAATTAAAGCCCAATGATCATGAGAAATCTTGATACCTTCCAGAAGTGGCTCGGGAACACAAATTATTGGAATTTACCTTCAATAATATGGCAGGCACCCAATTAGGAAAAACTGAGCTAGAGCAAGGGCCAGACTTCAAACCTTGGGTTTTCCTGTGTCCTCCAATCCTTTTTGCCAAATATGACAAGCAGCTGTGAGTTAAGATCATTTTGGTCTCGTAAGTGCTAAAATATGGTTAAAATGTGACTACTTTATTTATTAAAAAAACAAACAAACCCAAAACGTCCAGTCACCAATAATCCAGGAGAAAATTGAAAATTCTATTCCTTGACACATGACCCATTTTATTGTTTATTTTACTTTATTATTTATTTATTTATTTATTTAAACGCTCTTATAGGCCGCCCAATCCCGTGGGACTCAGGGCGGCGTACAACATGAATAAGAGGCGTACATTTAAAAACAGTCATCATTAATTTAAGTTAAAAATATAATTAAAAAGAAGACATTATAAACACAACATTCAGGGGGAATCTGGTTGTCCTATTCACCCCATCTGCCGGAAGAGCCATGTTTTTAAGGCTTTACGGAAGGCCAGTAGGGTGGGGATGGTCCGGATCTCTGGTGGCAGTTGGTTCCAGAGGGACGGGGCTCCCACAGAGAAGGCCCTCCCCCGCGGTCCCGCCAACCGACATTGTTTGGCCGACGGGACCCGGAGGAGGCCCTCTCTGTGGGACCTAACCGGTCTTAGGGAGGTATGTGGTAGGATGCGGTCCCGCAGGTAGCCTGGCCCTGAGCCATGTAGGGCTTTAAAGGTAGCGACCAACACCTTAAATTGCACCCGGAGGCTGACTGGTAGCCAATGCAGCTGGCGAAGGATAGGTGTTACGTGGGTGTATCTCGGTACACCCACTACTGCACGCGCAGCTGCATTCTGTACCAGCTGGAGTCTCCGGATGCTCTTTGAGGGTAGCCCCATGTAGAGCGCGTTACAGTAGTCTAGCCGTGAGGTGACAAGGGCATGAGTGACTGTGAGCAAGGCCTCCCTCTCCAAGTAAGGTCGCAATTGGTGCACAAGACGGATTTGTGCAAAGGTCCCCCTAGCCACAGCTGAAAGATGTTGCTCCAATTTTAGCTGTGGATCTAGGAGGACACCCAAATTGCGAACCTGTTCTGAGGGAGTCAATTTTTCTCCCCCGAGAACCAAGGAGGGACAGTCGACATAGTCCTTGGGAGGCAATATCCAGAGCCACTCAGTCTTGTCTGGGTTGAGCCTGAGTCTGTTCACTCCCATCCAGACCCTCACATCGTCCAGGCAGCGGCACATCACATCAACTGCTTCACTGAACTGACACGGGGTGGAGATGTATAACTGGGTATCGTCAGCATACTGTTGATACCTCACCCCATGTCGTCGGATGATCTCACCCAGCGGTTTCATGTAAATGTTAAACAGGATGGGCGAGAGGACCGAGCCCTGTGGCACCCCGCAAACCAGGGGCCTAGGGGCCGACCTCTGTCCTCCTGTCAACACCGACTGCGTCCTGTCAGAGAGATAGGAGGAGAACCACTGTAAAACAGTGCCTCCCACTCCCATCTCCCCAAGACGACGCAGAAGGATACCATGGTCAATGGTATCGAAAGCCGCTGAGAGGTCAAGTAGCACCAGGATGGAGGAATGACCCCCATCCCGGGCTCGCCAGAGATCATCCATCAGCGCGACCAAAGCAGTCTCCGTACTGTAGCCGCGCCTGAAACCCGATTGAAAGGGATCCAGATAATCAGTATCCTCCAATAGCCGCAGGAGTTGGAGCGACACCACCTTCTCAACAACCTTACCCAAGAAGGGTAAGTTGGAGACTGGACGGAAGTTCTTTAAATCCGCTGGGTCCAGGGAAGGCTTCTTGAGGAGGGGCCTCACCACCGCAGCTTTTAAAGGCTGTGGGATGGATCCCTCTCTCAAAGAAGCGATCACAACCGCCTGGAGCCAGCCGCGTGTCACCTCCCTGCTGGCAGAAACCAGCCAGGAGGGGCACGGGTCCAATAAACAGGTGGAGGCGCTCATCGCTCCTATGGCCTTGTCCACATCCTCAGGAGTGACAGGTTCAAACTCGTCCCATATAACAGGACTAAGACTCACCCCTGTCATCTCGGCTTGCCCTGTCCAAATGGAGTCCAGGTCTGTCCGAATCTGAACGACTTTATCCGCCAGAAACTGGGAAAATTCCTCAGCTCTGCCCTGCAAGGGATCTTCAGCCCCCTCCTTGGCTAGGAGGGAGCGAGTCACCCTAAACAGAGCGGCTGGGCGGGAGTCGGCGGACGCAATAAGAGCGGAAAAATACGCGCATTTTGCCGCCCTTATCGCCACTAAGTAAGACTTAATGTAAGTTCTTAAAAGTGTCCGGTCAGACTCAGCTTTACTGGCTCTCCATCGTCGCTCTAGGCGTCTCTTTAGGCGCTTCATCTCCCGGAGCTCCTCAGTAAACCAAGGGGCCCTCCGGGATCCGCTGCCACGGAGAGGCCGCAAAGGCGCAATCCGGTCTAAGGCCCCCATTACCACCAGTATCCCAAATATTTTGTATAGTCTCTGAACAATAAACGTGCATTGTACAGAAATACTACAGTCAGTTGAATTATTTATTCCGTTTTGGGAAGAGACATAATATTTTAGAGCAATTCAGGAAGAAACGTATGTTTTATATTTGCCACCCAGAGCCATTTGTTTGACATGGTCAGTTATAGAAATTAATTAAACAAGTAAATATTTAAAAAAAACATTTTGGAGCAATACATGTGAAGACTTGTCATTAAGAACTGCTTTGTTCCCAAAGGTAAAGTGCATTAATGGATGATTCAGATTTTAGGACTGGCAAATGCTTTACGTAGAACTAAGCAATGGCAACCTAAATTCTTGAGCTAATATAAGATCATATAATGATCCCATGTTATAATCTTGGCAATATAATTTAAAGCATAAACATCTGGGGAGGGGCGGTAATGTATCTGAATTTTTGCCATGTTGTAGATGCTCCAACAAAATGGCTGCCATTATCGGCCAGATTTGCAACAAAATAATTGTTTACCAGAAGGCAAATGAGCATGCTGGCTTCCTACCATCTCCACAAGTTCCTATGCAATCCCATTTTTGTTTGTACAGAATTTTTGGT
The DNA here is from genome assembly GCA_023053685.1 of Diadophis punctatus similis. NCBI lineage: Eukaryota > Metazoa > Chordata > Lepidosauria > Squamata > Dipsadidae > Diadophis > Diadophis punctatus. The sequence continues at coordinate 2,503,041 of JALIGW010000029.1, forward strand.
CCAAGAAGTACATTTATACAGACCAGAGCTACAACCACTCAACTTTTTTTATTTTTGAAGATGCCAATGGGGCCCATTTTTTAAAATTATAATCAGACTGGTGAGAAACCTGAAGTAAAAGAGAAGTGCTACGGCCACTAGTACTTCATTTTGAATGCTCTGAAATATAGTGTAATGTGTGAAAACACAACTTTTCATTTCTAAGTGAGACCTATTTCTTCTTCATATCAGGTAAAAATCTCAGGTGGGGGCTACTTCTCTAGACATTTAGCATTGTTATAACCCAAAGCTTGTTGGTATGTTTTATAAGCTCTAAGTCTTTCAGTTGTTCCAAGGATGTTGGATTCCATCTGAATGATGAGAAAAAGTTTGAAAAATGGCCTTAAGGGCCCCTCCTCTGTCTTAGAGACCATATCCCTGATTTATGGTCACCTTAACTGCTCTTGTGGAAGACTATTTATATCACTGCCCATCTCACTCATAGAGAGGCTCTGGGCATTATACAAACTAGTCAATATAATAAAACATTAAAAACTGAATAATTTAAGATTAAAACATTTTTTTAAAATGTAATTTTTTTTTACAAAAAATGGAGAGTTCCAAGGTGGAAAAACTAGGAGTTTGTAATACAAGGCCGGGGTGGTGGTGTTCTCCTGAGGCCAGCCAGCCCCATGGCTATGTGGCCCTCTGTGTCCTCCACACAAGGTTACAGTCAGGTTTTGACCCCTTTGTGGAAGGCCGAGAGATTGGGAGCTTTCCTTAACTCTGAGGCAGTGGTGGGTTCCTACCGGTGCGGTCCACTCTACCGCACCGGTAGCGGCTGGCCGATTACGCAATTTGCGCACGACACCGGTCCGTCGTCTTCACCGGTACGTCACGCGTCGCCATCTTTTTTTCAGAATTTTTGGGCTTTTTTTGCTTCCTGCGCATGCGCGGAAACAAAATTGCACGAGGGGGCGCGCGTGTGTACGAAACGTGGAGATGCGCGTGCAGCACACCAGTAGCAAGGTAAGAGAGCAACCCGCCCCTGCAAAGCAGGGACAGCAGCAGAGAAGGCCCTCTTCCTTGACCCCACTGGTTGAAATTCTTTGACTGATGTGGTATGTAGCATGCCTTCCCTGCCTGAACAAGTGGGATAGGCTGATGTGATGGGGTGAAGTTGGTTCCGTAGGTAGTCTAGCCCTATGCCCTAGAGGGCATTATACGTAATAACCAACGCCTTGAATTGGACCCGGAGGCAAACTGGCACCCAGTCCAGTTCATGAAGCAGAGGTGTTATATGTGCCCTTCTTTGAGCTCAGAGTGTAGCTCCCGCAGGCACATTCTTCACCAGTTAAACTTCTGGATACTTTGCAAGGGTAGCCCCATGTAAAGCGCATTGCAATAATCCTATCAGGAGATGATCAGGGCATGAGTGACTGAGAGGAGGGGGCTCCTGTCCAGGAAAGGGTGTAACTGGCACATAACATGAAGCTGGGAAAAGGCCCTCCTAGTCACGGCTGCCACCTGCTCTTTAAGCGGGAGTTGTGAACCCAAGACGACCAAGTTATTCACGGAGTCTGTCTGGAGTAGTGCGGCCCTATCCAAGACCAAAGATGATAAACTCCTGGACACAGAGGGACCCACCCACAGCCACTCCATTTTACTAGGGTTCAGCTGAAGTCTGTTCCCCACTGAGAGCCCCACAGCCTCCAGGAATTGTGAAAGGATATCTACTGTATCACTCACTTCACCTGGGACAGAGGTAAATAGATGGGTATCATCAGCATATTAGTGATACTTTGTCCTGTAGTGGCAGATGATCTTGCAGCAGTTTCATGTAGATGTTAAAGAAGAGCAGAGAGAATACCAAGCCCTGTGGTACCCCACAAAGGAGGGGCCATTGCTTCAGTAAACTTTTATCTTGTTTCTAATAAAAAGTTAAGATCAATGAAGCCATATACTATGCTTTCAGGACTAACCAAAATGGGATATACTGGCACAAAATAATAAATACAGGATGTTTAGGAGCAATGTGGCAATAAAGCAAAAGAGTAGCAACTGAAATGAAATTAGTTTTCTAAATAATTGTAAAAGCACTACAGGATCTATGATACAACCTCAAAAAATCTAAACGTATTAGTTCTAAGGATGACATTGTACTGACCTGACCTAATAGTACAGTGATGGCGAACCTATGGCACGGGTGCCACAGGTGGCACGCGGAGCGATATCTGCCGGCACGCGAGCTGTTGCCCTAGCTCAGCTCCAGCGTGCATGTGCATGCCCGCCAGTTGATTTTTGGCTTGCGCAGAGGCTCTGGGAGGGCGATTTCGGCCTCCGGAGGGCCTCCAGGGTGGCAGGGGAGAGCGTTTTCGCCCTCCCCAAGCTCCAAGAAAGCCTCTGGAGCCTGGGGAGGGCAAAAAATGGGCCTACCGGGCCCACTGGAAGTCAGGAAATGGGGGAGTGTGGGGGTCATGCACACATGCGCAGGGGGGTGGGGCGAGTGGGGGGGCTTTGAATTATGGGTGTGGGCACACATGTGTGTGTGATAGCGCACGTGCGCACTATTTCGGCACCCGAGGAAAAAAAGGTTCGCCATCACTGTAATAGTAGCATCACATGAACCTGACCTGTTTTGGAATTTATTTTACACGCAAACACGCACACACGCATGTATGCATACATATCCTACCTTTGTTATTTTTATAAATAAACCTCAAGGCGGTGATCATATCTCTTCCTTCTCCTATTTTCCCCACAACAATTACCCCTGCTGGGCTGAGAGTATGACTTGCCCAAAGTCACCCAGACGGCTTTCATGCCTTAGGCAGGACCAGAACTCACAGTCTCCTGGTTGCAACCTGGTGCATTAACTGCTAGACCAAACTGGCTCTAGACCAAACTCTCTGGAGTTGCAATCTAGAAATCTAGAGTTGCAATTTAGCAACATTTGTTTGGGGATCAAGTCTTGCAGATCTCACTAGGGCTGATATTATAAATTTGTAAAATTCCAGTCATAAATCTGCAAACTCCTAAAGTTTTTTTAAAAATGTTATAAAGTTCTGAGTTATCCTATATCTGATCTAATGCCAAATAATCCAGTGAAATACATGGAGAAAGCAAAATTTATCTAATTATAAGAAAACCACAGAGAATATGGCTAATGACTTTGTGAGTTACCTCTGGAGAAATGAAATATATGAAGCCTGGATTCTCTCTCTCCGTCACCTCCTCTTTTTGGTAATGGTTGTTTCTTGCAAACTAAGAAATCTTAAGACATGTTGCATCTTAAACCTCCCCCACAAAATCAAAAAAACTTTGATCCTATCCATGTGTGTGTCTTCTAGGTATCTGCAAGAACACTGGAAAGGCCAGGCAATCTCCAGATAGGCAAAGATGATGAAATTTGGAGTCCAGCCCTTTTTATAAACTATTGGACACCTACCCCTGGTGACACTGAACTAAATTTTTATTTACTGAATTGTACTGTATGTGCATTGACTATATTTGGTGAATATTGTGAACCATTTTGAGAAATAGCCCAGTTACAAAGTGAGAAAAATATTAAGTGAGAACCATTACCTGTTTTTCCAAAAAAATCATTTTGGATTTAGCTTCTATGTTTTGGAATCTGTGAAGTATCATCCATCTTAATACTGGAGAACACAAGAGAACTACAACCACTCCATAAAGACACCAGTACCACTCAAAAGGATAAAATATTTTTTTATTTATAGTCTTATAGTAAAGGGAAGCCTTAACTTGCAAGACAATTCTTGGGCAGTATGTACAACATACTTCAGTTCCATGGAATAGACTCACACCTGGACAGAGACCAAGCTACATTTGTACACGCTAAATTCAGAAAACGTCACAAACAAGTGTGGAAAGAAGACCAAAAAATATCACACATACCACACACACATGCATGTGCATATCCATGCATATGTGTGTACACACACACACCTATGCGCAAAGAGGCCTTTGCTTGCTTACAGCCTAGGCCTCTTTAATTCACATGGGAAACTGGCCCATTTGCTAGAGAGCAGGCCCACACTTTAAATGCATTTATTAGTACCAAGTAACAAAGCTTGTGTGTATTTACATTAAAAAAGCTGGCTCTGTTTCTGAGAAATTCAAAACAGAAAAGGGAAGAATTTAACATGGTTTGAATCTGTAGCTTCACATTACCAATGTCCGTAGCAGGAGGAGGAATCTGGCCAGACACAGATTCCTTTGGAGGAAATAAATACCAATTCATCATTTGCCAAAATACAAAAAGGAAATGAATCTCTATGCCTCACCGTGAATCTTGCATCATCCCTTCAGGCAAGAAGGATCATCCATACATGCTTCTGCATGCTTCTTTCCTTTACCAAGATTCTTCTGGGGCTATCTGGATTTATTATCATAAATAGCAATATTTTGATAAAAGCAACAGAGGCTGGTGAAGTTCTAGTGGAAGCATGGAGAGTTCACTATCTCCACACATGCCAGGCAATCTCAGAGACATCAGTTTAATTAACTGGTCTGGGCTTTCCTGGTACTAGAACCTGGCAGCCGCAGGGCAGAATTGCATTCTGCGCCAAGCTATGGCTGGTGTCATCCAGACGGTAATCTACCAAGCCACAGAGTCGGGTTAACTTTAAAAGGGCCAGAAAGGGATTAGGAATAGAGGAAGCTGCAGTCCGAGAGCCTCTACTAAAGAAAAAGGAAAGTCCTTAAGCAGCCAGCAAGTGTCTAACGGAAGCAGGAACCAAGGCTGCTTCTAGCTGGCCTCCATACGAAGTTTCTTCCGGCTCTGAGGCTCTTCCAGCTCAGACTCCGAACTGGAGTCAGAGCCACCATCAAAGGCGGAGATGGTGCTGCCTTTGGGATTGGTGTAGAGGCTGTTGTCTGAAGAGGAATAGTTGGCCTGCAGCTGAGCACTTGACCTTGCCTTCTCCAGTGCACGAACTAAAAGGTAAGATCAAGAATATGGAAATGGATGTGGGAAAGGCAAGCAAAGTGTACAAGGTAAACGATATGGGGCAACCACTTGACCTCTTTATTGCCACTAATTTAGGTACATAAAGCTGTTTTTTAAAGCAAGCAATTTCCACAAAGCAGCTTACCTCCAATATGGTAAGAGTGCTAATTTGAGTCTAGTTGAATTCTCAATCAATATCATGAATCCTGGAATATACTGGAGGCTATAGTAGCCTTTTCTTTTTAGGTCATAGGACTCCCCCAACTCCCCAAAAATAAAGTCTTATTTCCAGTGGGTTGTCGGCTTCCTCTTAAACTGTTTCTTATGACCCTTCCTTAAGATTTCTCCCTCCTATATAACTGGTCTGCTTCAATCCTGTATAAAGGATCCTTCCAGGGAAGAAAGACCAAGTGACTGCATGAAAACTGATACCCTGTTTCTGAAATCCTATATAACTGGTCTGCTTCAATCCTGTATAAAGGATCCTTCCAGGGAAGAAAGACCAAGTGACTGCATGAAAACTGATACCCTGTTTCCCCCAAAATAAGACATCCCCTGATAATAAGCCCAATTGGGCTTTTGAGTGAATGGCAATAAGGCCAAGGACTTATTTCAGGGTTCAATTTTCAGGGAAACACGGTATATAACACCTAAAACCTGTAGGCTTTTTAAATGCCAATACAGTTTTATTCAACACAGGTAATTAGATGTTGATCCATAAACCCCCTATAGAAGGTTTTGTTGTGAGATAGCATAGCCTTTAGATCCATGAATATGAAGATCCCAGCTCAGGCATACTGACCTTGTTGTTCCAGCAGGGCATTCTGGCGCCTTAAGTCATCAATATCCTGCTGGTGTGTGTGGTTTTTCCGGCGCATGTACTGGATGTATTCTGTGGCTTTATCTAGGATTTGGGCCCGGGATGCCTGTTGCAATAATTGTGGAAAAAAAACACCAAATAAAGTCCTAGTTCTGATACATAAACTATAATTCTGACAGACTGCTACATAGATGTATTATTATATTTGATAATAGATATATTATTAAAATAATCCACATTTCATTAAATCACAAACTTAGTATAAAATTCTTAATTAGGTATCAGGATATCATCTGTTTTCCAACTTCATACTCACTTCCTATTTATATAGGAACTCTGTTAATAGTTGCTGATTATAGCATGAAGCAACTATTCTAAAGGGAGCCCTAGAATGATCATTCCCTGTATTGTCAACCACTCTGTAGGTGAACCCTCTTGCATTCAAAAGAACTTCTGTAGCAAAGCAAAAAAACTCTCAATTGTTGTACAGCAGCTTCCTTGCAAGAGATCAAGTTGTCAGTCAGAGCCTCATTCAACAACAGGCACTATCCAACAAACCTGGCCAATAAACCCCGCAGCAATGTGTTTGAAAATTGCACATCTCTTCTTGTAAGGCACTCATGATTGTAAAATATCTTACCTACAGTCTTCCAAGCCTACAGTCCTTGGCATCTATGCATTCATATATTACAGTACCTGCATGTTGTACGGAACATTTAAGTTTTGGAGTGTGATATGGAAAGTGAAATAATGCCCTGTTGACTGTGAAAACGATAAATTGGAGTAATTTTGCTCCCATTTTTCCTTTTTTTGTAAACGAATGACAGAATTCTGTTCTGAATTTCTCATTGTCTTTGAGCACAATATAGTTCATTATGTTGAATAACAAAGTGTTTGGAACAGCCCACTAAGCACACAAAATTTTTATTTTCCTCTGCAAGAGAAGTGTTCTACACTGGAAATGAGGTATTTCAAAATAGATTTTAAATAGTCTACACATCCTTAGTAACAATGCCATAACCAACCAACCAACCAACCAACCAACCAACCAACCAACCAACCAACCAACAGTATATAGCTTAATATAACTTAATTGGTTGAAATAGTGCATACTTTATTCCACAGAAAATAAAGGAAACAAAACATTTTCCCCAAGTGGTCCCTGCAGAGCAAAATGAACTTCTCTAAACTAAATCATTATGGTGGAATCCCTGGTGCTCTCTGAGCCTGGTTGTTTGTTTGCAAATGTTATCTGACTAGGTAACATCATCAGTGCTATTTGATTGTGAGGTTTGCTTTCTGTGTATATACTGTAGCTTGCTCTACCAGTATTTGTAGGGGTGTGGTTTTCACCCTGTAGTACGCTGAGTAGAGTATTGTTTTCCTGCTAGATTGTTTATCTGGTGTTAATCCCTACTCATCTGGGTGTTGGTTACTAGAGAGAATGTGTTCTGGTCTTTTGGTTTCCTTCTTAGCTTTTTTTATTGTCTCTTTTAAATAGTGTGTAAATGTGGTTTATCTCTATGTATCTATTATGACTGATTTGTCTGAACGCCAAGTTTCAGTGAATTCCTTAGCAGGTTTTTTTGGGTTTCGCATGATCTAGAATGCTCACAAACTGTCAGTTGGATTATTTTTTAGTTAATGTTTTTTTGGTTTACTTAAGAACATAAAGTCCTCCAAAACACCCTAATTAAATCAAAAGACCCAGTAGTTCAAGAAGAAAAAAAGCAGGATTCATACATAACATAAAGTATAAGGATTGTAACAGCCACCATGTAGGAGAGTCAGGCAGAAGATTAGCAGATTGCATTTATGAACATCAATTAGTAATCTGAAGACACGAAGAAAACACCTTAATCTTCCAACATATGGACAGACTCAGTCATTGTTTCAACTGGGAACATCCAAGACCAAGCTAAATCCAAAAATGCTAAAATTCTAAGTATTATAAACATTGCTTACTTTTATAGTGTGTAGGTATTTGTTATTTAAATAATAATAAAAAATAATGGAAATGGTCTTTGGATCAGGATGAGCAGAGAATATTTTGGCCACTATATATATTTTTAGTTATTTTGTAATATTAGAATAGAATGGGTGATATAAATGCTCTAAATAAATAAATAAATAAGCACAAATCAGATGCAAATATAACTCTGAATATTGTGACTACATAGACATAGTCTTTTAATAGGATATTAGTTCTGATACACTAATGAAATCAATCTATTCCTGATTTCTAAATGCATCTATCTAAAACTATTTTTCTAGACTGCTAATTCAGCTGAGAATGAATATCAAGAAAAACAATTCTAATTATTTTAGATGAATATGATTTTAACTAAAATTTCTATTTTATAGAATTAGAAATTATGTTTGACAGTTGTAAACTAAAATCTCAAATATTCACAATGCAAATTGCTTCTGCATATTTATTTCATTGGGAGCATTTGCATACCATTGGAGGATTCTAAGACAGTGAAGAGGAGCTCACTATGAGCAATAGACAAGTGCGAATTCATCTCAATGGATCAAACTAGTGGTCTGAGAACGGGCTCACTGGGAGCAATTGCATACCACAAGAGGATTCTGGGAGAGTGATGAGCTCACTGTGAATAAGAGATATGAGATACAAACAGATACAATGAGACCATCTCATTGTATCAAACTAGTGGCCTACATGCTAAATCTTACAACTAAGAATCTAAATCAATCTAAGTCTACAAGGGAAATATCTATTTGGATATGCACAATTGTTAAAAGTAATGAAGTCATGGAGAAAGAGGCGCTATGGTGACCTGCAAGATGTATGCTGTGTTTCTATTCCTGCCTGAGAACGTCTATTATATGTGCACTAAGTGGCAAACTGATCAAATTGCTGGAGGAAAACGTGGAAGGTCTAGAGCAGAGGTGGGGAAGTATGGTCCTTTATGACTTGTGGACTTTAACTTCCAGAATTCCTGAGCCAGCCATGCTGGTTCAAGAATTCTGGGAGTTGAAGTCCACAGGTCTAGAAGAACATATATCCATTCTAAGATTCATCCATGAAAATGAACAGTTTCTGGAAAAAGCAGAAGTCTCTAGAAACTCATCACAGTAGGGAAGAAACAACTACCACAAAAGATGGAGATGCAGAAAAGGATGGCCACATGTCACTCGGAGCCCTCCCTCTGAGAAAACTATCTTTGTCACTGGAACTTAACAATCAATTTCATTTTCTCTCCTTGAAAAAACACACAGAGACATCTGGAGAAGGATTTTCATCAAGTGTTCCAGTAACATGAAGAAAAGTAGCTCAGACTGTTACAGGGAAGAGAAATCTCTGGGTGTCCTGAAGAGGAAAGACATGTGGTGGAATGGTGACTCACTTCTCAGAGGAACAGAATCAACAAACTGCAGACCAGGTTCAAAGATCAAGGATGTGAGGAGGTTTACCCAAGTAATGAATTATCCTTTTCTCCTCTTTCATGCTGGGACAAAAAGAGCCTGGAAAAAAAATCAAGGAACTATAAGAAACTAGGCAAGAAGGCAAAAGACTTAGGTGCACGTGGTGTTTTCATCCATATTTGCAATGAAAGTCAACATCCAATGAGGGAATGGAGGATTTCAGAGGTATACTGCTGGCTCAAGGGATGGTTCCATCAAGAAAACTTTAGATTTCTGGACCATGATCTCTACCACCTACATGATTGGTTCAGGGCAAGAGACAGGCTCTATCTCACAAGGACTGGGAAAAATGTGTTTGGAAAACAGCTTAAGTCATCTGAAGGATTTCAACTAAATCTGGAGAAGGAAGGAAGCCAATTTCTAGGAATAATCCCAAAGCATAAGCCCCCAAATAATGATTTCAACAATGAGGAAGTAAGTGGTAAAAAGGAAGGGCACTTAGATATAAAATAGAAGGTGTAGCTAAGGTTTGTTAAGAACAGATCATGTCAATCAAATCTTATTGCCTTCTTTGATAAAGTGACAAAATTAGCAGACCAAGGAAATGTGGTAGATATAATTCACAATAAGGCATTAAATAAAGTAGACCAGAGCCTATTTCTTGCTAAGATAAGAACAATGTGGGATAGACAGTACCACTACCAGATGGATCTGCAGTTGGCTGACCAACAGCACTCAGTGCCTAGTCTTTAATGGAACTATACTTATGTGGAGGGAAGAATGCAGTGGTTCAGTCTTGGGCCCAGTGCTCTTCAATATCTTCATACATAACATAGATGAGGAGATTGAAGAGATGTTCATCAAATTTGCAGATGCCACAAATCTGGAGGAAATTCCTAACACCTTGGAAGACAGATTCAAAATTCAGAAGGATCTTAACCAGCTTCAGCATTGGGCCCTATCCAACAAGATGCAGTTCAGTAGTGAGAAAGGTAAGGTCCTGTACCTAGATAGGAAAAACCAGATGCACAGGTAAAAGACAGGCAGTACTTGATTCAACAGTAGTGCCTGTGAGAGGGATCTAGGTGTCCTGATGGATCATCACTTAAGTATGAGTCAGCTGCAGTGTGCTGCAGTTACCAAAAACAACACAATCCTGGGATGTATCAACAGGAGGATACTATCAAAATGAAGGGAAGTAGTACTCCCCTATACTACACTGGTGAGGCCTCCTTTGAGAATGCTGCGTGCAGCTCTGGTTGCAAAACAAAACAGATGCTGAAGCCCTAGAAAGAGTGCAGAGAAGAACAACAAAAATGATAAGGGATCTGGAGGCTATGAAGAATGACTAAAGGAACTAGGTATGTTTAGCTTAACAAAGAGACGACTGAGGGGAGACATAGCAGTCTTCCAATATTTGAAGGACTGCCACAGGGAAGAGGGCATTGATTTATTCTCCACAGCATCTCCATAACTCCACAGCACCTGAGGGTAGGACAAAAAGCATTAGAGGGAAATCCAATCTGGAAACAAGGAGGAATTCCCTAACAGTGAGTACTATTAAGCAGTGGAATGGCTTGCTTCCCGGAGTTGTGGGTGCTCCACAGCTGGAAGTTTTCTAGAAGAGATTGGGCAATCATTTGTCTGTGATGGAATGAAGACTACTGCCTTGGGAGGGAGTTGGACTAGAAAATCTCCAACATCCCTTCCAGCCCTATGATTCTATGATCTATCCCTGTATGTTAGGGGACACACTAGCTTCATATGTTTACATGAGAAATGAAAAGAGGAGCTGTACTCATGTATGTCTGAACATGAGTTCAGCTGTCAGTAACAGAGGAAAGGTCTTATTTTGAATTATCATTGTTTCTTATGGCAGAATAAGCCAGCCTATCCAATGTAAAAGTGCTTACAGTTTTTTTGTATGCTGCCCAGAGTTACTTGCCTGTGAGATGGGTTCCTATGTAAATTAGATAAATAAATAAGTTGTGTATTAAGAAACTCAAGTTAGTATCAAGAGAAGTTCGGATTTTTTTGTTTTTTGTTTGCTGTTATGCTGTTCACAAGCTGTGTGGACCCACTGTTGTTTCTTTATGGGGTTCAATTCTTTGGCTGTTTATACAGATAATGCAAATTGCAAAAAGCATACTTAATACTTAACCACCAGGCAAAACCTAGGACAAAACATGAAGAACAAAATGACTGACTCTTCTGACAAAATATTAGAAACATTTTGAATTTTGTTATGTCAGAACTTAGATACATTGGAATGGAATTTCTTGAGACTCTTTCAATTTGAGGCCACAGTAAAACTTTTTGCTTATTTCATACTTTAAATTGCTAATGTGATCATTATTTTCAATTGTAACCCAATTAGCATAGCAAACTATTAGCATCTTGAGCAAACTTTACTCATAATTATATACACATATCTCTTGTGAGTCATTGCACTAGAACAGTGGTTCTCAACCTGTGGTCCACGGACCCCTGGAGGGCTGCAATGTCATTTTAGGGGGGGGATCTACAAAGACTTGAAGAAATTTATGATTTAAATCTTAAGTCTTGGTGGTCTGTGGCCATAAAAAGTATTTAAAGGGAGTCGGAGGTGAAGAAAAGGTTGAGAATCACTGCATTAGAATATGCAGTCAACCAATAAAACTAGGAATATTATCTTGTTTAATGTGCATGCATGTTATATAAGTACACACACAAACACCAATATAAATATATGCTGAGGTTGACCATTCATGTGTATATGCATCAAGATTAGCAATTCTTTGGTTGCCCAAGTTCCTAATTCAATCTTTCCAGCAAGAAAATGTCCAGCATATAGTAATTATTTATACCCAAATGTCCTGTTCTGTATCAGAAAAGGCCAGATCAGGAGGGATTTTTCCTGTTCAATCTTATGTGAATGGTTTTCCCTCACTCAGCAAAAGGCTGAAGCCTATATATAATGCTACCAGCAATTTATGTAACATGATTGTCAAACTCATTCATTCTTACCAAAATTGACATAAACCTTTCATCAGTGTCTTGTAAAATTCCAGTGTTAAGCATAGAGCAGCTTGCATTCATCTTGGAGAGGAATAAAAAAGCAGAAAGTCTACCCACATATTTTAGCTAACAAGTTATGTAGGTATCAGATCTCAGTCTTGAAACCTTTTCCTGTACAGTATGATTAATACATGGGTGTGCCTTGACAATGTCTAGGACACAGAGTCATTAGAGGTAACTACATATAAAAATGCTGTCTACCAAGTGAACTATCTTATAATAAGCTGCTGCAGTCAACTCAGGAGGGATTTTAATTTATGATGATTAACAGGATACCTTTTCCTTGTTCTTTTTGGGACAGCTTCTTTAGCCATATCAAAAGCTTTTTACTAACATTGTGTCAAACAAAGTGGAAGAAAAATAACTCATGTTTTAAACACCACTCATGTTTGCACCCATTAGGAAGCTAGGAATTTTCAGCAACTACCATTCTCTCCATGATGTGAAAACAAGTAAATTTTACTCTTTTCTCAATAAATCATAGCCAGAAGCCACAGTTTCCTCCTGCCTTCTACTGACTTCAAAGAGAAATAAGATAGAATTCTTGGATTACAGGTCATCCAGAAGAGCTATCCATAGAGAGAAGCCATCCAGTTTTCTTAGCTGTGCTTACTGGAAGGAGTTGCCAAATGAAGAACTGAACAACATGTACCAGTCTGGTGTTCTGGGTACTTCACAATTCTAAAAAAAAAATGTCTATTACATGGAAAGCACTTACTCTCTAAAATCTTGGGATTAAGTCAAATAATGACTTTATTTAAGTATTTATTTCTCCTATCCAAGTTGAAGGCTGCTAAGTCACAAATTTAAATGCTACTTTAATTATTTTAAATACAGTTAAGCTGTAGCTTGCATTCAGAGCAATCAATGTAAAGAACACAATACAACAAATTAAACAATAACAATTGTTCATAGACAAGACAAGAACTTGAAATGACTGTGCACCCCAATGATAGCTCCATCAGAGGGGGAAAGGAGAGTTATAGAACTCCCTGGCTTAAGGGGAAAAAAGCTGAGGACTCATGGCAAGGCACTCTTCTACTTCTTTTTGTTTAGCCATGTTATAAATAGTCTCATTTGCAATTCATTTTTATAGCCTCAAACTTTAAACTAAATGTTTGCCAGTGCAAAAAATGAATAACCTGCAATAACTTTTAACTTCATAAAATGTAAAAATATCTTGCTATCCATATGTAGAGAAGGGTACCATCCTATCAGTTCTAGATAGCCACATGAAAAACACTCCAGCCTTAAAAGAGGAAAACGTTCAGTTACTTGGAAATAGTTGATAATTAAACAAAGTACTTACTACAGTGTAATTCATTTTTATTTTTAAAAGCATAACACAAAGTAGAAACCAAACTAAAGAAACCAAAGAAGCAAGGACATTTAGTACAGAAGACTACCTGGGACCTGTGCAGAATTGTCTCCTAGCCCTGGTCCTTTCTTGTTTAGTTACTAAAAATAACAGGGTTGGGATGCAACTTCCTTGTGCTCAATTAAGTGCACGGAAAGCATATCACTTCTCTCAATAAACTCACCTTCTCTCCCTGAAGTGAAGGTACAGAATCCCGCAAGCTGTGGAAACTATCCTTGATGTGGTCCCTGCGTTTGCGCTCTAGAGCATTGTGGTGAGCACGTTTGTCAGCCTAGGAAATTAAAAACAAAACAACAAATAACAAATATTACTTTAGGCATAAAAACATGAGGCTGCCCCTGCATCCCTGGAATATAAGGAAAAAGGAAGGGTTGTGGAAGTCAAAGCCCTGCAAAGAAACAAATGGGTCAACAAAATTAGCACCCAAACAATTCAGGACAACTGCAATAATGAAAAATAAGTTTTATTAATAAAAGAAGGGCTTTTGTCAAACATTTTCTATCGGTCATTTATTCAGATAAGTATCTCCTCCCTGGAATAAATTATTTTAATTCCAAGTAGTACTGCCTATTTTCTTGGTATTATTCTACAGAAAAGGCTCACAGTGAAAAATGAACAGAGGTCTCATCAAAAATTCCCAAAACACAGCAGGAAACCCTGAAAGAATCTTAACTAGTTCAAATATAACCTCTATTCAGAAATCACCATAGGCATATCTATAGATTAAAGCTTCCCAAATAATTCTATATATGCTAAAGTTCTAGATTAGCAGACTTTGTGGTATATATGTACAGTGGCATCAGGAGCTGGAGGATAGTTGCAATGGCTTCTTTCTCTGTTCATATAGTATACAAATGTAATGCATAAATGAAAACTTTTGAGTAAGAACTGTTATAGCTATATAACCTGGTTCATACTCAAAAATTTTCATTTATGCATTACAAAGCAACTAGAACTACTTGAAATTTTAGATGCAGTATGATAATTGTACTCTTAAGATTTGGTGTCTAATTTCAAAATTACATTTTTCATAAATATTTTGCAATTATTTTATGCATATATTCTATACAAATAGAATAATTTCTTCGACCTGAATTTATGAACAGTAAAGAATGTGACCATAACTGCAAAGTTTCAAAGATTGCTAAAAGAATCCCTGGGCAATAAAATTATTAGTTTAACAATTGACACACATTAATCCAGATCTTAGTCATCATGTTCCAAGTAGCTGACCATCACTAAATAAATTCAACACATCACGAGCCATTTCTCATCATACCAATTTTCATAGAGCCATCTAAGCAATTACTTGTCTTCCTTTATAAGGATGTTATAAAAATATTTAATACTTCTAGCAGAGGATGAGGTGGAGCAAAATGGTTCAATGGATAAGAATCTAACTTATTTTAAATTTAATTTTCTTTTAAGATTAGTTCAAAATTAATCATTAATCTTAAATTGAGAATAATCAGTTTTCAGTTTCTGCAGCAAATACATCTCTATCACCCTGCTTCTGCTCACAACTATTGGTGTTTGAATCCAGGTGGTAACATGAAATCAGATGATGACGAGTAGATGGTTTGCTTCCAAATACCAAGGTAGCCTTGAGTTACAAAGGTCTGGCAATGATCCCACAGTCAACTTTGAGCACAGAAACTGTCCACGGATGTAAAAGGACTCTCTGGGTGTGTCTGGACCCCAAATCCAAAGTACAAGCAATTTTTCTGTAACTGCTTCCTTCAGTTCAGCATGACAGGAATTTACAGGTGGAACCAGACTAAGAAGCAACATTTGTTCTCTTCTGAATTACTTCTCCACAATATGCTTACTCAAAGGCCCAGACTGTGACAGAAAAGACAAAGTACTCCAGCTACTTGAAACTGTTTCTGCTCGCAAGCAGAAAAACAAAGGAAGGCAAGGACAAAAAGGTAGGTGAAGTAAATGACACTCATTACTGGCCCAACAAGTCTTATTTCACCATGTACACTAAGAAAAAAACAGTTGTCTGTGGATGATTAGAGAAAACTGCTAGCACACACACTAAACTCCAAGATCAAGCTAGAATCTATTATGCAGCAGAAATCATAAAAGGAGAATGGTGCAAGCCAATCCCTTGAATAGATTATATCCATGAACAAGAATCAGGATTGAAACTCACAAATTTCCTACAAGTCTGGATTAAGACCATAACAGAAAAAAGTGCACTAGGGTTAAAACTGTTGAGAATTTGAAACTAAACATCACTAATTTTCTCATCTGAACACAAATAGAAAATGATATAGATAAATACAATATATAACATTTTAAAGGTATGATTTAATAGCTGGGCCAAATAGCTTTAAAAGAGCAAATTAGCTAGGGGGAAAATAGCAAGACACCCTTCCAAACTACACTCTAGAGCAGTGATGGCAAACCTTTTTTGGGGTGCCAAAAGGGAGCACGCGCGCAAGATAGCGTGCACGTGCCCACACCCATAATGCAATGCCCTCCCCCTGCACATGCACACAACCCCCCCACACTGCCCCCCCCCCCCGCGTGCGCACAGGCCTCACTGAAGCCTTTAGACTTCTGGTAGGCCCATTGGGCTGTTTTTTGCTCCCCCCAGGGTTCAGGAAAGCCTCCTAAAGCCTGGGGATGGCGAAAAATGGCCCAACCGGAAGTTCGGAAGTGAACTTCCGGTTGGCCCATTTTTTTGCCATCCCCAGGGTTAAGGAAAGCCTCCATTTCCGAACTTCAGGTTGGCCTGTTAGGCCATTTTTTGCCGTCCCCAGGGTTCAGGAGGCTTTCCTAAAGCCTGGGGAGAGCGAAAACGGCCAAAAATCAGCTGGCCAGTGCACGCATGCGCGCTGGAGCTGACATAGGGCAACGCCTTGCGTGCCCTCAGATATGGCTTCGCATGCCACCTGTGGCATGCGTGCCATAGGTTTGCCATCACTGCGCTAGAGTTTAAAATTATTTCAGGTGTTAAGTGGATATAATCGAATACAGTACTGTACCATCAACTGGAAATAAATGCAAAATGGTGATAAATCTGCACTCAAAGGAGCAAAATTGAAAGCAATGATTACTGACTGCATGTATGTAATGTATTCACAAGTATATGCTGTAATCATAGGAAATCCTTTGCAGACCATAGCAATCACAATTTTCTAACTTCATATATAATAATTGATCCATTGAGTATATGTGACTTAGCTGGAAAAATAGATTACAATAAAGCGTTTTAACTGGAACCTTAAAAAGAAAAAAAAGGTTATACTGCATAAAACTGCCTCATTACACATGATTCTTGTATTACTTCATCTACAAATCCTGACAATGCTGGCATTTTCAGTAATTATACTGCAAAATGAAATGGACCGACAACTCATTTAGATAGCTTCATTAATCAAAAGGGCATGGTAGGTTATTAGAAGCTGTTATTGTGCCCTTATTCCCAGTTCAAAATATTTTGACCATTAAGTAGACCACTTGTCATTCTTTCCAGAGTTTATAATTTTGGAGCGCATTAAAGAAATCGTATAAAGTCAACCCAACAGAAGATTCCGCTCCCCCCCCCCCAGCAGTCTGATTCCCCATCAAAACAGTAAAAGTAATGCTGGTTATAGTGTGCTAAATTGTCCTGTTTCTATAATTACTTTGTAAAAACAGAACCAGCTATAGTCGATCATCGTACCTGACTCTGCTGTAATGAATTACTGGCAAGAATTGAGAGCAAGCAAATTGCATTTAAGAAAAGCTGCCAGATCTAATCCAATGAGTTCTGGTTGGCAGAAACCATGCTAGATGCTGATGAATAAG
This sequence comes from Diadophis punctatus similis, assembly GCA_023053685.1. Taxonomy (NCBI): domain Eukaryota; kingdom Metazoa; phylum Chordata; class Lepidosauria; order Squamata; family Dipsadidae; genus Diadophis; species Diadophis punctatus. The sequence continues at coordinate 2,520,438 of JALIGW010000029.1, forward strand.
GAGAGCACAAAAACACTGGCTTCCATTCATCAGAGCAAGGTGGCCTAGTGCCATTACTACTTTTATCAGCTATTTTCAAAATAATTTGTCCAGGAACTTAATTCCTGGCATGAAAAGAAAGTGAGGAAAGAAATCAACATTGTTTTTTTTTGTGTGTAGCAGAAGCTATTTGTTTATAATCACAACTTGTATGTTATACAGGTTTTATGTATGTTCAAATCAGAACAGAAATAAAGGCAGTCTTCAACTTACAACAGTTCATTTAGTGACCATTCAAAGTTACAACGGCACTGAAAAAAGTGACTTATGACCATTTTTCAGTTACAACCTTTTCAGCATCCGCATGATCACGTGATCAAAATTCAGACGCTCGACACAGATTCATTCTTAAGACTGTTGTTGTGTCCCAAGGTCATGTGATCACCTTTTGCAACCTTCTGACAAGCAAAGTCAATGGGGAAGCCAGATTCACTTAACAACGAAGTTACTAACTTACCAACTGCAGTGATTCAGTTAACAACTGTGGCAAGAAAGGTCATAAAATGGGGCAAAACTCACTTAACAAATTCTCTCTTAACAACATAAAATTTGGGCTCAATTGTGGTCATAAGTCGAGGACTACCTATAATGGCATTTGATCATAACTGTCATATGCTGATTTTAGATGAGGTCAGAAAATAGGTGAATAAATATAACCACGGATGACATTATTTTGTTCAGGTACAAAATAGATGACATTCAGCTATATTATGATTTGGAAATACTAGGTATTATATACCAAGCACAGGAATCGTCCATTTTGAAATAGTTCAGATAATTTTCTTCAATTTGCTGAATAAGTACTGAAAAAATTAGACTCTTAATTCTATACCTCCACGTAAGAATGAATATTATTTCAATTATTTAAAATAATGATGCTCTTAACATTCTTGATAATGTCTAATTCAAATATTCATTCCCCTAAAGTTTAAAACTAGAAGGGATTTTATAGTTTGTTCTCAATATTATACAAAAACTGGCCTGCTTGTTTTTAAAGTATACTTAAGAAATGCCATCCAACTTTTCTTTAGGGCAATATAAATATATTATGTCATGGAATCATACACATGCAACTAAAATGGGTCACTTCAGCCTCAGAACTAGTAATTTACAAATCCTCTGGAAGAGATCCAACAAATAGAATGACCCATTTCTACACCACTTGGAATGGCCTATTATTTGGAGGTTTGAATGTTCTGGGACAGAACATCTCCCATGCTTTTATATATATATAAGAAATTCTAAAACTTGGAGCAATGCATATTTACACATATAGTCTACTCTACACTGTCTATCCAATTATTTTTCCCTTTTCATTATTTTCAAAGCATAGTAATAAAAACATATGACAGGTTATGTTTTGCAAACAACTCTGTTATTGTTCACATGCCATGGATTTTCTTTTTTTGTGTCAACCAGGACCTTTATCAAAAAGCGTTTTCTAGGGGTTATTATATTAAAATCTGTTCTTTAATTAATGGAAGTTCATTCTCAGTGATGGAAATACAGTACACCAAGATTCTAAACTGATAAAATTAAATCTTTCAAGCCAGACCACAGAAGCCACTTAGGTCAATTTTGTTTGTTTTGTCTAGCAAAAACTCTAAGACGCCTGAAATCACCTTAGTGTGGTGCCAGGGATTTAAATCTAACTCCATTACAACTCAATGGATTTGCCTTAATATAGTAAGGAAGAGAGATGCTCCAGACACTACTAGGATGCATACAGCACTTTGAACACAATTAAGTATTATATAACACCAATAGCAAACTTTTTCTCTCAGCACTCAATCATATGATCTTAAATTCAGTACACACACATCTACAAAATAAACTTCAATAAAATTCATCTTTAAATAATCAGTAAAATTAATGTAAACAATTATACTTTTCAAAACATTTTTTTCCTTTTTGCAACCCATTCAGTGGTGTGTCAACCTAAACTCTGTGCATCACTAAGCTATTGCCCAAGCATTTAGACCACATTGTTTAAAAAGGAAGTAGTTGCAGTTTAAATCTCTACTACTGTAAATCTATTATGAAACTAGTAATATATATCAGAAAGAAAACAGAAAGCACTTTATTATTTCTTAGAACAGTCAGTGACTCCCTATTAAAGAAACAGAGGCCTTGACTCCTTTGTTAAACTGAGCAAATACTAAGCCGAGTATCTTAAATAATAAACGACAAGCTCCTTTTCATCATAGATAATAATTCATTTAACAATTAACTCAGATGAATAAAATAAACTGACATTTGATATAAATATTAACACCTTAACTCATGTGGTATATTTCTACCTCAAAGACAAATAGAAAAATGTAACCTGAAAAAAAAACATGCAGTGGCAAAAACTTGATCTGAATAATACAAGATGTAATGTTGACTTCCCAAAGAAGTCTGGGCTATGGGTCCAGAGTAAAGGGCTCTACTTGCAGAAGGAAATGTAATCCAGGAAATCTTCCTGTTAATGAAAAATGTAGAGGTAAAATATTTTTAGCCAACCCAAATTTTTAATTCTTCTCCTGCCAAACTTTGTTTTAGGAAATCTGCAACTACCTAGAATAATTTTTCGGGAGGCAAGGAGTTGTTGGCAAATTCATTTGATCAACCTGGACAACTGAAGCTCCTCAAAGAATTCCAGTCAGAGGAGCTCTGGAACCAAGTCAATAACTAGAAAGTCACCAGAGATAATAAAAGCAATTAAAATTTAATTTTATTACAAAAAACATGCATAGTCTACATGGTTCGATTCCCAAGGTATGGCTTTTAATGGCTATTAATCAAACAGTATTATTTTCCATCCTGTTCAAAAGTTTTTAAAAACCTCATATTTAGTGCTTATAAATTTTTGAACATTTATGACATAGTCTTATTCATATTACTCAGAAGTTATTCCTATTATTTAATGGCCTTAACTTCCAGTTTGCTGTGTGCTGGAGTGCAGCTGCAGTCTTTAAATGAACATTGTTGCTTAGTTCCATTGCATGAATTGCACAGCTCTGCAGGGCTTCAGATTTGAAGGAAAAAGGTGATTCTGAACAAGCAAGGCTGTTTGTGTAGCACCTGTCACACTTCTTTAACGTAGTTTCATTTTTTTTCCAGGAACACGAAGTTTCCTCCAAGCAGCTGGAGCACAATCTCCAGAGAAATCCTATTGTATTTAAGGTGTTGTAGAGAAGGATACACCCTCTCACATTCCAGATAATCTTTTTTCCTTAAATCTGAGGCCTTGTACAGCCCTAGTGTATACAGTAACATACATGTTCTTAAATATTTTTCAGATGTATAGAAACATGCACCAAATATTTTGAATTATGTTTCATGTCTACAAAAACTCAATCCAGTTGCAAATAAATATTTATTATAACAACCAGTTAGCATGCAATCTCATTCAATAAAAATTTGGATTTCAAAATACAAAATTTGATTAAAGTTGGCTATATTTAATTAGCTATTTAAGCTTAACAGCAGTCTACTCTTTTGCTTAAAAAGTCTATGCTTCAGTCATTCTATCTTCATTTTTATCTATCTATCTATCTATCTATCTATCTATCTATCTATCTATCTATCTATCTATCTATCTATCATCTATCTATCTATCTATCTATCTATCTATCTATCTATCTATCTATCTATCTATCTATCTATCTATCTGAAATAAAATTACATAAATTAATAACCAGGCCATAGGTAAAATATATCACCATTTACAAGCATTTAAAACTCAGCAACACAACATTGATATTACTGCATCTATGAGCAAAACAAAAACAACCAGAAAGAACTTTTTCTGTGAATCACATACCATCTTGCACTACAACTACAGCCACTGGCAAGATAAGAAAACTTGTTATGGTATTACTAGGTTACTTTGTTACAAAGAAGGTGGTTGTTGTTATTACTATTACTATGTTTTTAAGTTTTTTATACCTCAATTGCAATCAACGCTAAGTAATTCAACAAGTCAAACAGTATGCAGTAAGATGTTGTGTACTACAATGCAGACTTCAAGAAAGAGTACCTTTTGACTCTGCAATTCATTGTTAGAATCAAGTGGTACAACCAATTGTTTTTTTCTACATGTAGATCCTGAATATTTTAGAGATATTATCCAACATCTGAAGTTACAAGGAGCTAATTTAAGGAAATTTTCTGTGGTGCGCAGCTTTTAAAAAAAATAATCGTAGCGCATTTTAACCCCAATATAAGAGAAATCCCATTTTCTCACTCATTAAATTCTGACAGCAGTGAGGAAGAAAGTGTTCTTCCACAGCCTACAGGGGTAATTGGTGAGACACTAAGACATAAAGTCTCTCACACTAGATGCCACTGTAATTTAGAGAGTATGCTTTGCCACTCTGAAACATATTCAGCTGACATTTAATACCAGTATAAGATATTATAATGCTTAATCATTGCTCCACGTGCCATTTCCCTGCCATAGCATTAACCTGCCAATCTCCCCTCCTGTTTCCTAGACAGTTTATAATATCCTCAGTTCCTCCTTTCAAAATAACCAGCCTGTCTTTCTGCTGATGTTGGTAAGCAGTAAGCCTCATTCAGCTTGGCCTGGTGTTAAGCAAATCACTGCATTTGTTAAGTCAGTAACATGGTTGTTAAGGGAATTTGGATTTCCCATTGACTTTGCTTGTCAGAAGGTCCCAAAAGTCAATCACATGACCTCAGGACATTGCAACCGTCATAAATATGAACCAGTTGCCAAGCATCTGAATTTTGGTCATATTTGTTTTATTTATTTATTGTATTTATTTGTTTGTCAAACATGCACAAGATAGTAGGTATTTGTATAAACATAACATGACCATGGGGATGCGGCAGAGGTCGCATATGTGTGAAAAATGTCCCCGAGTCATTTTTTTTCAGTGCCGTAACTTGGAATAGCCACTAAGCGAACCATGGTAAGTACATGGTACTACCAGTAGTTACCCCACCTGACCTGTTTCTGAATTAGGCTCTTGACCTGTTCTGCAAAGCTCCAGTAGGAAACACACCGCTTTTCCATTCTCAGGCCTTTTGCTCCAGCCCAACTCATCCGGCTCAGAAGACAGCTGACAGCCAAACTGACAGGCCCTGCCCTCCTAATCTTTTTCTTCTGCCACCGACCACTAGGCAGACCTGCCTATAAAAAGTTTTCCTCCAAAACAAGGAGAAACGCCCGGCCTTCCCCCGCTCACCACAGACCTCTCTGCCCCTACAGCCCCTTCGCTTGCGCCCTCCTCTCGAGCCAGGCTCCGAGGGGGGACACCCGGCCAGGCTACCTCCCCCTTCCTCTTCCCTTCTGCCAGTTCCTGTATGCCCCACTCCCACCCCCGGTTAGGCTTTGACTGCCGGGCCGCGCTCTCTGCCTGGGGGTCCGGGAATGAAGGGGAGGGGGGGTTTGGGGGAAGGAATTAAGCGAATGAAAGGCAGAGAGAGACGTACCGGAGGCTGTAAGCTCGGCTGCTCTTCCTGCAATATGAGAGAGAGAGAGAGAGAGAGGAGAGAGATACAGGCGTTACTGTCAGCGCCGCTCAGCCAAGCCGCGCCCGCCCGCCGCCTGACAATCTCCGCCTGAGCGACCGAGAGAAGGAAGGGGAAGAGAATCCGGACGTGGTCGAGGACGGAAGGAAAAGCGGGGGGGGGGGGGAATGCGGGAGACCAGCGAGGCACTCACGTCGCTCTCCACCTCGATGTCATCGTTGTCGCTCATCGTTGTGGCCGGCCGAGCCGTTCGGGGGTCTTCCAGGGGAGCGTTGCGGGCCGAGCCGCGGAGAGTCGCCTCCGCTGCCGCAACAACAAGCCCCCGCGCGGAGCAGCTTCTTCAGCCTCCTCCTTCTCCGTCGTCGGCGTCTCCGTCGTCTCCTCCTCCTCCTCCAGCATCAACGGCACACGCACCTCGTACTGCACGTGACGGCTGAGCCCCGCACCGTCCACTCACTCTCGCGTCTGCCGCTCGGCTCGGCGAAGCCTGCTGGGAAATGGAGTCCGCTCCTGATCCGAATAGCAGCGAGCGCCGGGGTTCTGGGACTCCGATCCCCAGAGGCCTTTACGGAGCGGCTTGCCCTCTGAGGTCACAGTCTACGCAGTGTCCGTGCAGTGCATGACGGAGGATGAAGTCCCTGGGAAGGAAGAAGGGCTCGGTTTCCCGACAACCTGAGAAGGGGACACGTGGATCAGTGGACGGATAGCAAGTTGTGTTTAAGGGTTATTTTGTTTCGGTCTATTTTGCGGCTGAACAGAAGAGCTGTTATTGTTGTTGTTTGGAAGGGAGAAAATGCTGTGCTTTACAATTGTTTCTACAAACTAAATCGGATTTTTTTCTACGCATAAAAAATAAATAAACAAAAACGAGACTTGATGAATAGTAACATTTAGAATCCAGCAGAGGAAGCATTTCCTGTTGCTATTCTGTAACAAGCAGGAAAGTTGCCCCACACCCAATGAAAACGTTTCAGAAGGAGATTCCAATCTAAACGTTTCAGAAGGAAATTCCAATCTAAAGTTGCTTGACTGAGTTGGAAATGTTTGTCATTTATAGTGCAAAACAGTATCCCTTTTAAACTATTTCTATGTACGATGCTCCATTGACAATTAAATTTGGAAAGTTCAGATTCAAAGCTTCATTCATTTAGTTTAAAAAATGGGTTTTATTTATATCTGGACTTTGTTGTAATATAACATGGATGCTTTAAGCCAGTCACTTTCGCTGCCCAACCTAACTTATAGTGCTGTTGTGGAGAAAATAGAAAAAGGAGTATTAGTATGTTTGCTGCCTTTAGTTACTTAGGGAGTGATAAAGGTTATATTTTGGGATAACTTTTAAGAATAATTATTTTCAGGGAGGTATTGTCTTTTTATCTGACCTTTTTTAAAAAAATTGCATTTTCTTTACTGAGAAAGGAAGTGTTTTCTAACCTAGGCACACTGAAAGTGCAAACATTGTTTTTGAACATGCCATGTAGTATTTACTGTTGATGTGGTTAGGCTTTAGAAAATATTGCTATATGACAAAGTAACATTTCTATGTGTCAGGATTTTGTCCCCACATGGCTTGTTATAATTAGTGTACAGTCTTGTATTAATTTCCCAGCTCTCTTGTGATGTGTCTCTAAGTAATATTTCTGCTATGTATAGAGACTGTGTGTTTTTTAGTTGTGAGTAATGACCTGTGACCTGTTGTGTCATAATTTCAGAAATATTTTATTACCAAATTCCTCAATGCCTTCAACTTTGGTAGAGTTTCTAATGCACTTGAAAAGTTCGTTAAAAACGTATTTAAAATTCCAGGAGATATTCAGAGATCTCTGCCTTGAAAGTAGCCCATGTTGAACTGTATAGCACAGTCAAAAATCAGGAGTTGACCACAGAAAGGGTTTTATGACATTTTAAAAATTATGTCATATGTTTTATGATAATTTTTATTTTATAAAATTTGCCCCAAATTTCAGTTCCATGGGAGTCATGGATCCCAGATTTTGGATGTACTCTGTAAACTAGTCCATCTGAGGTACTTGGTTGAAAAACTTGCTCTATGACAGTGATGGTGAACCTTTTTTGGTTCGTGTGCCAAAAAGGGGGAGCGTGGGGGGGGGGTCACGCGCGTGCGTGCCCACACCCATAATTCCAGGTGCCCCCTCACGCATGCGCATGTGACCCCCCCGCTCCCGGCACATGATGGCACAGTTTTTCGCTCTCCCCAGACCTCAGAGCCTTTCTAGGAGCCTGGGGAGGGCGAAAACTGCCTCCCCTCCCCCAGAGGCCCTCCAGAGGCAGAAAATGGCCCGTTTGCCAACCTGGTTGGACCGGAAGGCCCGTTTTTTTGCTCTCCCCAAGCTCCAGAGCTTTTCTAGGATCCTGAGGAGGGCGAAAACGGCCTTCCCCACCCATCCCAGAGGTCCTCTGGAGGCCAGAAATGGCCCGTTTCCCAACTTCCCAACGGGCCATTTCTGGCCTCCGGAGGGCCTCCAGGAGGGGGGGGGAAAACCGTTTTCACCCTCCCAGGCTCCTAGAAAGGCTCTGGAGCTTGGGGAGAGCAAAAAACGGGCCTTCACCATCCCCTCCGGGGGCTGGAAACTGCCTGTTTTCCTACTCCCAGTGGGCCCGGAAGGCCCGAAAATCAGCTGGCGCGCTGGACCTGAGCTCGCATGCCCACCAATATGGCTCCGCGTGCCACTTGTTGCACACGTGCCATAGGTTTGCCATCACTGCTCTATGATGTACCATTTCACCCAGTTAAAGATTATGGGCATAAGAGTTTTAGTAATATATAGATTCTGCTATACAGATACTAGCAATGATTATTAATGGAATAGTGGTTTTGACCAAAAAGAATTTGCATAGATGTGAAAGTATGAAGAAGGCATCACTTCCTGTTATGGATAAAATATTTTGTCCATAGAAAAAGAACAACTCTCTAGCATCATAAGACTACTGGAATTTCACTCATAATTTAGAAAGATGCTATTAGAAAATACTTCCAAAGAATATGCCATACCAACAAAAGCTATTCTGCTTTCTCTAGTGTGGATACAACCTTGCCAGCATAAGCTATTATATGGTTTTACTGGATGAACATTGGACGTCAGAGAAGCTAAGCCTCTGGCAATGAATTAGTACACCATTACAGACAGATTCCATCATCTTTGATTCAGCGTAGCCTTTATTAAAAATATCATACAATTTATCATAAAAATTAAAAATGCTAAATATTTTCCATGTCTTTTGCAATAATTAAGTATTCCTAGGTATCCTGAGATTCTTGAGTTTTTACACACAACACACACACACACACACACACACACACATATACACACATACAGTTTTTACATGTATTTCATGTTATTTTTTTGGGGGGGGGAGATGATCCTAGTTCTAAATTATCTTGATTTTGCCTCTACAAGGTATTAAAAAAAGAACTTCTCAGTAATATTTTTCACTAGGGGAAAGAAGCCTTTACAGATAGTCTTTCCTTTATGATCATTTGTTCAGTGACTGAAGTTATAGTGGCGCTGAACAAATGATAGTTAACCATTGGCTCCCAATGTTACAGCATTTGCACTGCCCCCGCAGTCACATACTCAAAATTTGGGAGCTTGGCAGCCTGCTGCATTTACAGCCATTGCATATGATTCAACTCTCAACTGTCTATTACCTCCCAATCTCTGGCCTTTTTAACAACTATGCACTCTGCCACTGCCACCTACCCCTGCCGAGGGGTGGGCTGCTGGGGGTTCGCAGGGGTTCGGGAGAACCTCTAGCTAAGATTCTGTGCAGTTCGGAGAACTCCCAAATCCCACTCCTGGCTGACCCCGCCCACCCCTCCCTTCCCAGGAGTCCCCACGCGGCCTGTTTTGGATGCAGGTAAGTGCAGGGCGTGTGCGGAGGCTCAGGAGGGCGAAAAACGGGCCTACCAGAAGTTTGGGAAGTCCGGAAACGGGCCCGTTTCCGGCCTCCAGAGGGCCTCCAGAGCCTGTTTTCACCCTCCCAGAGGCTTAAGGAAAGCCTCCGGAGCCCGGGGAGGGCAAAATGTCCCCCCCCCCGCCATGGTGCAGGAGGCCAACCAGGCCATGCCCACCATGGCCACGTCCACCCAGCAACCAGGCAGAGAACCCCTTGCTAAAATTTTTGAAGCCCACCCCTGCCCCTGCCATCTCCCCACTATCCCAGCTGATTTTTGATGTCTCCCTTTTGCTGATGAAGTATGCCTATACAAGGCAGCTACTGGACCTCCACAAGACTGTGCAAGACTTCCCTGATGCCACGCAAGGCATTGCAGAGGCCTCACAAAGGCCTTGCAAAGGGCCAGCAACTGCCTCATCAAGAGCAGGAGGAAAATGGTCAAGGTCAACTGGGGCTGATAGGGATGTGGAGGAGGTAATGGGTGGGGGAAGTTGAAACCAGATGATCACAGCAGATCAGGAGTAGTGTGAGGTGTTTGCCTATGACCGTAACCAGGACTACCAGAGCTGCTGTTGCTAAGATGTGCAGTCATGTGACAACCCACGATATCTACGATAGTACTACATTGCCAGGATTAAATGTAAATATTGAATGGTTTATTTGACATTTCCATCTTTTTATTTATTTCACTTATGGAGACAGTCACCTTAGAAATGGATTTAACATATTTTTGTATATCATTGTATATAGAAATGATAAGGCAGGCCAGTATATCGCTCTCCCTTTCTTGTTTCCAAAGAGTTATCTTATAAGTACCTGTTAAGTATCAGTATACCCCTCCTTCCTTCCTTGCTTCCCAAGGATTATCTCATAAATAACTTTTGAAAGTACTCTTCTTTCAAAATCCATTAAGGCTGTTTCAAGGAAATTTGTACTTGAGTACCTAGTAACTCCCAGAGTGAGGACAAAGCAGGGGAAAGTCCTAAAATCGACTTATTACAAATAACCTTTTTTAAATGACCCAGCAAACCCCACTCCGATCAACACTGACAGGGCAAGACATTAGAATATAAAATGCGAGCAAATCTCACTCCCTGCTACACTGATCATGTTACCTAGTTTAGATAATGAAACATCTGCAAAGAAACAACCAAGCTAAGCTCAGAAGCACTCAAATGACCCATTCTTCAGACTAAAACATGGACCCAGATTTACTAAACTTGAAAAGCAATCCAAGGACATAATTCACACAGTCTTTCCAAGGCCAAGTTAAAACATTACAGGACCAATCCCAAGAAGAAAAGGTTAGTGATGCAGCGGGAAGTTGAAATCTAAGGCACTTGAGATTCATAGTCTTTGGCCCATATTGTAAGGGTCACAGTGAAAGCAAAGCAGGAACTACCCCCTGATATCCCCAACTTCTTCCACAAAGGCCTCCCCATAGGCATCTTGTCTCCTCCGCCGAGGGCGGTATGGTGGGCCATCAAATTCATTGCCTTCTGCCTCTGCCTCCCTCTGCTCGCCCTCTTCCTCTTCTTCCTCTGAATCAGTTGCATCAGAGTTGTCCTCATCCAGGTAGCGGTAACCTCGCACTTTGTGGCGAGGCTTGGGAATCTTAGGGAGACGGTGGGGAACACTCTGGGATATCTTGCGTTCCATCCATACATAGGAGAACATGGCAGCAACCAAAATAACAAGCAGGATGGATAATTTAGCCTGGAAGGAAAAGCCTCTGTTAATTACCAAACAGCAAAATTCAGGTGCTCCTTTGGTTTCCTCATTACTTCACTCTTCCCAGGTCAGGTTCACACTAGACTGGAGAAATTCTCCTCCTTTCCCACTTTATATCTTATCTGCATTTTACCGAAGAATAAAAGAATGTGCTCTATCCTTTGACCTGTAGAATTCTCTTTTGTGCCTCACTCACCTTCATAGGTATATCAGACCAGCAATAAACAAGAAACATGGCACAGGCTTGCCACCAATGGTAGATGGTGAAGATGAAGTCCTGCCGTTCTTTGTCTTCGTAAAGCATCCCCAGAAGTGCTACAGGAAAAGAGTGGTACATCATCAGAATTGTGAGACTGCATTTTTTTTTTTACTCCCATCAGTAATCCAACACTAGCTGGCTGGAAAGTTACAGAGGACCGGGAGTGGGGTGGGGGGGAACCTGGCTAAGAGAAAAGCACCTCAAGGTGCAAACCACTGATAAAGAATCTATCTTTCTCTGTTTGTGAAGAGTGAAGATGTTCGGGTGAGAAACAGTTCAAAAACTTAAATGTTATGCTTTTTAAGCAATATTCAGCTAATCACCATGTGGTACATCATCCGAGGAAATTGCTTTTATTATTCAGTTTGCCTGGATGTGCTTCCTGCTGCACAGAGAGCCCAGCAAGTTCCATTTGCACAGGTTGGCCTAGTGCACCAATTGCGGCCCTCTTTGGATCAAGAGGCTCTACTCACGGTCACTCATGCCCTTATCACCTCACGGCTTGATTACTGCAACACGCTCTACACGGGCTACCCTTGAAGAGTGTTCGGAGACTGCAGTTAGTCAAGATACACCCACACCCACACTAAGCCCATCCTTCGCCAGCTGCACTGGCTTCCGATTGGTCTCCGGACACAATTTAAGGTGTTGGTTCTTACCTTTAAAGCCCTATATGGCTCAGGACCAGTTTATCTGCGTGACCGTCTGCTACTGCATTCCTCCCAACGCCCAGTGAGATTGCACAGGGTCGGCCTTCTCCAGATCCCGTCAGCTAGACAATGTTGGCTGGTGGGTCCACGTGGGAGGGCCTTCTCTGTAGCGGCTCCGACTCTTTGGAACCAACTACCTCCTGAGATCCGTACTACCCCCACCTTACTGGCCTTCCGGAAAGCGGTTAAGACCTGGCTTTTCCGGCAGGGGCCAATGACCCTAAGATGTGGTCTTGTTAGATCGGCCCATGTATGCATGTGTGAGTGAAAGTTCTTTTGAAGTATTGATAGTATTTTAACATGTTTTTAAATTGCTGTTATTGATTATATGTTTCTATACCTGCTGTTAGCTGCCCAGAGTCCTCCAGGAGTTGGGCGGCATAGAAATTTTAATAAATAAATAAATAAACAAATGGGTCAGACATTTGGTTTGGAGCAAAGATCTGTTTGTTCCAGGAGAGGAACCTGTGGACATGGAGCAATATTATTTACTTACACGGAGCAATATTATTTACTTACTGCTGAGCCCTGTCTTGTTGAGGGCACTGCCAAGGCCCCAGAAAGCAGCCACCAGGTAGATTATGGGTGCTTCAGCTAAATTTTTGGCTTGAGGCTCCCAGCAGAAGAGGGCAATCAAGATGATGGCGTGAATAGAAGCTCCAGTAAGGAGGGGAACTTGACGAGGCAGCCTCAGCATAGTTAGTACCAGAGTAGAGCCAACAGCAGATGAGATTCCATAAGCAGTGAGAATATAAGCCATGTGTTCCAGGCCGATAGAACAGACACCATAGTTCTGTAATAGATAAAGAAAGAAAGCTTCGGCTTACAGACCTCATTGTGCGCTCAGTCCCTCCTATCTGAGGAGCTTACACATACCAAAGTAAAGCCAGTGTAAAGGAAGAGCACTTCAAAGCCACTGTAGATGAAGAAGAGGAGGAGGCAGCGCAGACGATAATCTCGCAGGTGCTTGAAAGGGAGCTGGAAGATGTTGCCCCATCCAATGTTCCGCAGGTCAATCTCCTCCGTGGGGCGATAAGCAGAGCCACAAAGAAGCAACACCTGTGGAAACAAAAGGCCATTGTGGGATGACAAGGACAGGGAAGAAGTAGGTCTCTTAACTTTCTCCCACTTTTCCCCATATCAGTGAAAGCAAATGATTTGGATCAGGGAATTACATTTTAGATCATGTCGCTTAGTATTGAATAAATCTACCTAAATAGTAGAGATCACAGAATGAATGCACCCAAAACGGGGCTAACATTTTCAACGGTAGGCCTGTCCTCAGGTTTAATTCTATCCTTTTGTTAGCAAAATAGAGAAATAGATTATTTCTGCTCATCTTTACAACTGAAATACAGGTAGTCCTTGACTTATGAACCACAATTGAGCCCAAAATTTCTGTTGCTAAGTGAGACGTTTGTTAAGTGAGTTTTGCCCCATTTTAGACCTTTCTTGCCACAGTAGTTAAGTGAATCCCTGCAGTTGGTAAATTAGTAACCCGGTTGTTAAGTGAATCTGGCTTCTGCATTGACTTTGCTTGTCAGAAAGTCGCAAAAGGTGATCACATGACCTTGGGGCACAGCAACGGTCATAAATACGAACCAGTTGCCAAGCATCAGAATTTTGATCACATGATCATGGGGATGCTGCAAAGATCGTAAGTGTGAAAAACGGTCATAAGTCTCAGTGCCCTTGTAATTTGAACGGTCACTAAATGAACTGTCATACGTCAAAGACTACCACCTGTATAGATTAATATATTAGGGGACAATTTACAAAATAGCTAGTTTTGTCATGGTGCAGCAGCATAGCTGCATGTAGTGTAAGTATCCATGTTTACATCTATCCTCCTGCAGGTGTGTAATGCCTTAGGAATCAGAAGTTGTTAACCCATGCAAAACAGGAACATGTTGATCAACCAACACTTTTGATTATTCCAGATGGGAATGAGGCTGTCTTATAGAAGGCAATTCCACTATCTCAAAATAGAAAGTTAGCCAAACACTATTATTGATTTTTAATGCTGTACACCAGTGGTCCCCAACCCCCGGTCCACGGCCCGGTACCGGTCCACAGAACAAATGGTACCGGTCCGCCCTGCTACTGCGTCTTCTGTGCAGCGGCGGTGGCGGGTCCTGCGACTTTTGCGAGTCCTGATAATAAGCGCAGGTACGGGACTCCTGCGTCTGCCGACGTGCCCCGGCCCAGCTGATCAGCGTGGGGGCGGGGCTTCTGCTCACACCCCCCTGCTTTTTTTTATATTCTGTTACCTGGCTGCTCTCCTGCAGGCTCAGGTTGTGTGGCTAATAAAGAATCACGAGTGACATTCTCTGCTAGCTCCTCTGCACGGCGTCAGGGACGTCACTCATCATTCAATGCAGCCGCCGCGGGTGACTGTTGAACTTCACCAAGCAGCTAGCGCTGTGGCCACTCTGACCAGTGGCGGCTTTAGTGAATGATGAGTGACGTCCCTGACGCTGTTCAGAGGAGCCAGCAGGGGATGGTGGGCAGGGGATGGTGGGCAGGGGATGGTGGGCAGGGGATGGTGGGCAGGGGATGGTGGGCAGGGGATGGTGGGCAGGGGATGGTGGGCAGGGGATGGTGGGCAGGGGATGGTGAGCTAGGGATGATGAGCAGGGGACGATGAGCAGGGGACGATGAGCAGGGGACGATGAGCAGGGGACAGTGAGCAGGGGACTTAATTAAATTAAGTTATATTAATTTTGTTGTAACTGTATTTTATTTTGATGCCATGTTTAAATACAATTAAATTAAAATTGTTTATATTTGAGATTGTTTTGATTTAATAATCAACGCGACGCCGCACTCCCCCCCAGTGGGCCATGGAAAAATTATCAAACGTTGACCGGTCCACGGCAATAAAAAGGTTGGGGACCACTGCTGTACACCACCTGAAGTCACCATGTGGAAGTTGGGTGGCCATATAAATCTATTAAATAAATAAATACATCTTTGCAGTACATACCATAAGCATGGAGAGGAAGGCTACTCCCATCAGCACACTCTCCACTATGATGAGCTCACTGCTGCGAGGCAATTTCTGGAGAACTGTGGTGTTGAACCCAATGAGGATCCCACGGCTTGCAGTCCCTAGAAGAGAGAGAGATCTTGGGTTACGGTAAGTGGAGGCCCCAGTTAGGCAAGCAGCGGAGAAGAGAATGAGATAGAGCTCCAAGTGATTAAGACTTCCCAAGGGAAAAGCCAATGATGTATCAGTCTGGCCAAATTATAGCAGCCCTCTTAGCTACTCACCACAATTCTTGACGTCGTAAAGTGTGTGGTTCAGCTCGAAGAGATAGTTCTTCAGGAAGAAAAACATGGGAAACTGGGCATAGACAAAGCTCAACTGGAAAACAAGAATGGAAGAAGCTGTCAGTTTCATTAGCGGTGGGAGAAAAGGAAATTAAAAGCCACACAAAGGACCTTTCTGAAATGTTGAGCTTGGCAATAGAGCTGCTGTTTCCCAGTTGACAAGGGAGGACAGCATAGGGCGCTATCTACCATCTCTTCCTCCCCTAAACCCACTAGGTTGTGTTGGCAGAGTTCTCACAAAGAAGAAGGCATAGAAGACAGCCTGGAAGATAATGATGTAGGAATTGTAGGCACCACGTGGTGCCCGTTTCTGCTCCTGGACATGTTCCAGTTTGTAGTTCACATATTCATAGTATTTCTGTGCCATCCTGTTGGAAGAGAGGTGCAGAAAAAGAGGTTATGGGTTAGCCTGGTATGACAGAGCATAGTTTCCCATTCCCAGGAGACTGCTGTAAAGCCTAAGCTAAACTGTATACCGCTCCTTCACATGGGAGCAGCCATGAATTGCTTACACAGAGCAGAAGCATCCAAATAGTTGGTAATTCATTTCCCCCTATCACCATCTATAGAATGTGAAACAGCCTGAATACCTAGGTCAATCTGGGAAACAGTACCACCGAGGAGACCTATCAAGCTGGCAGAAAGTTGAATAAATATGATAAAGCCAGCCTTGTAGCT
Source organism: Diadophis punctatus similis (assembly GCA_023053685.1). Classification (NCBI taxonomy): domain Eukaryota; kingdom Metazoa; phylum Chordata; class Lepidosauria; order Squamata; family Dipsadidae; genus Diadophis; species Diadophis punctatus. The sequence goes on from JALIGW010000029.1 coordinate 2,536,590, forward strand.
GATTATTTGTTTCTCCTGCCAAGCCCAATCTTTGCAATCTGGCTCACCTGAGGATGTAGTTGCCCAGAGATGCCCAAAGAGGTACAATGGCAGCCCCAATTGCCACCGCAGATGGTACCAAAGTATAGTAGCGCTCCCAGTAATTAGTGGAGACAAAAAGTGCGTAGATGCCCACTGCCAAGAACAGCATCCACTTAGTGCCAAAAAATCTGGAAAGATAAAGAGAGGGGCTTGGATTCTGCATGTTGTGAGTGTCTGGCTTTAGAGCTTTTAAAGTTTTAAAACCACAGTTCAAAGAATACATGAAAAAAAAAAGAAAAAAAAATGATCCAGCGCAAGAGCTTTACCTGATAAATATTGGAGTATAGAGAAATGCGGCAAGGGGTGTGACGCTGATGCCCAGCAGCATTTTGCTATCAATATTCTGTAGCCCAAGGTTGCTATATTTCACCTCCCGGTAGGTCTCATCATAGTGCAAGATGAGCTGCATCTGAAGCAGGCCTGTGGAAGACAACATGGAAACTCAAGGATTAATCCTTTTTGCCCTTGGTCTGTCATTCAGCTGCTGTAGAAGGCTTCCATCTTCAGCCCTGAGTTCCTCCATTGCAGTAAACCACAAATTATGGTTTACAAATCAGAAAGACTGAGTTTTCACAGCATACCAATCCCAAACCAAGCAAGCCAAGTTATGTTTCTGCATGATGTGGGAACTGAACTACACCGTATGCACAATTATTAGACAAGTGAGTATTTTGACCATATCATCCTCTGTATGCATATTTTCCATCTCCAAGCTGTATAAACTTGAATGCTTAGTGGATATAAGCAGATCGGATGATGTGTATAGTGTACAGTGTATAGCAGGGGTGGCCAAACTATGGTTCTTTGAGGACCTGTGGACTTCAACTCCCAGAATTCCTGAGCCAGCCATGGCTGGCTCAGGAATTCTGGGAGTTGGAGTCCACAGGTCCTCAAAGAACCATAGTTTGGCCACCCCTGGTGTATAGTGATGCTCAGAAAAAAACAAAAAACAAACCTCGTTTCTCCAGGATCCTAATCTGCTTCATCCTGTTAACAAGAAGCTTATCGCGTCTGAGACTTAGCTATCTTTCCAGAGTTAACACAGAATCAATAGAATGAAAGCATAACATATCTATCTGGGTGTATTCCTGGTAGTTCAAAAACCAGCTACAGATTCTTACAGATCCTGCACATCATCTCTGAGTTCTAGGCAATAACGCTTCCAAATTGCTCTATATTTCTGAAAAATAGAAAAGTAAATGTCTAAACGAACATCCCTACACTTTACTTGGGCACAAGACTGATTCTCTGTAGGTACTCCCGTTTAACTTAGAAGTATAGCAAACTCTGCAAATAGAATCTTATGCAGATTAGATCTAGCAAAATGGTCATGAACTGGGTTCCTTTGTAGAAGCATCGTCACTTGGTGGGGCCCAGGAAGCAGAGCCAAAATGTAGCTGGTCTTCTCTGTCATGGTCAGTGGTGGGTTCCTACCAGTGCGGTCCACTCTATCGCGCTGGTAGTGGCAGGCTGGTGACATCATCAAGAGGTTACCAACCCGGTGCGGTCGGTTGTCGGTCCCTAGGAGCCGCCATCTTTTTTCGCAAATTTTTCGGCGATTTTTTGCTTCTGTGCATGTGTGGAAGCAAAATCACGCCGAAATCTTGCGAGGGGACGCGCGCGAGAGATTTCAGCAAGATTTTGCTTCTGCGCATGCGCGTAAGCAAAAAATAACCAAAATCGTGCGCGTGCGTGCGTCCCCTCATGAGATTTCGGTGCGGTTTTGCTTCCGCGCATGCGCAGAAGCGAAATCGCGCGAGGGGACGTGCGCATGTAGCGAGCACGTGCACGCATGAAATGTGGTGATGCGCGTGCAGCCCACCGGTAGCAAGGTAAGTGAGCAACCCGCCCCTGGTCATGGTGCTATCTTACAGAATAGCCTCCCCCTCTCCCTGCAGTACAGAAGGCCCCGGCCCTATTGACCTTCCAGAAGGCAGTGAAGACCTGTTTAACTAGGGACAAAATAACAAGTACTCTTACGAAAGATTGGACTTTTTGCTGAAAACAGACAAAATAAACCAGTGATTTCTGGTTCACTAACAACTATGGTTGATTAATGGTTGACTAATGATTTAATCTGGATTTTTAGATTAAGAAGGGTGACTATGGAAAGAAGGGAATTATATAATTCTACAGGGGGAGAAAGATAAAAATGTATATCTCTGTAAAGAAGTTCAGAAGATATGTCTTTAACTTTTTCTCTTTCCCTTTATCTCTGCTGTTTTTAACATGTCTCTTTTTCTAATTTATATATTCTTTGTTTTTTAATTAGTTATAAATTCTCCCAAAAATAAAAAAGAGAAGGCAGTAAAGACTGGCTTTTCTCCATACGGAGGCCAGGATGTTAATGGAGCTCTGGCATGCTTGCATTTGATCTAAGTGTATGAGATTTTTTTATTGGGGCCTTGACTCTGTCCTTTTCGTTTCTTTAAGCTGATTGTGATATTTGTGTTGTGCTTTTATTTTTGTTTGCCACTCACGATTCTTCTGGTAGACGGACAACCTTGTAAATTTGTCTAACAATAAATTAACAAATAAATAATTCTATGGCAGGAGGAGAGAATGGTAACTCCTGCAATACCTACCTAGAAAAACCCCATAGGTCAGCATTCCTGCTATGCTGGCTGCCAAAAGGTTCTTGACAACCCCAAGACGCTTACGGCGGAAGTACTTTCGTTCTTCTTCTTCTTCATTATATTCTGCATGAGCCCCCACAAAGTTCTCCAGCTGAAGACAGAAGCATCATAAGGAGTTGGGAAAAATGCTCTGCAAAGTGGTTAAGATACATGGAGACAGACATATTTCACAAAAAAGTGAAGGTGATCTTCAATCAAAGCTAGGATTACAGCCAAGATCAGTAACAGTCTAAGACAGTGTTTCTCAACCTTGGCAGTTTAAAGATGTGTGGACTTCAACTCCCAGAATTCCACAGCCAGCAACGCTGGCTGTGGAATTCTGGGAGTTGAAGTCCACACATCTTCAAACTGCCAAGGTTGAGAAACACTGGTCTAAGAGCTCTATTCTCCAATGTAAGGCTTTTGGGGAAGACATGCAATGAATGCAAGTAGCTTTAAGTGTTGAGGAGCATATACACAAGCCCATATGTACATATGTATGCACAGGTAGAACTTTTAGTATGATTACAATACATGCAGATGGCTTCTCCAGAAACAGATGCCAAAGAAAGGCTACACCCAATCATTATTTTGTTTCATTGAATTTTATTCACTGCCTCATTCAATTTTTTAAAAAATGTTGTTTATCATTTCTATGAAATAGAATACATATGGCATTGCTGCAGAGAAAACTTTGCGTTTGAGAGAATTAGAAGTCCTTAAATGGCATTTCACCATCAGATCTAATATATGTACATTTGTTTCCTAATGGTTGCAAATAACTCCGTTGTATTTTTTTAAAAGGTTTTTTATTGTTTAGGTAACATGTTAATAGGTCTATGGATGAGGGTAGCTTTATCTCATTTTGTTGCTTTTAAAGTGATACATTCTGATATTTAAATGTTGTATGCAACAAATGATCATTCTGTAAAAATGGGGAAAATGGGGAAAAAATGCAAGGATTATATCCAATCACGTTCAGAGCAAATTTGGAAGGTGCATGAAAGTGCTAGTTACAACACTAAAAATCGACAAGATGAAGAGGAGCTTCTATGAAGAAATGTTTGGGATTTTAAAAAACATACAAGAAGATTTAAAAGACTGTCTTCCAATACTTAGAAAAGACAAGGATATTGAAACAAAGAAGGGACTCGAGGAAGAGAGAAAATTTACTATGGAAGAAAATGAACAAGAAGAACAAGATCATATGGGAAAAGGATTTGAAAATAAAATACAGATTGACAATTTAAAAAGACAGGAAGACTTTAAAGACTGTCTTTTGGAATTTAGAAATAAAAAAAATGAAATGATAATACAGAATGAGAATTATACTGGGATTAACAGTAAAAAAAGAAGATTAAAAGGGAAGTACTGGTTACAAAAAGATCAATTAAAAAAGGAAGAGAAAAAAGAAGAATAAAGAAGAAATTTATTTTAGATTTAAGCAAAGAGAATTAAGAGACAAAGGTGGGGGGGGAAGATACGGTTATAGAAAGAAAAAAAAAGAAAAAGGAAAAGATGGGAGAAGGGAGAAAGAGAATTGATATAAGGAGAGAAATGGTGGAAAGGTTAAATGAAAATGGGTGAAGAGCTGAATAGAAAGAAAAGATAAGAAGATTTAGTAAGGTTGTTGTAGAGGTTTAGACATTAATTGTATAACTAATTAAGATATAAAATTTTTGTGTAAGATTGAAATATAATTTTTAGGGGAAATATGGGATTGTGATAATATGGAACTTTAAAGATTTAGATATCAATTGTATGATTAAGGATGATTTAAGCTTGTCTTTGTATAAGATTGCAACCCCCCCCCCCCAAAATGCTCTCTCTGGATGATGGAATTAGGATAACAAGTCATAGCAATGGCTGTATAGATATTAAGATATATGATCAAGGGTGGCAGAAGATTCTGCTTACAAAAAATTAGTAATGATAAATTAGGGGTGAAAACAATGGATTATTATAATTGATATAATCAAGAGCTAAAGGTTTTTTTAATTGAGTTTTATGTATTCTTTTATATATATATATATATATATATATATATATATATATATATATATATATATATATATATATATATATATATATATATATATATATATATATATATATTATTAGGGCATTCTGACATGGATAAATAAATTAAAGGAAGTGAGGAGAAAGGCCAAAAGAATAAAATAAAGCGAAAAAGATAAATAATATAAAATATATATAGATCAGAAACAAGATTTGGGGGGGAATGGAAAAGAGGGATACCTAGACGGCAATGATATAAGGAGGAGGAATAGGGTAGGGATGGGGAAAGGGTGGGGAGGGAGGGGGAAGGAGGGGAGAAAAGGGAAAACCATAAGTATGAAAATCTTTGATTGACAAACACATAAAAATAAAAGAAATAAACTTTAAGAATATATACAGTATGAAATAAAGTGTAAAATGTAAAAATGGGTAAAAGAATTCAGAGTTGTTGGAATACCATCCCAAAGAAATGGAGAAAGCACTGCAAAGGAGGGAAGGAGAGGAGTGAGAGGAAGGAGGAAGAAAGATGAGGAGGAGAGGGGGAAAAGTGAGTTGAGAAGGAGGAGAGGAAGGAGAGGAGAGAAGAGGAAAGAAAGTAGTAAAGGTGGAGAAGAAGGGAAAGAAAGTAGAAAGGGAAGGAAGGACTATAAGATGGGAAAAGGGATGGTAAAAAAGTAACTCTGAACTGAATAAAGTAATAAGATAAGTACAAGATATTTATATAAAATGTGTAATGATTGTATACAAAATGAAATGAGAAACGAGATGATAAATATGTGAATTGTCTACATGAAAGTGCTAGTTACAACAAAGGATGAAATATCCCCCTAGCACTTATAAAGGCATAAACATATCAAGGTAGCAAAGACTGTTTCTAATACCTTGACAAAATGCCACAGAGTATTCCAGTTCTAAAACAAACACTTCCCTGAAAAAGGCATTGAAGAAGGTTGCAACTTGTAAGAAACTGCATATTTATGTGGTGAAAAGTTGGTTTAAAGCCATACTGCAAAGTATTACTTCATATACATACACACATGCATACATGCATACATACACAAGGTAAGACTGGGCAGGCTCCATCTTTCCAGCACTAGTTCTGAAATAATAAGAATGAAGAAGGTAATCACTTGTTACATGTTAGCCCTTCTCCCTTCCCAAAACCTACGTTCTTTAAACTCTGTAAACAATTCACAAGAAACGTAATATACAGACAAATGCACACAAGACAATTTCCTCAGAATAACCTTATCCAGTCTGGCAACTGATGGAATCTGAAAACCCCCATCTCTGAGGAGCACCAAGTTGGGGAAGGCTACCTTAGATTTATCAAAAAGCTAAGATTTTAATTAAATTAAATTAAATTAAATGGATTTCTATGCCGCCCAACTCCCAGGGGACTCTGGGCGGCTCACAACATATTAGATTCCATTATAAATATAAAATACAGTAATTAAAAAATACAAAAGTTAAAAAGAGTATCTCATATTTTCAATCAAGGGGGGAGACCCATATTTAATCTAGTTGGTCTCACTTTCACCCCGCCTGCCGGAAGAGCCAAGTTTTTATTGCTTTCCGGAAGGCCAGTAGGGTGGGGATGGTCCTGATCTCCGGGGGAAGCTGGTTCCACAGGGAGGGAGCTCCCACAGAGAAGGCCCTCCCCCTCGGCCCCGCCAGCCGACATTGTTTGGTCGACGGGACCTGGAGGAGGCCGACTCTGTGGGCCCTAACTGTGTATGGAGGTATGCGGCAGGATGCGGTCCCGAAGGTAACCTGGCCCTGAGCCATGTAGGGCTTTAAAGGTAAAGATACCTTTAAGCCAAGCTTGCCACACAGTGATTTCATAGACAGATCCATATTGTGAGTGGATTTTCCTCCCAACAATGTATAAGTGATTTTCCACTGTCTTATTCTGGGATGCTTTTATGACTTCCCAGACCAGAGGTCTTCAAACTTGGCAACTTTAAGACTTGAGGACTTCAACTCCCAGAATTCTCCAACCAGCTATGTTGAAGTCCACAAGTCTTAAAAGTTGCCAAGTTTGGGGACCCCTGTCCCAGACTAACCCACAACTAGGGGTCGTCTTCTTAGCTTCTGAAGCCGGAGTCGCAGCTGGCGAGGTGGGCGGGGATGTAAAGAGCGAGCCAAACTCCTCCACCTCCTTGGATGCTATTGAGCAAGGAAGTTATTGCTTACCGGTACATCTGCCCCATTCTGGACAGGTCCATTCATCACGTCATCAATTTCGCGTCCTTCAGGAGGGCCCCCGCCCCCCCGCGGCTCTTCGTACATGTTGCCGCCTGTAGGAAACATTCAGAGGAAACGAAAGTCCAACAAGTCCGCGCCCCTTTGTGGGAACTGCTTTCTGCGCCCGACAGGGACTGCAAGCCTTGCCCTCGGATTTCGAGAGCGCACGGTTTCTCCTTTCCACAAAGCACGCTCCCTGCTGCACTTCCTCCTTGCTCCCAAACCTTCTGCGTTTACACAGAGCAGCGGGCAACAAGGGAGGGAAAAGCGCCATTCAGATAAGGGCTAAAACGCGAGTTATCTTCGGGATAGGTTGCTCTTAACTGGGGGCACGGCAGGATCGCGCGCACTATACACTTTCTGTACCTTTTAAGGACAAAACCAAGAGCAGAAGCCCCCGAAAGAGACGCGATGACTGGGGAGATCCTGGAGTTGCCCCCAATCCCCTTCCATACTCCCCAAGCCAGAAGGGGCTGGTGGTGGTGGGGGACGTACCTTCCTCCATGGCCGCTCCCCCTTTTTGTCCAGCTGTCCTGCAAGCGCGACGCTCCTCGCAGACTGAAGCGAGACTAGATAGTTGTCGGTTTTTAAACACGATCCTTCAGAAGCACAGAAGATTCACTTCGCTTTTCCGCCTCGGGTGGGATGGGCTGGGAGTTACGCGTATACAAACGCTCTCTTAAAGGGATAGGACAGCCTGGGGCTCAGGGGTTGCGTGCTCTCGGGTGGGAGACAATCCGAGCGACTGTGTTTGCTGATCAGGGGTCCCCAACCTTTTGGACCTCAGGGACCACCAAGGTCATAATTTTAAATCTCACGGACCACCAAATTCATAATTTTAAATTCCACGGGCCCTAATTCATAATTTTAAGTCCTGCAGGCCACTAATATGATTTTTTTAAAAGATAAATACATTTGTAAAATAATTTATTTATTTATTTATTTATTTTGTCAACACGTGTACAAGATAACAGGTATCTTATACCTAGCTTTTCCTATACCTTGCTTCTTTCTTTATGTTCAGAATTCAGTCTGCAATCCATTCATTGTAGTAATTTGCAACTGAAGTCATAGCTATTGCAAAAAATACCTATGGCATATTCCTGGTTGCATGTAATTGGTTGCATCCTCTTACTGATGCAGCTGGACAGGAAAAAAATATGAGTATTGATGGGTTTGTGGGCCTGTCTACATATTCTGTATGTTTTAAGGTCAGCAGAAATGAAGATACCAGGCCAATTTTTAAAGTTTTCTGTGAGGAATGAGGTTCATGTGTGTTGGAAATGCTGGTAGAGTGAATACCAAAGACTAATCTGTATGATATACAGCTGTACCAATGATTCCCAATGAACCAACAGTTCAACTATGATTCCCAAATATTATATACTTTAAAGATAAAAATATTTTTTTCTCCTGTAGAAGATTTGACATAATAAAACCTATACATTTCCATGGGCATCCCTCAGATATTTGAAGAAACTTGATCTGTGAGGAGTGAACAATGACACCTCGGTATTTTTGGAATTTAGCATGTTGCAGCCCTCAAGACCACCTGTATGAGGGATTAAGTAAATACAGATTGATGGTATGCATTTCATACTTTGTAAGTTTCATTTCTGCAGCTTGACACCCATACTAACTTCTGCTTTTAAACACAGTCATCTTGAAACTTTTGTTTTCAGTTCTATATACTTTATAGAAATTTAGAAAACGTGTGCCAGATAGAATAATTAAAAGAGAGGTAGAAATAGTAACAAGGAAACCAAAATTGTAATTCTCTCTAGATTGGATACCAGATAGGATAGTGTACTGCAGATGTAATTTGCAATCTGTACAAATATTTTTGATGGATAAAGTCAATCGGATCAGTTTGGATTCAGTGTTGGGACAGTTTTCCTTTCAGATGCTTATTTTAGATGCATTTCAGATGGTAGCTTTTGAGGCTGTGAATGAATTTTCTGGAGAGGTGAAGGTTAATTCCACTCCTTGATACAGGTAATCCTGGACTTTCAACCAGTTGCTTAGCAACCATTTGAAATTACAAAGGACCCCAAAAAGAGGTACCGGGATTCAAAGTTACAGCAGCTGGGTTTACCCTGCAGTCACTTGATTGCCTTTGGGATGCTCATCTACTAGCCCACATTTAGAGCCATTTGCAGCGTTCTGCGATCTTGTAACCCCAATTTTACGACCTTTTTTTGTCAGAAACTGGCATTTATTTCAGGTTTCTGGCAAAAACTGCCCATTGTGGACAAATGGTTTGCTGAACAACCAACAACCATTCCTCCTCTTAAATCTCTTGCAGCTGTTAGCATTAACTACTATAGCATTAACCTGGATTATATTATATTTTGGGGATGCTATTTTGAATCACTTCTGGTCTATCCTTTAAAATCATGTCCAAAAGCTGTTTTTTGGGGGGGATTAATATTTAATACTTTATGGCTTATAGTAATCATCACATTCTGTTGCCTGTCCCATTTAATATTTATATCTGGGAGACAATGAATAGCACTTTGGAATGAAGTACCAAAACCATGACAGCTATTGCTCTTCGTAATCCAATTCCCAAGAAAATGAAAATCATCCTTTTGACCATTTCCTATGTTCAGTAATGGGCTTGAGAATGAACAAGTTGAACTTAAATCAAGACAAGACAGAGGTCTATTGATTATTAGGAAAACAGATTTGGTGGCTCAGTTTTTTCCTATATGGAGTTCATCCTTTTTGGAAGAGAGGTTAACACTTTGGATCTCATTTGTCTCTGGGTAACTTGGTAACACTAGTGGCAAAGAATAAGTTTGGACAGCTACAGTAATCTATTGCAGAGGTCTCCAACCTTGGCAACTTTAAGACTTGTGGACTTCAATTCCCAGAATTCCTCAGCCAGCAGAGCTTTGAAATCCACAAGTCTTAAAGTTGCCAAGGTTGGAGACCTCTGATCTACTGCATCAGTTAAGAGTCTTCCTGAGCCAGTCAGAAGTTCCCCACATCCTGGTCGTGCTTTGAGAGACTTCCCTAAAGATAAGAAGCAGAGGCTCAAACTGAAGCAGTAGCTTCAGGGTAGAATTTCCATGAGAAGTTTGATTGGTGATATCCCCAAAAGGAAGTTTTTCCATTAATGATTCCTTCCTTTATTGGGTGATATATTATGATTGGAAGCAGTAAAATGGCTCAAAAGTACAAACTAGCATAAGGCTAGTGGCAGTACTGTTTCGACAGAAATGTAAGGATTATTCATTTTCTGCTTTATTTTTTTTTAAGAAAGGGAAAGGGGGTGGTTATTTTTGTATGAAACAGAGGTTTGTGGGATGAGGCACTTGTTCCTGGTTCAGCAACTAAACACCGATTAGCTAATTACTTGATATAATTAATTATTAACCACAAATAATAAGTGGTGATTGGCTGCTGATTCTCTGTGAATTCTATAGACTCACGAATATGAAAATCTACCTGTTCTGTTAGTATTGTGGTAACTAAATCAATATGGAAATAGTGAAAACAGCCCAGTCAATCTCAGCTTGTATTTTGATGTGAAATCAGAAAGGCTGGCTGACTAAAGGCGATTTGAGAGGAAGTCCTCACAGATTACATAATTCAGTTGAACATCAGGAAGAGTCTGGTAGAACCACTTCTGACAAACACATTTTATTAAAAGGCATAAGTGTTCATGAGTTGCTCTGAACGAGGACTTCAGAGTTGGGATGTGGGGGGGGGGAGGAGACAGGTTGGTTATGCAGATGCAGGTTACATGTGAATACATTATCAATTAAGTTTAAGTTTAAGTTTAATTAAATTTATATACCGCCCTTCTCCAGGGGACTCAGGGCGGTGAACAGCCAAGTAAAAAAACATTTTAAAATACATTTAAGCCAAGTAAAAAACATTAAAATACATTTAAAATAAAATATTCAATGTGGCCCTAATTAATACAATTAAAATTTAGTAA